>JARHVA010001154.1:1907500-2467500 GCA_037957365.1 Torreya grandis | reverse complement strand
CACAAAAGTACTAGCTTGTCTCTTTGGATTCCCACACCATCACTATCTACTCATATATGAACAAAGGGTCAGTCCCTAATGGGTAATTATGTGGGGAATAAATGATCCATGGTTGGTGTATACACTTGGATGATGCTCTCCCTCCCCATAATAGTATTTACTTGGAGATGACACTTAAGATTTCCATAGATACTAGAGTTTAGGAACTCATGCTATATGGATCCATGTATCTTATATATGTACATTATATTGTATTTATTATTGAAACATTATAATGATGAGCTATAATTAATCACTTATTATAAATTGATAGTAGTGATTGTATGTTTGTACCATCCATGGCTAGATATATATAATTTATTTCGATATTCATTTATGATTCATTTATAGTAATGATAGTGATTAGTGATGAATAATGTCACCTATTTATTTTATAGTTACCATACTTATAGTATTTTATATAGATAACTAATTAGATTTTTATGGTGTAATCTAGTGAAATTAGATGTTGTTTTAAATTTAAAAAATTGTCACATTTTTCTAAGTCAAACCTAGTAGGGTTGTTATATGTGTTATCAGAGTTATGGCTCAAA
This sequence comes from Torreya grandis, assembly GCA_037957365.1. Taxonomy (NCBI): domain Eukaryota; kingdom Viridiplantae; phylum Streptophyta; class Pinopsida; order Cupressales; family Taxaceae; genus Torreya; species Torreya grandis. The sequence goes on along the minus strand of JARHVA010001154.1, from coordinate 2,466,907 downwards.
CTCTAGGACCCAATTTGTCCACTAGAATTTTTTTATCCTTATGGTTACCATTAAGGAGAATGGTGAAAGTTAGATTATTCAAAAAGGGTCTTACAAATGTCAATAATAGTAACCCTCCATCTGATCCTAAATAATTTACCACTGAGTAAGAAGAAAAGTTACATCATATTCTCATAACTATAAATGAAATCAGGGATCAAATTTTAGTCATAGAGCTAAAATTTCAATTCCTTGAAGAGGAAGTATACTAGGAAGTACCTACAAAGCAACTTGATAAGTAAGAAAAAATTTAAGATTTAAGATCATAGGTTGTACCCACATGTAGAGAACCTCATGACTTGTAGTAATTTACTAATTAAGTAAAGTGTATTTTTGACTTATAGTGCCTCAGTTTAGAATCATGCTACACCATGATTAGAGTTATGAGATTTTTTAGATTCACATGTATGTTTTGGTAACTATTTTAGATAATAGACATCTATGAAATATTGTGTGCTACATTGAGTGTGTACCCTTAAGAGCATTTATACCCTCTTAGATTTTTTGAAGGGTTGATTCATCAAGTTTCACAATGGTGTTGATTGTAATTAATGTTGGTAGGTGAGTGCATAGAATAATTCATGAGATATTTCTATAATATTTTGATCACTTAGATCAAACACTTTGAGAGTGATTACATCTTTACTAGCTAATCAAGTCACCTCCATCACTTTTGTTTTGTATATTAAGTGTTTAAAAAGCATGGGATGCTTCTCAATTAATAATATGTGCATTTTAGATAGATTTTTGTGTCTTATGTACATTAATACTAAGTAATTGAATACTTAAAGATCATTTTTAGATTGGAACAACCTAGTGTGGTGGGAATTCTCTTTGTATTAGAGTGTAGTTGTCTTTGTTGAGGACTCCAATGTGTTAGGAGTTGGATCATGAGTTGGCATCCAATATATTTATATGAAATTAGAAGAGGTGTCATATCACATTGTTATCTTAGATGTGAATTTTTATTCTCTCACCATCCTTTGACCACATGGGGTGGTAAACCTTGAATTTATATTGTTTCTGGATTAGGATTTATAAGTTGATTATAATCATTATGTTATGATGCACCCTTGATTAGATTGGTATTATTATCATCTCTCTTAAAACATGTTTTTTTGATGAGTCATTTATATACCTTTTGCCTTGAGCAAGTAGGGAATAGGATGTGTGGAACATCTTATTAGTCTAAGGGGTTGAGATGAGCTTATAACTTATTACGTAACTAGTTGAGCAAGTAGACAGGCATTGTATTGCTTGCTTATTCCTTTTGTAGGGTTCTAAGGATGATGTGATCATTTTATTTTGATTATTATGATTAAGATTAATTCCTCTTAAATATGAATTTACCAGAGATGGGTTAAGCTATAAATTTTGATACTAGTTATGTTTGGATAATGGTAACTTAATGTAATTATGGAATATTTATATGCTTCTTGTGATGGATATTATGATATCTTGGATTATCTAGTGTATACCACTACACTTTAAGATCTCTTAGTATGGATTTGTGATTTATTAAATAGTGTGCACATTTTTTTTGAGATCATGGGGTCATGGAGACTTAAGAAATGAGTGGTAAATTAAGAATGTGAGTACTAAGAGATGGAGTAGATCCTAGTTAGTCTCACATTGACTCGTTAGTTACTGAGTTAGGATTTAACCAAGGGAGCTTGTCAAATATAGGATTTGACAAATAGGACTTGTCAAATTCAGTAGTATGGTCATATGCATGTATAATGAGGAATGTATATTCCTTAATTTTATATACATTAGAAATGTATTATTTCCAATTCTTATTCATGTCATATTTATTATAATCTATGCATAGTAGTGATGGTATTGAATCATACAAATCATTATTTCTAGGTTCTCTAAACACTTTTCCTTGGAATGAGAAAAACATTCTCTAGGTTAAAGAGATGTGTAAAGGGGCCAATAAGCTTTTTGTAACTTTTCGTGGTTATTTTTTTGTGACTTTTATGATGATTACATGTGTTTTTGGTTGAATATTAAATTCATTAAGACAAAAAAAATTATAACAAAGATAGGTGGTAACCTTCAAGGTGTTAAAAGTGGTAAGTCTTGTAGCATATAGGCTTGCCTTGCCTGTTAAAGACCTCAAGGTGGTCATGATAGAACCAATTAGAGTAAGTGACACTTGCAAACTTTATTTACATAATAGGGATATGTCACAGTGCAAGGTCTTGTGGGACCAATACTCTAAGGAAAGTTTTATTTGGGGGGACTATGTTGATTTCTATAGGTGATTTCCACATTTATTTTATTGAGTTGATGTTTTATATTATGTTATTTTCTACTGATAAAATAAATATATATATAATTAAATAGATACAAAAATCATAGAATATTTTTTTAAAAAAAGGGCCAACTTTAAAGTAAAGTGTAATTTACATAAGGAAAGATATAAAAATCATAAAAGAGAAGAGTGAAGAGAAAGACATGGAGATTGGAGAAGAAAGTAAAAAAAAAAAGAGAAATCTTTTGATTGTATTCTAGGGCAATATTTAAATCTTTCAATAGAAATGCCTCAAAAGGATGTGATCACATAACTATGATGATTGCATGATATGAAAAATATGGGTTTTTGATAAGGCTTTGGAAGCTTTTAATAAAATGCATCTCACAGGTATAAATCTAGAATCTATAACCTTTACTAGCATCCTTCCATCTTATGTCAAAATTAGATATTTGGGATAGTGGAAGGACATCCATGAACTGGGTATTTCATATTTGCACTTCAAGTACTATTTTTGTGTTTGAATTATCACAATATCCTATGGTTATTTCTTGTTAATTTTAGTATTGCAATGGGCTTATCATTAGCTATCTATATAGCAATCTGATTATGTATATAGTGATTTAATTAACTATCATTATAGGTATTATCTTCTTATCTTTGTTTATTATCTAATAAAGATATATCTACAATGTTGATGGTACAATTATGATATAATCATTTTATATTTTGGTAAATATGGATAATCTAATTAGAATTATGTGATTACTTTCACTATAGCAAACTAATATAACATGACAAGTTAACATGATAGAAATTAAACTATAACTATAACAAAGTCATTCTTAATTTACCAAAGAGTGACTATCTATATGAACTAATACTTTATGCAAAGTCACATTTTTCAACACTATAACTATAGTGATTATGTGTCAAAATATCAAAGAGTGACTATGCCAAAAAATTATGAACTAATTTCTAGTATGATTACTGTGAAGAATCATATATTCCTCTTCTCTATAGTATTTGGTATACTAAAGATATAATCATTTTATATTTTGGTTTTCCCTAGTGAACTATAAAAATGTAATATATGTGGTATCCCAGTGATATCTTTTTAATGATATGTATCTAACTCAAAAATCTAAGTATTACTCAATAGAGGAATACATATAATATAATCTATATAGTGTTTACATAATTCCACAAGCCTCTTAGGAGATATATATGTATGATTAAGTGATCTTTATCATCTATGGATATTAATAATAATTTATCAATGATAAATATCTCAGACTTTAGAAGTGTAAAATATCCTTTCACTTATAAAATAACTTTGATATGTAATCTACAGATGTAGGATATGTAATAGTCAATAATCTAACATGTATACTTGAGAATAATAAATAGCGAGCCATATTATCATAGGTCATGAGATACCACCTTAGGTGAATCTTTGAGGCTTCAAACTATTCTTGGTGATGTATATTATATGTTTCAAACTAAGTATATATAATAATATTATATACTAATAACACCTCAATTTAGAGTATTTTATATCAATATTTTAGAATAAATGATATATAGTCAATATGACTTTGTTGTATGATTATTCTAGGTGATGTATATTATATGTTATATGTTATATTAAGGGAATATGACTATGTGTATGTAGTCAAAGAGTAAATCTTCTTTATATTAGATTATGTAACTAATCATTCGCCATAATGTTAGATTTAGTTATCCATATTTAAATTAATAACTAATATAGGATCTACATTTAGCCACATATAAAATTCAAATACCTATACATGGTGATTTTATTCTTAAACCGGAAGGGTTTTAGCATAGAACCATTATCCATTAAAATCATAATGATTTTTGATATAATATAATTGTTAACATAATAGTTTGAGATACGATATTGTCATTTCATAGGTATCACCATTTTTATAGAGCATCAATTTAGATATTGAGTTGTCCAATTCATATATGTATGACCTCTTATGCATATATTCATAGTGGAGAAGTCATTACAGATGTTATGTGGTATGACCAATATATATTTTAGTTATGGTATGAATATGCTATAAAGTAAGGTATTTATACCATTTTATATCAATTTTAATACTCTCCACTCCTTATTTTGGGATGTTTTTACTTGGTAGATAAAGAGTGACACTTACCAATCCTCCTTTCTCTTCATAATTAAAAGTTATGCTTTGTTGATTTAAATATAGATTAGTAAAATAATAAATAATAAAAATATTTAAGGTTTGACTAAATATATTTAGTGATGTTCCATGTCATTATATAGTTAAATAACATGTCAAATATGTCATTATACTAAATGCAATAATAATTAACTATATTTGATGTATCGAATATATATTTAGTCTAAATATGTGAACTATACCTTTTTCATAGATTACACTATGATACTCGAATTGCTATCATTATTTTATGAGGTATCAGGATTATAAATCAATATATTATTACTTTAGTGTATTAAAATGATCTTTATGATGTGGTATTGAAGTAAAATATTGATATGGCATTAAAACCAAATATAACCTATCTTTATTAAGATGATTAAGGAATTATACGTCTTGAATACATTAATGTGAAAATCTATTTAGTTAGGCATAAATATTATGGTGAAGCTTTATATTATTGAATCCCCTATCTTATAAAATGATAGTCAATGTGTATTTTGAATGGGAAAGTTATAACCATTGTTGAAATCAAATGAAGTCATTGTCTTAAAGTTTAGATGACTGTTGACATTTACAATAATGGAAACTTATGTGTGGTAGATATTATGAGTGTATTAATATGTACAAGTGTTTAAACATATATAACATATACTAGTGCATCATGATATGTGCCTATACATTATTTTATTTTGATTAGTAGTACATAGTTTAAACATAGGATATACCTAGTTGTTATAAACTATACTTGCTTTATTACTATTTAATATTATGAGACATTTGATTCTTGAAATTATAAGACTAGTTGTTCATGATTGAGTTTACCACACCCTCACTATCTAATCATCTATATACCATAATGAAACATGTCATGAATCTTGTCTCTCTGGATTCCCACACCCTCACTATCTAATCATCCATGAAGGGAGGGCCATTACCTAATGGTTAATTATTTTGGGGATCAATGGTCCATTTTTTGTGTGAAAAAGTGCTTAGATAATGCTTCCCTCCCCATAATAATACTTACTTGGAGGCAACACTTTAGATTGCCATATATATTGGAGTTTGGGAATTAATGATTTATGGAGCCATGTATATTATATATGTAAATTATATTATATTTATTATCAAAATATTATCATGATGAGTTTTAATTACTCACTTATTTTACATTGACATAATTAGGAGTATGTCTATACCAGTTGTGGATGGATATCTATAATTACCTTATATATCCAATTATGATGTGTTTTTTATGATGATAGTGATCAATGATGAATAATTTCACCTAATTAATTTACAATTATGATACTTATATTATTTTATATGGATCACTAATTAGATTATTGTGGTGTAATCTAATGAAATTAGTTTTTTTAAATTTAAAAAATTTATCATGTTTTTCTAAGTCAAATCCAATGGGGTTGTTACATGTTCTCTAAACACTAGTGTCTCAAATAAACACCTAAATTAACACATGTCATGCTTTGATGTAAGTGTCTAGTGCCTTAAAGTCATCTAATTTTCAAATGAAACATATCCTAATGATTAGCCTAAGTTATTTAATTCAAGTTATTTCTCCAAAGGGATTGATATAAATAAAAGATTAATTCTCATTCATTCCTCACCTAGAATAAACTAAGGTAACCTATCAAAATCATTCAATCATTAATTTATTAAATAAAAGTGTTCATATTTTATCTTATTCTCATATCAATCATAGGAACATCACATACATAGGTCTGAAGTACTAAATGAGTAGCCTAAGAGCCTAATTTTCCAAGTTACAAGCTAGGTCACTATTGTAATTATTTTCCACATATTTATTTATTCACACATAAGCCAACACATAGGGGATAACTACATTGATCTAAGGCCCTAAATAAATTATTGGCTATGTAAAAAATTATTGGGATCTTTTCCCTAATTGTGTGCCTATTATAATAAGAGTTATAATGAGATATCATGTAATAAAAGGTTGTCACACACTCACCTGAATCATGTAGCTTAAGATTGTTCCAGTTATTTTTATTATACAACATTGCATTCATCTATTTTCTTAAGTTAGGGCATTTGAATAGGCACTTGATTATAAATTCATACTTATTTCCATGTCTATCTCTCAATTATTCATTTTTTACTCAAATAATCAAATAAAAAGAAGTTGGGTAAAAAATAAAAATAAAATGGTAATAAGTCCATTATAATCATGATTAGATTACATAAGTATTCCATCAACACATAACTTCTTCTCATTACATTCATATGTCTTATCCAAGATTATTTTATCTCTAAGATTACAATGATCAACAACAAAACTAAGTAGAATAAAGGGATTTTATACATGGGTCTACCCTAACCATTCAGTTGCATAAGCAATTACAAAAATATGACTCATAAATGGCCATTACCAATAATGAGTCATAACAAGTCATTAAATTCAATTCCTAAGGAACTATGCCTAAATGCCCTTATATTCTCTCTATGATATATCCTTATCATCATGCACCTATCTTATCATAGACCAATGCTGGATTCAAATTTGACTATTATTATCTAAAGTTTATGTGAATCATTTCATAACCATTTATGCTCCCCACACCTTTACCCAAGTCTTTCATTATTGTTTAAGTCATTCATTCTCAATTTATTTATGTTTCATGATTCCTTGTTACACCTCACTTTCTTCTTCCATGCCATGATATTATACACCATGATCTTCTGTGTCATGTCTCTCTCACACCTACACTTCCTTCTACATTATTGTCTACAAAACATACTTATCCAAAATAGATCCAAAATTAATGGCCCAACATCATCCCACAGTAAGTTAATAGTCCATCCTAGACTATGCATTATGTTCAAGTACATCTACTACCAAAAACTTAGGTCTCATATATTCAACCTAATGATTTATTTCCTCCCAAATGATTCAAGGAATTTTGGAGCATGGAAGTGATTTAATTAACTTATTCCTTAAACTACTTAGTCTCTTTGGGTTGTTTCTAAAATTTACCCTCTTGAATGGTTAAATTATCAAGTGATGTAAAATCATCCTTATGCACATCCTCTAATAAAATAACCTTCATCAAAACCTATCTTTAGAGTGTTGTAAAACTAGTGTTCAATTCTCAATGATGAGAACTTATTTTATTTTTTAAATCCTCCACATCTTTAAATTATTTGGCATGCTTAGCTCTATCCTTTATTATTAATGTGCTCTCACATAATTATTAGAATTGAAGTTATTTTGTATGAAGCCTTGATTTAAAATTTTTGGTAGGCCATGCTAGTTTTACAAAAAAATCATCATAATGGGAACCATATCACCAACTATAGTAAAAATCTCTTACAAACTTCAATAACCTCGATGAACTACTATATTTCCCAAGTTTGATCGCATTGAGTATTTTCCTAATCTTGACATTTATTCAATATAATCTCCACCAGGGTCTCTTTATCAATAGCCTCATCCTTTAGAGGAAATCCATCCATAAGGGTGGGATCCTACTATAAAATAGACTTGAAAAGTGTTAGGGTCTTCACTCTAGCCACCATTATTTCTTTCAATTGGTGCTTGAGCTCTTCTAACTCATATTCAAGTTTTATCATTTTTTGCACTCATTATAATATAGAATAATGACCTTTTGATGCTTCATATTAAGATATTTCACATCAAACTCCTATAAGGAATTCTAACTTGTCACTTAAGGAGAAAACCTCAAAAGGGACACACTTTCCTGAGATATTGTGTACTACCAAGGATCCACCCAAAATGTATCAGGGAATTCCACCTCTCCTAGTACCAAAATAATAATATCTATACGTAGTTCACATGGTACTCTTCATTATATATATAATTATAAAAATAATGTTTTGGTTGAGTCTACTCAGTTAATCCCTCCTTGGGAAAATATTACCACATTTATAAGTCCTTCTATAATACATTTTGTTGATACTAGACGTAAATGGAAGGAGTTTCACTGGTAATTAACAGTCTCTATTACATGGATTCATCAATAGGTTCCTTCCCTATAGAGGGGCCACACTCAAGTAATTCAACATCTAAATCCTCATCTTAGTGGCTTGTAATTGCATTAAACTCACTATAGCCTCAATTTATATCTATATCATCCCCATCTTCACCAGTGGGACCTAAAACATCCACTTGTGTGACATCAAGGGTGTATTTTTCTAGCTTTGGTGTGGCCTCTTATCCTATTTGTTATTTAGGGTAAGGTCCCCTTGCTAGTGTTGCTTCAAGAGTCACCTCTCTATTTAGAGTCTTCATGGTTATGAACTAAAATATCTTGTTCTAGAGAAATAGATGTCTCCATGGTGGAATCAAGGCCTTTTAGTTGTCCTTTAGGCACTCTATCTCTTGGTGTATTATTTTACTGCTTTCATTATTCTAGTTGTGGTTCATGTTGGCATGATGCCCTAACCCCTTTTAATTTTGATGATTTCCAATATCTAATAGGGGTGGCATGGTTTCTTTCCTATCATTAGCACTCCCAATGTCTTCTTCATTAGATTCAACATATAAAACAACAAACAAATTGAGTCCCTAACTAGGATTTTTTGGGCTTTTATATCATTATTATTTGATTCCAGGTTTTATCTATGTCATTTTATTTGAATACACATACAATTAGCAAAAAGCGTGAATCTCGAATCAATTTTATTATCATCAATATTCATGGGGAAGTATTTTACTATTTTTGGGAAACTAAGTGTTTAATTTCCTAATTAGTAAAGGGGTCTGGATTAATCTAGAAAACATGTAATATAGTATGCCTAAATTAACCTACTTATTTTCTAAATTTGGATTTGATCAATTAATTACTATAAATAGCAAGCAAGCAGATAAAAAGTGAACTTAGTTGATTTTTAGACTGAGACAAAGGAATCGAGAACTACGAATTAATGAGCTAAATGGGCATACTATCAAAAATAGGACCTAAAAGTTTATTTTTTGCCTGGATAGTAGTGTCAAAAACTAGACACTTTAGGGTCTAGTGATACAGTCCTATTTTTGGCACTATAGTCCTTTTGATATATTTCCTATAATATTTTTAGGTTTTATTCTGATGCTTTTAGAGGATCTATGTATAAATTTGTAAGTCTCAATCATCTACAGAGCTCTGTGTGTAACTGATTTTATCTCCTAGGGTCCTAGTTCCTCCTTAGGCTTGATAAGTGGTCTTGAATCAATTATAAAAATGGGTTAGTGTGTATTACGCATTTAACATGCAATCACACCCCATGTGTAGGCATGATACCTATATACCAATTCTCTGAAGAGGGATCAAGGCCAATGTAGTTCTCCCAAATAAAATGTGTATTATATAATTTTGTGTATGTAATGCAAGTATTATGTGAATCTGGGAAATATTAAGATGACTCGTGACTTTTGTGAGAGTTTGAGCAGGCTAGAAATAGCAATGGTTGGTTGTATGTAGAGAATCAGAGGATTTCTTGAAGGTGCTTAGTGTATTTCTAGCTTGTGTTTTTTGAATGATTGCCAACCCTTCTAAATGACCCTTGAATAGTATTTTATATGGAAATTAATGATCTTGGGTCAGATGAATTTGTGTTAGGTTTATAAGGAAAAATATAAGGAACTAGATAAATTTGATCATTTGAGGCTAAGAGTGATTTGGACAATTGCACCAAAAAGTAGATACCCTAGGGTTAGTGCTATAGTCCAACTTATGGCACTAGTTTCCAAGGGGAAAGGGACCCTAGGGGATAGGTCTATGCCCAATATAGGAGTTCAAGATATCTATTTTTTAATTTGGAAGCCTTCAAATGATTGGGAAATAGTAAAAAGCATGCCTAGTGGGTTGTGCAAGGAAGAAAGAGAGACCTATGGATTGGGTGTCACAAGTCATGTTCAATTTGTAAAAATTACATTTTTATGTGATTAAATTTTCCCCCATTTATTTTAAGTATGCATCAAAGTGAAATACTAGGATAAAGGAGAAAAATAGAAGCTTACCTAAACTTACCTGTGAGGCTAAGCCCAAGAAGTTGTGTGATGTTAGATTATGCATTGTGAGAGCACATTATACTATGTAAATCTACAAGTAAATAAAGTGAAATTAGATCATTTCTCACTAGATATGCTATATCTAAAATAATAACATACAAATCTAGGTAAAGAGAGAGAAAATAAGAAAAAGGAATGAATACACTTCACTAAGTATGTGAACCAATACAAAACCTATTGTGCTACTAGATTGTGCTGAGTGATGATGGATGTATGTTTGAACCAAGAGTAATATTGATGGATGAGTTGAGTTCTCAATCCCATAAAAGGTGGCTCAATAATGAAAAGGTAGGACCTTTAGATCCATCATCACCAACTATGTGAATTTAATGAATCATGTATGTGCTAATCAATGTCTAGACCATGTGTCTAAATGCCTCTTAATAGGTGGCTCAAGAATACAAAGGCTAGCTAGTCTTTTACCTCCATCATTGCCTCATGATGTGAATCTAAATAGAAAGATACTAGTGTAAGATAAATTTCATATGAGATGGCTCATCAATCCCATGAATGTGTTGTAATCTGACAATGTTGGTGTGGATAGCCAAATGTAACTAGAAACTAGGCCAATCTTGGCCACTTTGAAAGATGGAGATTGGACTTATATAGAAGCCACTCCAAAATTGAAATCAATACTTAAGAATTGACTCAAGAACTCAGGTACGTAGGAAACAAAATTTTATGAAAGTTGACTTGAAAGTGATGCCAACCACATACAAATTGAGTACAACATGCAACTACTAGGAGTATGCACTAAAAACGTACTAAACTTAGAAAAGAGAAGGGCCATGTGTCATGCACATTATCCCCAATAATTGGTGTCTTAAACATAGATTCTGAACTAAAATTTTTATCAATTACCATGTCTAAACTATAAGTGGAAACCCTCATGCCATGCATGATGACCCCTTTATCTAGATTCTCTAAGAAAATAAGTGCTAAAAATTATTATATTATAGATTGTACTATTATGGAAAAACCATGACTAAACTCACCCCTCTACCTGATTCTATAAAAACTATAAATTCTATCTGGACACTAGTATTATAAATTAGACACTTTTGGGTCTAGCGCTATAGTCCCTTGTTTGGTGTTATTTTCTAGAGCCAAAACTAAAAACTAGACTATGTTCTCTATTGTCTGCCTGATTTGGCATGCCTATATTAAATTCTAAAATCTGGACTATGTATTTTGAAACTACTTTTTTGATTTTTTAAGAGCTCTTATCTCTATGATAAAATCCTTGTTTGTTACCCCCTCTTTTAAGGGTAAGAATGAATACCTTACAATGACTACCCTCAGAATAAGAAACCCTATAAGTGTGTTAAGTTGTGAAAACATTTGATATAGCATTGATATACATGATCTCAAGATATAGAAAAAAATTTAGAGATATATTTTTAGATCTATAGGGGTATGCCTAGATACACATAACAATGTAATAACATGTGCATAAGAGAAATCTAGAATTTGAAATGTTAGTTTTTAGTTGTTAGTGGCATGGAGGGATGGAACATGATATCCATCATGGAATCTAAGAAGCAGGGTAAATGTATGATTGGAATCATGGCATTATACACAAAGATAAACAATCAAGCAATAAGTATATAAACCAAGAAGCAAGAAAACATGCAAGGGTGGCCAAGGGGCCAAATAAGCACACAAGGCATACAAGGCATGTTCAAATGCTACATACACACAATGGGAACAAACAAAGATCGGTATGTGGGCCAAAAGCACATAGAAAGGCACACGTAAGGGACATTGGAAAATGTTCTAAGGTTCACACATATAGACAGAAGTAAAGGATATTGTTAAATGTCCTAAAATGCAAACAAGAAGAAAATAAGAAATGGAAAAATGCAAACACATATGGCTAATCAAAGAAAAGAATGGAAGCAAGTAAAGTACTAGAAATGTAATCATGCATCTAACTATGGAAAGTAAGAAGCAAGAGTATACAAGATATATGATACAAGACTAATGTATATTCTTTGAAATACAAAAGTGTAATAAATACTACTAGATGTCAATGTGATATCTTTGTAAGTAATTAAGGTACATACTACACAAGATGTCTATAGTGTGGAGTGTGAGAATGACATAACTTGGATGGTGTATTCATGTAGAGTGTGCCCTGAGTGGGTATATGTATCAATGTGTAATTGTAATGTAGAAGTAAGATGCCCCCTCGATGGGTGGTGTAAAGCAATGAAGGATCTGGATGTACTACACACACTCAAAGAAGATCAAGTGAAGCATGGTGATATAGATAAATCAATAAACAAGTAGCATAGAATAACGTAATGTAAGTCTAGCATAGTGTTTTAGCAATGTAAGAACATAGATGATGCATATAATTGATGTGTTTTCATATTTTTGAAATTTTATATTATTTTTTATTTTTGGAATAAGCTATGCACAATCAAGTAGAAGAAGACTATGTACAGACAATGTAAGAATGAATTTATTTAAATATGAAATTTGCATGGGTGCATGATAGTCATTGGGTTCTTGAGTTTCTTTCCTTCTAGTGAAGCTAGATGATACACTTTTGGACTAATATTTTTATTAATGATGTATGGTCTGACCCAGTTCAGTTTGAATTTTCCTTTTATTTCTTCTTTGACATTAATATTGCATAGGTTTTCTTTTAAGACAAGATCATTAACATCAAATTTTTTAGTATGGACTCATTTATTATAAGAATGTTTTATATGTTTTTGGTAGATTTTTAGATTTTATTTTTCTTGAATATGTTTATGATCTAGCTATTCCAGTTGGTGTAAGAATTTTTCATGATATTGATCATTAGTGATAATACCCCTAAGAGAGATACAAAGGGATGGGATTTCTATTTCCAATGGTACAATTGTTTCAGTGTCATAGACAAGTGAAAAAGGAGTGGCTCCTATGGGTGTGTGAATGCTTATATGATAAGCCCATAGTGAAAAGACAAGTTGGTTGTGCTAATCATCTCTAAATTTTGTCACAGTTTTTCTTAAAATGCTATTGATGGTTTTTTTGGTGGCTTTTGCTTGACCATTTCCTTGTAGATAGTAAGGGGTAGAAAATGTGTGTTTGATTTTATATTTTAGGTAGAATTTTTTGACAATATTATTTTTAAAGGATGTTCTATTATCTTAAATAATTTATATAGGTAATCCAAAGCATTAAATAATATGCATCATGAGAAAATTGTAAATGTCTCCACCTATGGTAGTTTGGAGTGGAATAGCTTCTATCCATTTTGTGAAATATTCTATGGCTATGATAATGAACTTATGTCCATTGGTTGATTCTAGGTTTATTTTGCTGATAAGATCAAATACCCATAACATAAATGGCCATGGGGAAATAATTAGTTGTATTTTATATGATGGTGCATGTTGTAGGCTACTATGCCATTGACATTTTTCACAAAGATATGCATATTGTAAACATTATTATTTCATAGTAGGCTAGTAGCATCCTTATTGGAGTAACTTGTGTGACATGGCTTTTTTTATAAAATGACCACCACATTCACTATCATTTATTTGTGCAAGAGTAACTTTGATTTTTTCTAAATTTAAGCATCAAAGTAAATGTCTATCAAAAGAGTTTTTAAAGAGATCACCACCACTGATTACGTATCGACACACTTGTTTTTTTAATTTTCATTTTTTAGTTTGAGAGAAAGCTTATAGTGTAGTAGATTTTTTTAATTAATTATAAATATTGGAGAACCATTCTTTAGGTGTGAAACTATGTGTTGTGGCTAAAATAGAGAGTGCTACTAAATTAACATTAGATATAGATGGTGACTATAGAATTTTAATTATGAAGATTGCTTGATCATCATTGATGTCAATAGGGATTAAGGATGTAGCACTTGTCATGGCATCAGTGTGGTGGTTATCTTTTCTTGGTATGTTTTTGATGGAGAAGTAATCAAATTACACTGATAAGCATTGTATCATATTTTTGTATAGGATGAGTTGTTCTTATTTTATTTGGTATACATTATTGACTTGGTTGATGACTAGTTGGGAATCACCAAAGACTAGAATGGATCTAATTTGGAGTGAATGGGTAGTAAAGAGACCTAATATTAGTGCTTTGTACTCAGTTGTATTATTTATATGAGAAACGCTTAGGTGATATGTGATAGGTATTATGTGACCAAATGGGTCGATAAAAATGATGCCTACTCCTACACCTGGCATGCATTGAGAGCCATCAAAGAAAATGGTCTAGGTGTTTGAGTGAGTAGCATAGGTGGTAAAATTATCTAAAAATGTGTCCTTGATTGGAGTTGTATCTAGGAGAGGTGTTGCTGCCAATTGATCTACAATAATTTGGCCTTTTATTGATTACTAGAAGACTATCTTTAAGTCAAATTCAATTAATAACATGACCCATTTTGCTATTCTACTAGAGAGCTATGTTTTTTCCATTATAAATTTTAAAAGGTCTGCTTTAGTGATAAATTGAGTTTCATTATTGACCATGTAGTGTCTAATTTTTTGTATAGCGAAGACTAATACTAAACACAATTTTTCTATTGCAAAATAGTTTTTTTCATAGTCAACTAATGTGAAACTGATGTAATATACTACTAATTTGACATGTTGATTATTGTTTTGTGCTAATAATTATCCTAATGCATGATTTATTGTAGAGATATATAGTAAGAAAGGCCTATCTAGTATAGGTGGGACTAGAACAGGTGAATTGAGTAAATATTTCTTGATTATATCAAAGCTATCTTGGCAAACTTGGTTCCAAACAAATTTTATATCTTTCTTTAATAATTGAGTGAATGATTAGGTTTTATTTGTGAGTTAGGATACAAAATGATGGATGGCTTGAATTTTGCCTTGTAAAAATCTTAGTTGGCTAATTTTTGTGGGAGGTAACATGTCAATAATTGCTTTTACTTTTTTAGGATCCACTTCAATGCCTCATTATAAAATATTAAAGCCTAGTAATTTTCCTGATGTGACACCAAAGACACATTTCTTGGGGTTGAGCTAGACATTGTATTTTCATAATCTTTGAATTTTTTAATGTAAATCCAGAGTGTGATGTTGTCATTGTTTAGATTTTGCTAATATATCATCAATGTAATCTTTGATAGTATGATGAATTAAATCATGAGATATATGTGTCATGGTATGTTGATATGTACCTCTAACTTTTTTTAATTCAAAGGGCATGATAATATAACAAAATGTGCCCTAAGGGGTTGTGAAGGATGTTTTTTCTTAATCTTCTTTAGTGATTTTGATTTGGCTATAACCAGTAAACCCATCCATGAATGATAACATTTCATAACCAACTATGGAATCTATGATCATGTTGACATTGGGTAAAGGGAAATCATCTTTAGGACATGCTTTATTTAGATCTTATGAATCAAAGTAGCATCAAATTTGACCATTAGGTTTGATGATGGGGAAAATATTAGAAACCCACTTAGGGTGTGCTACTAGTCAGATGAAACTGACATCTAAGAGGCATTAAACTTCATATTTTACTAAGAGAGCTACCTTAAGATGTATTTTACATATTTTTTTTACAATTTTTGCATCAGGATACAAGGGTATTCAATGAATTACAATAGATATGTCAATTTTGGGCATGTCAGAGTAAGACCAAGCAAATAGTTTAGGAAAGTCTGTCAAAGTTTGTTGGATATTTGTGTCTTCTTCTTTTTCTAAAGTAGTGGCTAATAAGACAATTCAAGGATCTTGATTAATTCCAAAGTTAAAATTTACCATTTCTTCATTAAGTAATGTGGATCAATTAAGTACATATGGGATTGTGTGGATGGTATCACCCAAGTCTTTTGGTATGTCTTGAGAGGATTCTAAATTTTCCCCAAAATATGCATGTGTATGTATGTAATATGGAAATTTATTTTTATGGTAGTAGGTTGGGAGATCATCATAAACCCTAAGAAATTGTAAAAGAGATTCATCATTAGAGAAATCATTAAATGTTATAATATCTAGGGAGACAGTATCATTAACGAGGTCAGGATGGACCAAGGAAAGTGTAGAGACATGATCGACATTATTGTCTACTAATGTGATAGATGGGAAAAATTTGATATATTTCAAGGTATTAGTCAAAGGTTTGTTATTAAGGGAGTTAGGATGATATCTTAATCCTTGGCTATCATGTTTTGAGGATGCCATAATTAGATCAATAATTCCTTTCTCATGTTTATTGAGACCTTTGCCTTGATATCCCATCTTATTAAGATATTTACATGCAATAGGTGATGTGAACTGGGTAGTTAAGGTGGGGGCTTGGCTAGGACCTATAGTGAGCTGATGAGATGTAATATTCAAAGGTATACTATGTGTAATAGGTTGTGTGGATATAATACTAGGGTTAAGGTGTGGAATGGAATATTGTTGTGGTTTAGCATCTTGGTAATACTTAAAAAGTTCATTGTCTATAAGACATGTGTATATATAGCCCTCATGACTAAATTTAAGGAAATCATCAAGTGTAGAATAGACTATGTGTATGTCATGAATCCATGGATGACCAAGTAGTATATTATAGTTAAGATCATTTGCCATTACTTAGTAAGTATTTGGGAGTGTTTTTAGGCCCCAAAGTTAAATTAGGCATTATTTCACCCAAAAAATTTCATGGTGTGTTGTCAAACCCTTGAATATGCATGTCAGAGTGGTCTAAATATTATGGTTGCATGTTAAGATGTTTTATAAATGAAATTTTATAGATATTTAGACCAGATCCATTATCGACTAATACTCTTTTTACTCCTACATTATTGATTCATAGTTGAATATACAAAAGTAAACATTGTTCTATGATGTGTCATGGAGATAAATCCTCTTTCTCAAAAGAGATATGATCTTATATCCATTTCATTTTGTTAAGGATGGATGCAACATAAGCTGGTTCTATAGAAGCAAGAATTCTAGTGTTATAAAGGGTTGCATATAACACATCTTTATAAATATATGAACATTGAAGGAGTTCCAAAACTAAGATTGTATCAAGGAGGACACTATTTTGAGTGGTAAAGATATGGCCATGGGTGTAATCAATCTACTTATCCTCATAAATTTGGGTGATAGTATGGACTGCATGATCTACTATAGGCATAGAGTTGGTAGTAGGTATGGGATGTGTGCTAGATATACCAAGTGTGGAGAAAAGGAGGGATATACACCCTAGTGCTTTCTTATGTCTAGTAGTAGGAGGAAAGGATGCAAGAGTGACCAATGAATTACATGGTTCTATGTGGATATCATGAAGATGAAATGATGTGCATGAGATCATATCTATGAATTGTATAACAATATGTGTAAAGAACTTTTTCCATATGATAGAGATAAATCAGCATATATAAAATGTAGATTGATATGAAAAAGAAACAAAGAGTGTGACACGTGTTATGATATATTTTATGTATTTAACATAATAAAAATGAAATTTGGTAAAATAAAATTAGAGAGAACAAGTGTTCATTAATATATAATTACATAAAGAACTTTGAGTTTTATTATAATACTTCAAATGAACTTATCATAATAAACTTGCCAAAATTTCCATGTGAAAAACAAAAAACACAAGATATAGAACATGAATTTTTGTATAAAGGCATATAAGATTTTGATATGAAATATGATCTTTCAAATGCATTTAGAAAGATAAGTTTGATAATTTTTCCATATAAATGAAAGAGAATGTGCAAAAATCATTTTAGAATCTTGTGCATGTTTAGCAGTGAAATTTGTAATATCATCCCTTATTATGAAAATTAAGCATGAAATGTAAAGGATGAAACTTTGTACTATCATATGATAGACCTCATCATTCATATACATGATAGGACCAATAATGGACTCTTTATTATTTTTAATGAATGTAAGAAATATGTGTAAATAAAAGAAATCCATTATTTTTTAATGCAAATTTGAAGTAAGGTGATAGTTTCATGTTGGGTTCACCAAATGTTTTACTATTTTTTGGAAACTAAATGTTTAATTTCCTAATTAGTAAAGGGGTCTAGATTAATCTAGAAAACATGTAATATAGTATACCTAAATTAACCTATTTATTTACTAAATTTGGATTTGATCAATTAATTACTAAAAATAGAAAGCAAGGGGATAGAAAGTGAACTTAGCTGATTTTTAGACTGAGATAAAGGAATCTAAAACTACAAATTGATGAGTTGACTAGGGAGACTATCAAAAATAGGACTTAAAAGTTTGTTTTTTGCCTAGATAGTAGCACCAAAAATTGGACAATTTGGGGTCCAATGCTCTAGTCCTATTTTTGGCACTATAGTCCTTTTGATATGCTTCATCTGAGATTTTTGGGTTCTATTTTGATGCTAATGGAGGGTCTGTGTCTAAATTTTCAAGTCTTGATCATATATGGAGGTTTATGTGCAACTAATTTTGTCTCATAAGGCCCTAGTTCCTCCTTAGGCTCTATAAGTGGCCTTGAATCAAACAAAAAAGGGTTTAGTGTGTATTATTCACTAAACATACAATCACACCCCATGTGTGGGCATGATACCTACATACCAATACTCTGAAGAGGGATCAAGGTTAATGTTGTTCTCCCAAATTAAATGTGTATTGTGCAATTCTGTGTATACAATGCAAGTATTATGCAAATTTGGGTAATCTTGAGATGACTCATGACTTGTGTGAGATCTTTATTAGGATGGAAATATCAATGGTTGGTTATATGTAGAGAGTAGGAGGATTTACTTGAAGGTGCTTAGTGTATTTATAGCTTGTGCCTTTTGAATGATTGTCAACCCTTCTAAATGACCCTTAAATAGGATTTTATAAGGGAACTAATGATCCTAGGTTAGATGACTTTGCATTAGGTTGATAGGGAAAAATATAAGGAACCAAGGAAATCTGATCATTTGAGGCTAAGCGTAACTTGGAAAATAGCACTAGAAAGTGGACACCCTAGGGTTCAGTGCTATAGTCCAACTTATGGTGCTAGTATCCAAGGGTAAAGTGACCCTAGGGGATAGGTATGTTCCTAAGAGAGGAGTCTAGGATAGCTGGGGATAAATATAGAAGGCTTCAGATGACTAGGAAATATTTAAAAAAACATGCCTAGTAGGTTGTGCAAGGAAGCAGGAGAGACCTATGGTTTGGGTGTCATAAGTCATTCTCAAGTTATAAAAATTTCATTTTTATGTGATTATAGGCACACATCATATTATATTGAAAGATTTCATAAAATACCTCACAAATAAAACACATGGTAGCTTAAGCCACCCAAACAAGTCATTTAAAGGGCTCATCTAGATGTGCACTAAAGAAAAGTGTTACTTCATTGAAAACTAGGCTTGGTCCCTTATCTATTAAGGTAGGTACTTGGGTACATAACACTCATTCCAAAAATTTTCCTTCATTCCATCATACCATCCCTTCATCCTTAACTTATGATTAGGGGTAATAGCACCAGGGCATGTGAATGATTTAAACCACTTGGTTAGAGACTTATTTTCTTGAGGATAATCCCATTATAACTCACCACAAATATAATTTGGTACACAAATATCATCAAATACAAATATAAAAATAATTTCACCCTAGGAAAACTTTTGATTAAGTAGGTGGTGGGTCTTCTTTACATCTACAATAATCCATTAAGTAAATTACTAGGAATAATTATACTTGACTCTTTGGGCCATCTAGTTAGCTACATACAAGTGTTTCATATCAGCTTATTTCCACCTATCCAATCCTCCAAGCTTGGTCATATCCAAATGCATATCTACCATACCAGTGTTATATATCAACTTATTTCCACCTATCCACTCCTCCAAGCTTGGTTATATCCAAATGCATAGCTTCCAAAAAGGAAAGATCCTAAAGACTAGCTATCTAATTTACATGGCCTTACTTCTTTTACTCAAGCACCACCACCATTTTCTTAATTTCCTCTTGATCCTCAAAATATTCATTAAGGTCAATACATGAGTATTATAGACTTGTAACTTTTATAACTCTATTATTGTTGATCCTTATTCTATGCCTAGTGAATTAAAAGTAATCTTCATGAACATCAAGATAAGAAACCTCATGACCTCCATAATCTTCCTAAAGAATGGTAGATTAAATAGCTAAAAAACTTTGACATCATTAAGATGATTTAAAATAGTAAAGACATAAATGATCTAATTTATGTTATTCTTCCACTCAACCCTATATCGACACTATAATTCTACTTCATTCCCTAGTTGCCAATTATTTTAACCAAATACTTGGAAAATCAACATATTATACCCCCATTTTTCTACACACAATACCAACTCTATTGAAAGCATAATAACTAAGGGGGGGGGGGTGAATCAGTGATACAATAAAATCAACTTCAATTTTAATTATTCAAACTCTTATCCATTCAACATAATAATTCATCAAGCATATAAACCATTCATTGTAATGAACAAAGAAAATAATGCAATATCAAAGCACATAACACATGAATTATGTGGGAAATCCTCATGGGGGAAAAAACCTAATTAAAACAAGATTTTGAATACTATCATATACACTTATTTATTTAATTTATACTAGTACCAACTGATCAAGGATCACCAACCCCTCAATTTTGTCAAGCACCCACTAGACCTTTAGCCAACACCAACTAGCAAGGAGACTATAACCCCCTAGATGATCAATTACCAACTCAATCACCTCTAAAATAAGATCCACATTTTATATTATGTATAACACAAATTATTATGACATTATATTTATCTAACACCTAAAAATATACCTCTCTATCTTGTTTTTATAATTCATTTCCAATCAAAAGCTTTGCACTCGGTCACCTAAGCAAAATAGGCCTAATAGCCTTAAAACAAATCTTCTTACTTTCTCATGAAATATAAAGAATAATATTAGACCCTTATCACAAATTCAGAATTATTTTATGATATTTTTCATGTCCTTTTACCCTTTTAACAACTCATATGTAATTCACTTCACACACCAATAGTCTAACTAGCATAATGAGGCCAAAATAGCCTTCTGCATATACATGATTCTTTCTACAATAAATATTGGTCAGCCAAAACACTTTAAATTCTTGGATAAATATCAAAATATATATTTATAAATGTTACATATTATATAAAATAACTCATTAGGTCATCCATACTTTAAATGGCTCAAAATAACACACTAGGCTTAAGTAAGACCTAAGCAATTAGCCCTCCATTAGACCACACGTTACACTAAGATACTAATAGCCCTTAACCAAAGATTAAACAATTTTATATAGTTTAATACAAGGTTATCCATGACTTATATATTTTTAATAAGTCATACAATACTCCAATTCACTCGCTCACCTTATGAAACCTCTTTTAGCCATCAAGCTTTCAATAGGTCCAGATGGCTCTTAATAATGACCCAAAACACTTTACAAATTTTAATTAAATCCTATATGAGCCTTATCAATTATTAAAAAACAAAAAATAATTTTATCATACTCTGAAACTCCATTAGGCCTTAAACACCTATTAGGCCTAATTAGCCCAAAAACATTATCTTCATAAATGAGGCTCAAACTAATTGCATATAAACTTTAGAAACACAATGCACATATGGATGGAAATATCAAGACATAAAGAACATCATCCAATCCATAATAAACCTTAATTTATCCTCCAAAGGCTCATAAACACCATTGTAATAAGTGTATTTAGACCTGTAATAATTACATTCAACAAAAGTCAAATTTGACTTGAAATAACTTCACTTGTATGGACATTCAAAACTCCAAATCACTTTTATGATGATCTACATGGAGTCTAATTAATTTTTTTTATTTTTATACCAATAATTTTTTATCAATATTTTTACTTATACAATCATTTCTTTTCATCCTATTTTATTCATAAAACACACACTCAACAACAATCAACTCTCATGTGCAATAAATGTAATTATATGATCAGTCAAAGATCTTAACCAATTTTACTATATTTCCCTCAAATTCCTCTACCACTTTTATTTTTTCACCACAATGAAATTAATACATTATCAAAATTTATAAACAAAATACTCTACACTAGTTTTCCTTTGTAAATTCAAATATTTGAATTCCAACGGTCACTTTATATTACAAATTTGGCTAAGTATGGAAATTAGTGAAATCTACCTAGGAGACCAAATTTTCACTACCATAATTTTTTCTAAACATCATTTCAAGACCTAAAATTTTAAATAAATTATCTATAAAAAAAATATAAACAAACCCATATGACCACTTTCTTCTAACATCTTCACACATTTGAATGATAATGTCATAAATATGCTTACTTAGGAAGTTCTGCCAAGTTGACTAAGATAACCTAGACCTTCATGAGACTTATATAATGAATTCCTTTCACTTACATAAGTACCCAAACCACTATTTTACCCTCATATTACCCCTTAAACATGTTATATCACCTTAAATACCTTCAAACATGATATGCACTCTCAAATCCACTTGGAACCTATCACTTTATCATTAATGCATTATGTACTGAGATCACCTTGACATCGATGACAATCAATGGATCTCAATACCATGATAAAAAATATCCCCCTTTATCATTTATGGAAAACACCTTTTAGATTTTTCTCTCCCAAAGTGAATAACTCTTTGATTCTGATCTTTCTCCCCCTTTGACATTAATGACAAAGGGTATATTCTTCAACATGCTAACTTGATCCTTAGACTTGACAAACTACTCACATATCTAGATATCTTCCCATAAAATAATGATCATCTCATATATATTTTTCTCAAACTATACTAAACCATAAAGGTTCCTTAGAATTGAAACATATCATATATGCTCCCCCTCACTTTATGCATACCTTGCATATTATCAATTGAAGAGAACATACCTCTATATGCATTGCTCCTTGATTCTTAGCTTATAAAATACATGCCCAAACTTCATATACTCCTTAATAAGCCTAATTTATCTCCCCATAACTCCATATTCAACTTTAAAAAAACAAATTTATTTCAAACATATACAAGCAAACTCTCTTATAATAAAATAACTTGAATGGAACTATCTTCATCCACACATAGGTTACCAAAACTATCCAACATCCTTTCATGAGAGAACTAAATTAAATGATAATCTTATTTGGCTCAAATGAACTATTTCAATGGTCTAAAAACCTTCTGATATGAATCAAATAACCACAACTTATTTGAATACTAAGAACATGCTCAAAGCAACTAAACTTACATGAATCCATGCTTATAAGATCTTTTCAAGCTACCAACCTGAACAAGCTACCTCATTAGACCATATATGGACTAAATATAATTGAATTCATGAATTCCTTATATTAAAATATGAAATTAACTTCAAAATATTATCCCTTCAAGGACCTCTTTCTTACACAAGAAAAGATACTCCTCTACTAGTTCACTTTAAAAAGGTACTTTGCAAACAAAGATACATAACTTGAAATTCTCATACCTTTACATCAAGATATTTCCTTTGGCACACCATAAATTCATTTAAAATTTGTATACCATCATTTCACACTTGATCACTAATTTTGGTGGACCCAAATTATTTTACAACCCAAGATACACCATGTCAAGGTTTTCTTGTGTTAGAACCCTTATACCAACTGAGGACACTCAAAGTAATATCTTATCTCACAAAAAAATTTAGACATTCAAATAAATTCTTAAAGATATTATTAGTTTATATGAATATTTTAAAATCTTTAAATCGATTAAAATAATCCATACTCAATTATATGTATATCAAGGCAAAGAACATACCTTGACCCATTGACTAGTCTCTCACTTATCAACCTTACAACGCCATTCTATGATGATTCAAATGATTAAGTAATGCCTCTATGAAATCTAAATATAAATACATCACCTACAAATGCACTTATAACACCTAAAACTTAGGATATTCCAAAGTTTCCATACTCTCACTAGTTTGTTTAGCTTTCCTAATCCTCCTCATAGGCTTGATTGGCTCATCCATCTTCTCTTTGACTCATTTATCAACATACCTCAATAAATAGTATTATTTTCTTTCATCAACCAATTCATCCTTGGTCTCAATCTGATCTCTTATAATAGTCTTAGGTCTCCATATCCATGTATGACCTTTTATTTGCACATTAGGAGCTCCATACACCTTATTTTACCTTGATAAATAATTCAACCTATTATTAAAATATTTTTCAATATGACCAACTATATGACACCTAAAAAAAAAAATATCATTCATACCTTTTGCTTGATGATGGTTGTTATCTTATTTTGATAGGTTACCTCTCCTTTTACAATCTCTTGTAATGTGACCAAATTGATTTCAAGCATAACATTGACTATGAGATAAATTGATAAACATCATGGAATTTGGAAGATTTTCTGATCTTCCCACCTTGTTATTCATACTATCATCATTCTTGACCTGATCTAATTACTCTTACTCAACCTTGCTCATTTTGACCACTAGTTTCTCATGCTCAACCTTCAAGGAACCTATCTGAGTTTTCAATTGATCACACTTGACCTTCTTTGCCCTCAAACTTGAATTTTTAGCCTATAACTCATTATTAA
Organism: Torreya grandis; assembly: GCA_037957365.1. Classification (NCBI taxonomy): domain Eukaryota; kingdom Viridiplantae; phylum Streptophyta; class Pinopsida; order Cupressales; family Taxaceae; genus Torreya; species Torreya grandis. The sequence continues at coordinate 2,441,718 of JARHVA010001154.1, read as the reverse complement.
TATCATGAATATTCATCTTATCCTTTTTTATTTATAAGGCTACATTAGATTTAAAGATACATACCTTCTCCTTAATAATCTCCATAGAACTTATCCTTACATTAACATCTTCTAACTAAAATTTGATGTCCTTAATAGCCTTCTCATCCTATTGAGCCATTATGACCATGTCACTATTTAAGGTACAAATCTGATCCTCATAATCCTTATCCATAGACCTTAATTCTTGATTGTATTTCCTTATCTTCTTAGACGTCTTGTGCTTCAAGGACCACCTTCCTAGCTATGAAGCCTTCTTGAAGGACCTACTCTGATACTAATTATTGGAAGTAAAATCACTAAGATGTGGTGTAAATTAGTGATGCAATCAAATAAAATAAACTTTCAAATTATTAAAACTCTTAACCATTAAACATAAGCATTCATGAAGCATATAAACCATTCATTACAATAAACAAAGAAAATAATGCAAGATCAAAGCACATAACACATGAATTATGTGGGAAACCCTCATGGGGGAGAAAACCCACTTGAAACAAGATTTGGAATACTATCATATAAAATTATTTCTTAAATTTAAACCATTTCCAACTGATCAAGGATCACCCACCCCTTGATTTGGTCAAGCACCCACTAGACCTTTATCTAGCACAAACTAGCAAGGAGGCTATAACTCCCTAGATGATCAATCACCAACTAAATCACCTCAAAAATTATATCCACCTTTAATATAATTTCTAACATAATTGATGATGAAATTATATTGATATATCACCTAAAAAATTTCCTCTCTATCTTATTCTTGTAATTGATTTCCAATTAAAACCTTTGTACTAGGTCACCTAAGTAAAATAGGCCTAATAGCCTTGAAACAAATTTGATTACTTGATTATGACCTATAATAAATAATGTTATACCTTTGTCACATATTCAACATGATTTTATGGTAGTTTTCATGTCCTATTACCCTTTTTAAAACTCATATATAATTCTCTGCACACACAATAGTCTAAATAGCATAATGAGGCCAAAATAGACTTCTACATATACATGATTCTTTCTCCAATCAATATTGGTCAGCCAAAACACTTTAAATTCTTCAATAAACATCATAATATATCTTTTAGCATGTTAAATACAATATAAAATAACTCATTAGGTCATCCATGCTTAAAATGGCTCAAAATAACACACTAGGCTTAAGCAAGACCTAAGCATTTAGCCATCCATTAGGCCACACAATACACTTAGATACCAATAACCCTTAACCAAAGATGGAAAAATTTTAAATAGTTTAACAAAATTTTATCCACACCTTATCTATGTTTAAAAATGCATACAATACTCCAAGTCACTCGCTTACCTTATGAAACCTCTTTTATCCCTCAAGCCTTTAATAGGTTCCATGGAGACCTAATTCACCTTCACAAAACACCTTGAGCCATTATGGTCCAGATGGATATTATGAATGAACAAAATAACTTAAAACACTTTAATTTAATCCTCTATAAGCCTTCTCCATTCTTAAGAAATAATAAATCATTTTATCATACTCTGAAACCTCCATTAGGCCTTAAAGACCTATTAGGCCTAATTAGCCCAAAAACATTATCTTCATAAATGAGGATCAAACTAACTGCATATAAACTTTCCAAGAACATTCCAAATATGGATGGAAATATAAATACCTCAATAACATAATCAAATCCATAATACACCTTCATTCAACCTCTAAATTCTCATAAACACCATTGCAATAAGCCTATTTAGACCTGTAATAATTACAGTCAATAAAAGTCAACTTTAACCTATAATAACTTCACTTGTATAGATAGTCAAAAATCCAAATCACTTTTAGGATGATATACATGGAGTATAATTCATTTTTTATATCTATAAAAATAATTTTTGATCAATATTTTGACTTATATAATCATTTATTTACACCTTGGTTTATTTAGAAAAAACACAATCAAGTCTCACATGCAATAAATGCAATTATACGACCAATCAAATATCTTAACCAATTTACCTAGATTTCCCTTAAATTCATATATCACTTTATGTTTTTAACCGCCATCAAATTCATCCATTATAAAAATTTATAAACAAAATAATATAGACTAGTTTTCCTTTGTAAATTTAAATATTTAAATTCTAATGGTCACTTGATATTACAAATTTGGCTATGTAAACTAGTGAAATCTACCTGGAAGACCAACTTTGTACTACCATTACTTTTGATAGACATCATTTCAATACCTAAAATTTTTAAAACATGATTTAGGAATAAATATGAACAAACACATGTAACCACTTTCTTATGAAACCTTCACATGTGTGAATTATGATGTCATCAATATGATTACTTAAGAAGTTCTACCAAGTTGACTAAGATAACTTAGACCTTCATTAGACAACTAAAATGAATTCTTTTCACTTACACAAGTACCCCAATCACTCTTTTCCCATAATATAACCCCTAAAACATGTTTAATCACATTAAATATCTACACACATGATATTCACTCTCAAATCCACTTGTAACCTATCACTTTATCATTAATGCATTATGCAATAAGATCACCTTGACATCAATGATGTGTAATGCATCTAAATACCAAACTCAACAAACTCATAATACTAAATTTATTTGATTAATATAAGGGTTGGGGGAGGTGTTATATTCTTATTCTTTGCCTCACATAACATCTTGGATTCTTTTCGTGTGTTTCCTTTACCTATTGTGACAATATTTTTTATTGCAAGTTAGATTCACTAGGTATTTCCTCTCTTATTAAAACTGGTTGTGATATTGCACCCTCAAACTCTCTTTTTTCATGAATCATAGGTAAGGGATCATTTTTATAGGCCTTCTTCTTTGAATCAATCACCCTATAAGTATCCTAAAGGTTAAGACATGGCCATCTGATCCTCCTAAAAGAATATGTGGTTACTTTATCCAAATTCCTCATCTATCCTATTTTAACATCCTTTAATGGTATACACTGACACCTATAACCTACAAATCCTTCAACTATAATTATCTAATCATTACTTTACCAATATTTATATTAGTGATGATTTCCTTAATTCAAAATTGTGAATTAGTCACTAAATTTTTATAAATACTCCTTATGATAGCTTGAAAATGCTCTGCTTAGCTCTATAAATTCATGAACTTGTAATAGTAAAGTGTTGAAATGAAGACTAGTTGAATTTTTATAGATTTGAGGTTTAATCCACATCTACTTCTCCATAACATCATCCATCATATTACCCATTATTTATTATAATGGTATTACCATAATTTCAATTTGACACACTTTCTATTACACATTAATTTTATCTAATTTAAAACATTTATCTCATTTGCACTTTTCTCAAAATGCATGACAGTTGTAAAAAGTTTAAAATTTTCCATTTCTAGGGTAGGAATATATTTTTTCTGTTTTGACTCATTTATAAAAGTTATGTCTTACATCTTGAGTTTCCTCTTATCTTTATGCATTTCCACTTATGCATCCCTTTCTTTCCTACATTCTCTTCCATCATTTCCTTTGCACTTTCTAGATTTACTTCATTCATACTTTACCCCACACCAAAATATGTTTGTGGTCCTCCATGACATGACAAAGGAAATAATAAATAACCAAGTGTTGATATAAACCTAAGTAAAATTCATGTAAATAATGACACACTTTATTTAAAAATAAACCAAAATACTAAAATAATCTACTAGCATATGCCTTATTAATAAAAGATAAGGATCACTTAGAATGGTAGGGTTAAAATTGACTACCAATAAAATGGCATAGAAATAATTATCCATAAAACCTCTTAAACTTACATGCACCTATGGATGAATGCTATGAATAATAAATAGACCATCCTAATGGAATCAAAGTTTACCAAATTGGTGTGCTAACATAGAGTCATAAACCAACACATGCATACCAAGAGAAATTATTATTATTATTAATATGTCTATCATACCAAACCTTGTATTTTCATTTCTCCACTCATTGACTAAAATGCATGAGAAAACATGTTTCATACAACTCTAGTAAAACTTATATGCATGATTTAAAATATTCCTCATCATCCAACCAACTGACATATGTAATATGTAAAGAAGGTAAAAGGAACTCAACTAGGAGAATGTCTTAGACACCAAAGATAAGGTTAAAATGGGTACTCTTGTTCAACCATTTATATATGGTCTAATATGCCATAATACCATAATTACATGATCATCCCAGTTAGTGTAACCAATATTACAAATATTCTTTAATGTATGACCCAATATTTTATTTAAATTTATAATTATATCATTATCCTGAGGGTGATATGGTGTAGTCTTGTGGTACACAATTGTGAACTCATCCAAAAGAATGTATACTATCTCATTAATGAAATGAGTTGCATAATCACTATTCAAGCTTAATGGACATCCATACCTTGTAATGATATTCTCCCAAATAAATATGGTGGTAGTGGTAGTAGTTTAATCCTAGGTTAGCATGACTTCAACCCAATGAGTGAGTTAGTTAGTGGTAGTAATGATATGCATGTGCCATTATGCCTCCCCATTATAGTTTATGATGTGAAATTTTAGAAAATATAGTGATTATGCATAATTTAACCAAATCAACTCAAAAATCACAAAATCATCAAAAAGATAGAATGGAATAATCAATTGTCTTGAAATTAGAATACTCTTACCATCAATTTTGCCTCCTTGAGTATTCTCTCCAAGATCATTGATATTTCTCCATTACAATTTGATTATATGATATTGGATTATAAGATAAAATGGCTTCAAGATTCTAATAAATGCAAATGGATAATTGGATATGGATGCAAGTAAAAGGATATGTATTAAATGATAGTGACAAAGAGTGCATGAAGGCTTCATAGGATTATGGGTTTTCTCATTAATCCATCTAAGAGCTTTTCATGGATATTTACAAGGGTGTTGAAGGGAATAAAAAGGAATTTAAAATTCCCATGAATCTTCTAGATTTAGAGGGTTCTAGAGAGGTGAGAGAGGTTGGAGGAAGTTTCTAACGTTAGAGAAATCTATAATTCATTAGGGATTAATTAGGATTAGATAGGGGATTTATATTGGATTAGGAAGAGGGTTGGGTGATGAATAGAGAGTAGTTTATATGAAAATCTATGAATAGGTTGGTAGGTAGATTGTGAATTTAAAATTCATAAATATAATGGATAAATAGGTGTTAAGTGATAAGTGGGATTAATTAAAAGTAACATTAATTAGATTTAGGAATTATAATGTTAGTGGATGATAAGAATAATAAAGGTGATGTTAGAAAATGACTAATAAAGGGGTTAATTAGGGGAGTTGGTTAGACTTAGAAGGGTTTAGGAATGAAATTAATAATCTAGATAAGGTAAGCAAATTAGCATGTATATATTTTTACCCTATTTGAAAGGGTATTGTGACTAGATGAAGTTAAAGGAGAAATGGTATTTCAAAGGGAAACCAATGTGTGAAGCATTAGTAAAATGGGTTTGCATGATTCCCTCTCAAGGAGACATATAGGGAGGAATAGACCATAAGGACACTCAAAAAGAGATATGATTGAGATATGGATGATTGGGGTTAGGATGCTTATACAATGCTTGAGATACAAGTGATATGATTCCCCAAGCAAGGATCCAAATAAATAATAGATGACCAATGTTGTAAGTGTAAGATTAGTCCTAAATGGGAATGCACCATATCAACAATGATTATCCTCTTAGGATGAGTCCTAGTCAAAGACTAATGCCCAAGAAAGAGGGAAGTGGGTTTGATAGATAAGATGAGTAATCTTGAGACATTAAAATATGTCAGGGGAATGTATAGACTGAGATAGATAAGGCCATAAATGGTTTACATATCCCAAGCAAGGATACATGTAAGGGAGAGTTATGGGCTGATAAAAAATAATGATACAATGGATATGATATGAAATAATTATACAATGGATATAGATAAAATTTTAGCCAAAAATTATTAATAAAGATGAATTTGAGTGAACTTAAGGGGATAGTAAAGGATGAAAATGGGTGGCCAAGCTACCCTTGGGCACTGAAAAAGTGGCCAAGTGCTACCTACATAGTCTAAAGAGATTAAAATCTAATGTAGTTCTAACTTTTAAGATATGAAAATGATTTTATATGGGGAGAAGGAAGATTTATGACTATGCCCCTAACAATAATAAAGATGAAAATGATCATGATAGAAGAAATACAAGGCCCTGAGCAAATATAGATGTACTAGAAGGGTGAAACAATAAGTTATATTGTAAGGACACATGCCCCAAAGACTATGTTGGCCATTAAAATGATTATATTTATTTTTAATAAGGACAATATCAACCTAGACAAATTTTTCAATCTTATAATTTTAACTATTGAAACCTAGTGTGACTAGTCAGTAGTTGGATAGGGATAGAAGACAGAGACAAGAAAACTTAGTGAGAAAAGTAAGTCAAGGATATTTAAAATGAGGGGAATGGAATAAGGCAATAATTGGATAAATTGGGGTACATGGATATTAAGTCTTGGGTATGTGAAGATTGAAATAATAACAATGGTAGGAATTTTGAGTGTTAAACTATGTGAAGAGAAGGTACATGAGGACAAAGAAGCAGATGATTAGTAAGATCACATAAGCAACTCTAAGTTGTGAATTTTTTATTAGGGATGAGAGAAATGTATGTAATGGTTGGGTAGGGGTGATATTGGATTTTTGGGTATGATATGGAGGGTGAGTGGTGTGAAGGGCGGATTGAACATTTTAGAATGGGGAGGGATGGTAAAGCTGGGTATGGGAGATGGGGGAGGTAGGTTTGGAATGGGGAGGGTAGCAGAATGGTGAGCTAGAATTGAATCGATGTATTTTTGTATGAGAGGAAGTTTTGGGATGGAAACCATTTCTTGTGGGTTGGTAAAGGTGATTCATGGGATTGAGATTAAAAATAGGAGAGTTTTTGGTAGTATGATGGATGTTAGTGATGGAGGAAGAATGAAAGTAAATGGGTTAGTTATCAAGAGTTTAAGTAAGATAATAGATTTATTGTGTTGATTTTATGAAATAAGGCTCTCCTCAAATTAGGTAGACATAACAAAGGAGAAGGATAGATAGAGATGGTGAAGCACCATAAATAGGGGTAAACTTGGAAGGGCCATCATAGTTAGATGGAGGAGGAATTTGGCAAGTAATCATAGATAAGTTACAAATGGAAATTCAAGTAAGGTAAGTGGAAATGATAGAGATAGATTAAGTTAGGGATGGTTTTTAGTGATAAGTGGTGGTCATGCAAGGACATATGACATTTTTACAGGGATAAGTTAGATAGAGGGATATGCATATGGCCCCATTATTATCCCAAGTGAAAATCCTTCTTGGACAAGTGGTACAATAAGATGCATAAATTATCATGATACAAGGATAGATACAAATATATGTAGGTGGTACAAAGATAGGCATAGTTAGACTAGAGGGATGTAAAAAGATGAATGACCCAGATGACTCATGAGACCAGATACTATAGGGGGATATATGAACAAGTAGTGATAGTTGTCCATAGGGAAACATGATTTCAAGAGAGGATCCAGTTGATAATTCCAATGCATGCTCTGTCATCAACAAAATTTATGCATACATCCATGATGACATATCAAATATCATTAGAACCCTAATATATGTGATTGTGGTCAACATATAATTATTATTTTCATGTGATATTAGGTATAATGTATATGATTTTAATGATTCACATGGATGTTATTATGATGATTATGTGATAAATATAGATGTACATTGATATGTTTAATTAAACTCATATGGTGGTGATATGGATTAGATGTTTGATTTGATTTATAAACTATTGGTATGGTTAATGTAGATGTGAAAATTAGATGATATGTATGATGTTATAGGACTTTAAATGATATTGATGATTGTTAATTTGGATATGATGATAAATGATGATTATAATGTACTTAAATGGGTGATTAAATATTTATGTGTTGATATATATTTTTAAGTTATCCATATGTAGTAGACTTTTTTCACATTATGATATTAGGGTAAATCCTTATACACAAGGATGGTGAATGGAGAAGGTATTAAAATTATGAAGTATGGGATTTATGATGATATTAGTTAGAGATGGGATGGGTGAAAGGATGATGGATTTAGGCTTAAAATGAGTTAGTAAATGGGAGGGGTATGACATATTTTATCCATATGAATGTTTTAAATCCATTTTAATGTTGCACTAGATAAGATGCACCATGAAATTTAGATAGCCAGGGTGATGTTTTATCATAGTGTGGAGGTAAATCAGCATGGAACATCCCAAAATTATTATAAGGACTTAAAGGGAATTCATTATATCATCCTTATTCCCTTGGGTACCTGAGACATAAGAGACACAATAAATTTTTCAAAAAATAAGGGATAAGTGGGGAAATATATAAATCACATCCCACAATCATTTTAAGAGCTAATGAGAGGATACTATACCATCATTGTTCCCTTTACCCAAGTCAAAAGAGACGCAACACACTATGATTACCAAGATAACATTAGACAAAGATAATATATACAATAATATAAATATAATAATAATAAATTAACAATCAATTATAAAGATCAATTAAGAAGTAATAACATGTGATAATTATTTTTAATGAGGTAAGAGTCATGTGTGTTATATTCCATTATGGATAAGATTAGTAGCTTTAGATTCAGTTACACCTGATAAATGTGACATTTGTCTCAGAGGAGGGATAATTATATGTGAATGAAAATTTTAAAACAATGATAAGGTAGAGGATAACATTATATAAATACACAAGATGGTGATGAAATAAGGGAAAAATGTCAACATGAATGTTGAGGCTGATAAAAAAAACCATCTAGGAGAGTCAATTTCAACTGTTTGTGATTGGGATATGAAAAGTGATTGATGATGCCTAGGGAAAGAGTGGACTTAAAATATCTAGATGACCTTTCAATGGATCCTCTTTTGTAGATTTTTGTGATTAATTTTCCTAAACATGTAATCCTTACATACACTTCTTGTGCAGTTACCCCTATAGCATGAAATCATGATATTTCCACCATTGGGACTAAGGTCATGGGAAAATGAATGGGTGGGATGGAAAGTGTGGGATAATGGTCATAAAATACAAATGGAAGTGCCCCTAAGTATAAGTGGGAATTATAAATATAATTTTTATAGATGAGTTCACAAAATTTATTTTGATTATATAGAAAATGTACAGATTTTAAGACAAGTATATTAGGTGATATTTTTAGGTGTAAAAGACTTTGAGATGCATTATATTTATTGGCTCATATAATTAATCTCATTATAGTGTGGCTAGATGATATGTATGTTATAGCCCAAATTTTCACCCTAGAGAAGTCAAAGAGACCTTAAATTTGGGATAACATGGAACTATCTTTATAAATAGGTAAGCTACTACAAGAGATATATCTCTAGATTTGAAAGGGCTCACTCCCTTGATCTGTCTATTAGGCTCACACACTACACTAGGCTAATCACTATTTGAGGTGAAAGGGAAGAAGGAAAAATAGAATCAACCTATAATAATGAAGTTCATATACCAAAGATAAATCTACAAACATGCTTGCATTTACACTAAGAAAGAAGGCTACTAAAACTAGCCTAATTCAATGTTCTTATAGCATAAGTATCTTCTACATGGAGGTAGATTACTATGCATATCTAGAGGTGGGTGAAAATGAGGTATGATATTAGACACTACTAGTCTCTCTCACACTTTAAAACATACTTAAAAAACACATACACTTCATGAAACCTATCAAAAGAGATGCAACTACTCACATAATAAATACAAGACCAAAATGGAAGCAAGGAGAAGACATTCATCACTTGTCATCAAAATACACTACTTAACATACTTAGGCAAGATTTGAAGAGACACAATCAATTTTAGAACTTTATTTAAAGATAAATCAATAAGTCAAATCAACAAGGCTTCACCATACCAATTATGGACTGTTTACAATGCCAAAATGGCTTGAATATATAGAACATAAGAGAGGAGATAAAATAAGTGAAGTTAGATAGTCACAATACCAACTATCAAGATGTGAAAAATAGTTAAAATGCAAGAGAATGAGTGGAAAAATAGGATATGGAGTTTTCTTGGATAAGTTTCCATATAAAGTACATCATTCTCCTAAAATTGGCATAGAGACCTTTTGTATCTTTCTTGAAACTACCTTTCTCAACAAGGATTCAATTGAAAATCTAGAACTACCTTTGGAAGTTGTTGACATATGTTATCTAACTTGAGAAGGTGGAAACCTAATTATGAAACTCATAATACATGTAGTTATATAAAATGTGAAAATTAGTAAATTGAGTGTGTCTAATGACACCTAACCCTTAGGTCCCTCTTGCTTGCTCTCATGACCCTCATAGGCATCTTTTCATTGATTCCTAGTTAGCCATTCATTCTTAGTTTGTGATAATGTCCTAGTCCTATATAGTGAATCTCAGACCCTATCTTAGTTGTATCAAGTAATTTTTAGCTAAGTATTATTTTCTACCTCTTATTACTATTTTTAGAAAGGCAAATTTGTAATCTAGTTTACACAAATTATTAGGTTAATTATTTCATATTTATTTATTGATTTTACTCTCATACCCTTTAACTAAATTATGAATAATACACCAATATTCCCAAAATTGTTAAATCATTTGATGAACTTGACTTACTTTATTTTCACATGAAAACCCTAAAGACCCTAGGTTAAATTTCCTACTAATTTTTCCTATATTTTTTTGATTTTTTACCTCCATAATAAAATCATAAATTAGCATTAAATTTTAAAAAAATTTAGTAATTTTAAAATAATTTTATTTCAAACCCTTATTTCCCATAATAGGTCCCAATATTTTCCCAATAATTTTATGATTTTTACTTTCTTATTTAAATCAAAAATACACTTAAAATTTCAAAAATCAATAGTAATTTAAAAAAAATTAAACCCTAGTTATATCTACTAGGTCCTATTAACTCACAAATTTTCCAATAAATTTATAATTTTTTACTCGCATATCTAACTCAAAAATTCACTTTAAATTTCAAAATTTCATACTAAATCTCAAAATAATCACGTTTCAAGTCCTAGTTACATACACTAGGTCCCATTGCTTCTTGAGGTATCACCTTACACCTAAAATCAGATTTCAAACATGGATCTCACTTATTTTCAACTATTTTTTACATTTTTAGTAAATAATAAGGAGACCATACTTGGTCCTATCATGTACATGAATGATGAAGTCTACCATCTGCTAATACAAATCTTTATTCTTTGATTTTCATGTCTATTTTTCATAATATGGGATGATGTTTAAACATAGTAAGATACCTCTCCTTCAAAGCAAAGTTTACTTGTGTTTAATACAAGGTTTCATCTCTTGATTTTTATCTCTCATATGGAAAAAATTTCAAGTTTATCTTTCTAAACACATTAGAAATGTCATAGCTCATGCTAAAGTTCTTTAAGCATTAATATACAAATTCATGCTCTCTCTCATTTGATTGCTAAATCTCATGAGGAATGCTCTTTATGAGCATATTTTTATATAACTTATAACTCCAATTTCATGAATTTTATGCCACATACATGGTTTCTACCTAGAGGATCTATTGCATAAGATAACAACCACTTGTCAAGTTTCAATGTCATATGTTATATATAGGAAAGAATTTCCTTCTCCTCCTTTCCTCCCAGAGGGTGATAACTACTTTCCATCTAACTAGGTCCATGCTATCACCCCTCCAAAATGTGATGCATCCTATACTATTGTTCTTAATGCACACATTTAGACTATATCTTCTTCAAATCCTCTTTAATATATGTGCTTAAATGTTCAATCAAAAGTAACTAGCATTTTCACTAATAAGACTCTAAGGAATCAAATCACTACTATGAGCAAGTTGATTTTAGATTTACAAATAGATAATTAGCTATTACATGAAAATATCACAACATTTGAAAATCACATTATAATACAAAAGCCTCGATGGCACCCTAGTGTCAATCATGTATATACACCTTCACCTAGTCAATTGGTTGCAAGCAATGTTATATATCAAAACAAGAAATCACAACAGAGTAAATCCACAACTAGTGATTCAAAAATCACTCAAATATCAAATAAGATTTCAAGTGAGGTACTAAGAGAAATTATTAAATTTGAGTTGATTAAACTACCTCCTCTACATCTAGTGAGAAGATCTAGATATTATTGTACATATCATAATATGCATAGGCATCACACAGATTCATGTTTGGTATTAAATAAACATATACAATAGATAATTGATATTGAGGACCATATAAAAGGTAAATTAGTCAAAAAATCCATGGTGACATAGTAATACATTCACAAAGGGTAAATTTCAAAAATAGTACAAAAGTGCCTACCAAAGAATAACTTAGAACAACAAAAAGATCAAAAATCAAATCTAGAGAAAAAAATAGTATCACAAGCACATGTAAATCATAAAATAGATGAAAATATATCTCTCAAAAATGAGGCTCAACTTTCAAAGCAAGATGAGTTTGGTCAAAAATATCTACAACAGTTTTATTATCAAGGTCAAGGGTTGGGAAAGCATGCTCAAGGCATCACTACTCCTATTCCAGTAGTTAATAATGTTTTTCACTAAGGTTTGGTATTTATTGAAAATCCTAAGGTAAATCATTAATATATAATTCATAAAATGAAAATATCTAGATACAACAAAAGTCAACACTAGCATTTCGTTGGCTCAAAATCAAGAAGATAATTATGAGTGGAACAATATAGGTTATTATGCTTTCTAAGATACTGACAATGAATCTGAATATTCAAATTCATATTCATAGTAATTCCCTCATGCTTCATAATCATGTATGATTCCTTTGTTTGATATAGGACTCCATGATAGGGAGTCTCCCATGAGACTCATCAACTAGTATCATCTCTTCTCAACCTTGTACATAATTTCCTTTTACTTGCTTGTATATAGTTCCTTTTTTAATATTCTTATACATAGTATTCATATGATTGATTGTACATAGATCAAAATCTCAAAAATCCAAAAACAATATAATATTTCAAAATACAAAAACATTAAAATATGTCAAAACACCAAAAATATTCTGATTATATGCATCATCCATGCTTTACATTTCTAATATCATGCTAAAATTACATTTTTTTCTCTATGTTATTTTTCGTCAATTTATTTGATTGCCATGCTTCACTTGATCTCCTTGGAGTGTGCATAGTGACATTCAGCTCTTTGATTACTTCAATCTACCCATTGAGGGGGCATCCTACTTCTAAATTCAATATATACATCGATATACATACCCAATAGAGGCATCTTCTACATGACTACACCATCCAAGTTATGTCATTCCTATACCACACACTCTAGTTATCATGTTTATGTATATTAATTACTAACTTACATAGATTACTCTATCGATACTCACTAGTATATACCACTCATGTATTTTTTAGCATATACATATTCTTGTGCTAACATGTCTTGCATTAATTTCCCTCTTGATTTGATTAGTTAGATGTTAGTGTATTTACAATTATTACATGCTTTACTTTCTTGCTTTGCATAGCTAGATATGATTGCATTTTTTTTAATTTCTTGATTATCTCTTATGTGTACCTTAGGACATTTTCCAATGTCCGTTACTTCTATGTCTTGTGTGTGACTCAGGATATTTGTCAATGTCCTTTGCCTGCAATCTTATATGTGATTGTGGCTTCCATGCCAACCTTACTTGTTTCAATTGTATGTGTATGCAACATTTGAACATGCCTTACATGTTTGCTTCTAATTTGAGTGATATGTTCCCATGTCCCTTATTTGTTTGGCCCCTTGGACACTCTTGTACACTTCTTACCTTGTGTGCTTATTTTCTTGTTTGCTTCTCATTATTTACAATGCCATGATCCACATCATGTATTATTTTTCTTTCTTGGATGCCATGATGGGCATCATGATCCATCCCTACATAAAAACTAACAACTAACTAGACTTTTACTTTTAACTTATTATATTTCACATGTTATTACATTGTTATATCTATCTAGGAACACCCTTGTTGAGCTAACAATCTCTCATTAAAAACCATGTTATATCTTGAGATATCTTATCAATTATTATTGCTATATCATGTATCTTTGTAGCATAACACACTTTTAGGGCTATTTCTTCTAAGGGAAGTCATTGAAAGGTCTTCATTCCTAAACTTATAAGAGGTAAAAATAAATAGGGTTTTTGTCATAGAGATCAAATCTCTTAACAGTTAAAAATCCAACATTCAGAACACCTAGAATAGTAACTAGACATCAAAATAGTTAGAACAGACCAAGCAGATAGTGAAAATGCTAGAATAGTTACTAGATTTGGCTTAAGATAATATCACTAAGATTGGACTATAGTGTTAGTGCCAACACTGTCTATTTTCATCTCTTTTATCCAAACATAAAAAAAAATAGTCTTTCTAGAAATAGGTAAAAAAGTATGTTCAACTATAATTTTTCACAACCAAACCATTTTAGAATCAGTAGTTTTTAGTATAATTTTACTCAGAGAATTTAGATATAGGGGGTATTATGCATGGCATGATGGATCTCACTTATATTTTTAGATATGGTAGTTGGTATAACTTCTAGATTAGAATCCATGTTTCAAACACTAGTGATTGGGGGCAATATATGCGATACATTTGCTTTATTTTCTTTTTAATTTCAACATTACCTAGGCATTCTCAGTAGTTGTGTACCTTGTTCCATCTCCAAGTGGTTGGCATAATTTTAAAGTGGCTTTCATACAAGCTTAGTACATGAGTTTTGGAGTGGATTTCATAAAATCCTAATCTCCATATTTTAGAGTGGCCAAGATTAGCCTATTTTCTAGCATACATTTAACTATCCATGCCAGCATTTCCAAATCATAATACATTTATGGGATTCAGGAGCCATCTCATACAACATACATTTCATACTAATATTAGTTCATAGCTTTAATTCATAAGGTAATGATGGAGCCAAAGAACTAGCTTGCCTTTTTATTCTTAAGCCACATATTCATAGGGATTATACACATAGTCCAAACATAGACTAACACATGCATGATCACCTAAATTCACTTCATGGGTGATGATGGAGCCAAAGGGATATACTTTTCATTTTTGAGCTACTCTTGAGGAATTGAGCACTCATCTCTATTCATGATAATACTCCTGGTGCAACATACCCAACATATCTAACATATACAACATCACTCAAAATCACAATAGGTTTTATATTGGTCTACATACCTAGTGAGGTGTATTCATTCCTTTCTCTTCCTCTCTCTCTCTCTCTCTTACCCAACTAATAAACATTCTTATTTTAGATATAGTGTATCTAGTAAGAACTAATCTAATCTTTGTTTTCTCTTATAGATATACACTTCATAGCATGCTCTCTCTATACACATACAACATCACACAACTTCATGAGCTTCAACCTTATAGGTAAGTTCAAGTACACTTTCTATTTTTCCTTTATCCTAGTATTTCACTTTGCTACATCACTAGAATATAGGGGGTCAAATGTAGTCATATAAAATGTAAAAATTGGTAATTTAAGTGTGGCTAATGACACCTAAACCTTAGGTCAATCTTGCTTGCTCTCATGAACCTCATAGACATATTTTCACTAATTTAAATCATCTATAGCCTTTCAAACTTGATCCCAACTGAGTTAGACCCCATTTTCTATGACTAATCCATCCCCTAGGTCCTGTCAACTTATGACAATAGCACCACACTTGGATAATAGTGTTGGTCCCTCTCCTATCTACTTTTGGTTCTCTTGTTTATGTGCAATTTTGGCCCCAATATTCAATTCCTTCTAGTTCCCCATCCTTCTCCTTGTCGGCCTAACTCAAGCACATTCAACCCATGACCAATATATCCCTATAAAATCCCATTTAAATATAATTTGGAAAGGGTTGGCAAATATCACTAAGCAAGTAAGAACATAAGAAATACTACTCAATCAATCTTTCATATTCTCTATATAAATCCAACCAATATACTTACAAGTTTATTCAAATCCTTACACCAGTCCCTACCTACCTCAAGTTCATCTAGTTTAGAATTTTACATATTCATACACTCAATTTCATAAAAAACATCAAGTGGGAGAACTACATATGGCTTAACTCCTCTTCAAAGCATTGGTATATAGGTAGTGTACCCACAAAAGGGGTGTGGATACATGTTCAATGAATCTTACACACACTAACCCCCCCCTCTTTCTCAAAATTAGTCAAATCATAATGAAGTATAGGGTTTGAAGTAAGAATATGTGCTACAAGGAGATCTATAGACTTTTAGCAACCAAAACTTTATGGATAGGGTCACACAATCCTGGTGAAAAAAATCCAAAAAGATCACATCCTTAGGGTAATAGTGGTATAGGTAGACTACAACATTGGTGCCACTCCTATCCACTTTTAACACTCTTTTCAAATCATAAAATGAAGGTTAGATCTTATTTTATGATAGTGCCCCAATCCTACGTAGTGAATCTCAGACCCTATCTCAGTTGTATCAAGTAATTTATAGCTAAGTCTTATTTTCTCCCTCTTATTACTTTTTTTAGAAAGGTAAAATTTTCAATCTAGTTTACAAAAATTGATAGCTTAATTATTGCATATTTATTTACTAATTTTACTACTCAAAACTTTTAACTAAATTAGGAATAATACACTAACATTTCCAAAATTATTAAATCAATACACCTCAACTGATGAACTTATCCTTGTCACTTATCACTCACTTTTTTTAGTCACTCATTAGCCTTCCTAGCTTGAATTCTCACATTTTTTATGAGGGTGACCTATAAATGTTAAAGAAGGTTCATTGTAGATGTGTTAGATAACTCATCAAGGCATTATTTATCCTCTATTCTATCATGTAGACCTTAAAATAACTCAACATCACACTTCTCACTTCCAATTTTGATAGTCACCCTCTTTCTCACTATCTTTTTCAAGACTTCCTATAGTGACCAACTTATTATATGTATTTCTAGGCATAACCAAGGTGAGAATTAGATAAGAGAAGTTAAAAAAAGTATCCACACACCTTATACAATGATTTTAATTCACTTATTTATTTATTCACCTTCAATTCAACTCAAAACATATAGAAAAAATAGTATTAGGCCTATCTATATAAGTGACAAAAGGAATGACTAAGAGTGTTAAGCATGTCCAAATTACTTTCAAGACCAATTGACCATTTCTAGATATATTTCCCTTCATATCATCTTCATCAAGTTCTCATAAGGGTTTTAGGAGGGTTTTAGGTCATTTGGGTTCCTAGTGATGATTTATAAAAGTTATATGCTTAACCCTCAAACAAATTCAATTAGTTTGAAGTATAAGACCCCCTCAACTACCCCTAACTACTTAGGATCCCATGCATCTCATCTATATATATATATATATATATATATATATATATATATATATATATATATATATATATATATATATATATAAGTAAAAGAAAATGGCTCTTGAGATCTTACATTATATTCTAGATAGGTATAAGAGAGAATTAGGCCAAAATGAACAATTCTATGTTGCTCCTTGATAAAAACTGATTCTTATGGACTCTCCACTCTCCCATTAATTCTTTCACATTGTTTAGAAAGATAACATTATGTTATGAGTGAATTCAGGTGCCTTAATGGCTCATTTTAAGTTTTAGGCTTGACAAACCTAGTTTGTGTTTCTATGTATGTGACCACCTTTGAGTGATCACATTAGCTATATGTGTCATTCAACACTTTTTCTTATCTAATTCAACCCTCTACATCTTCCCATGATCATTCTTGGCTCTACCATTTCATCCTTTTACCATTCACATACTATGTCTATAGGATTGCCTTGACTATGAAGTTCCCCCTATCTAAGACAAAATAGAGGACACTTACCCTATTAATATATTACAAAAAATACCATGGAGGTATATTCTAGGTAAATATGACAATCTGTACCAAGTCTCAAGTTATTACTATACTCCAATAGCCCTCAACATCAAATTATCTCATGACTAGTTTATAGAGGTATGAGTGTGTGTAGGGTTTTAGATGACTGAGTGTGAAGTTCTACAAATTATTTTAGTTTAATCTCTAATTATAATAATCACATTAAAATGTGATATTATAATTATGAGAATGGTTTCTTACGTGGTCATCCATCCTATATACATGTTTACCATCTAAACCTACATTCTCTATTAGCTAGGCCAGTCTACAGACTATCTTCAAATTGTAGGTGTGCATATTAGGGAAATATGAGTTTCATGTAGGTGTTAATTAGTGTTTCAGGACTAAATTAGACTCTTTTGATCAATTTAAGACTTTTTTAGATAAGTATGGGTGTTAGCAAATCTGCTTGATTTGTATGAATAATGAGGAAGCTCTTGGAAGTCAAAAGGAATTCCTTTATTAATAGACCTTGTGTTTACTTTAGGCATGAAATATTACACCATTTTTAAACCAAGATTAAAAGTTTGGAGTCTCCAAATAATATAGGAAGTGGACTATTATATCTCCTTATTATCAATACCAACATCCACTTTGAGCAAC
Organism: Torreya grandis; assembly: GCA_037957365.1. Classification (NCBI taxonomy): domain Eukaryota; kingdom Viridiplantae; phylum Streptophyta; class Pinopsida; order Cupressales; family Taxaceae; genus Torreya; species Torreya grandis. The sequence continues at coordinate 2,422,960 of JARHVA010001154.1, read as the reverse complement.
CTTCTTGGACTTCATATCCCACCGAGCATGCTAGAATTGTTATATCCCAAATTTTCATCTTAAATCAGTCAAAGAGACCTTATAAAATTTGGGATAACATGGAAATATCTCTAAAAATAGGTAAGTTAGTATAATATATATATATATATATATATATATATATATATATATATATATATATATATATATATATATATATATTTTGAAAGGGATGGATCCCTTGATCTATCTTTTAGGCTCACACACTACACTAGGATAATCACTATTATGGTGAAAAGGGAAGAAGGAAAAATAAAATTAACCTATAATAATGAAAGTGATACATAAAGGATAACTCCACAAACATACTTGCATTTGTATTGAGAAACAAGACTGCTAAAACATACCTCAACTCAATGTTCTTCTAGCAAAAGTGTGTCTACATGGAGGTAGATTCCTATGCATATCTAGAGGTGGGTGAAAAGGAGGTATGATATTAGACACTAATAATCTCTCTCACACTTCAAAACACACTTAAAAAACACATACATTTCATGATACCTATTATAAGAGAAGTTAATATTCACACAATACATACAAGAGTAAAATGGAAGAAAGGATAATACATTATCATTTGTCATCCAAATACACTACTTGACATACTTAGGAAAGAGTTGAAAAGAAAAATTTGACTTTAGAAATTTATTTAAATATAAATAAATATATCAAACTGTAGGGCTTTACCATACCAATTGTGGATTGTTTAAAATTTCAAAATGGCTTGAATATATAGAACATAGGAGAGGAGAGAGAAAAAGTGAAGTTGACCATTCATAATACTAATTTTCAAGATGTGAAAATTAGTTAAAATTCAAGAGAATTAGTGGTAAAATAAGATATGAAGTTATTTTGGATAAGTGTCCATCTAAAGTACATCATTCTCCTGAAGTTGGCATAGAGACCCTTCATATGCTTCTTGAAATTGCCTTTCTTAATAAGGAGTCACTTGACAGTCTAGAACTACATTTGGAAGTTGTTGACACTTTTTATCTAACTTGAGAAGGTTTAAAATTGATTGTGACAATTATGATACACCTTAACTGATGACCTTATCCTTGTCACTTGTCACTCACTTTCTATAGTCACTCTTTAGCCTTATAGGCCTAAATTCTCACATTTGTCACTAGGGTGACCTATAGATGTTCAATAAGGTTCATTGTAGATGTGTTAAAAAAATAATCAAGGATTTATTTGTCCTTTTTTCTATCATGTATACCTCAAAATAACTCATCATCACACTTCTCACTTCTAATTTTGATAGTCACCCTCTTTCTCACTGTCTTGTTCAATATTGCCTATAGTGAACAACTTAGCATAGGTAATTACATGTATTAACAAGGTGATAATTGGGTGTGAGGAGTTATAAAAAAATATCCACACACCTTATACAATGATTTTCATTCACCTGTTCCTTTCTTAACCTTTAATTCAACTTAAAACCTATAGAAAACATAGTATTAGGCCTATTCATACAAGTGATAGTATGAAATGACTGAGTCAAGAAGAGCCTGGGAGAGTTTCAAAAAAAGTATAAATTAATTTCAATATAAATTGACCACTTTTATATTCATCTCCCTTTATATCTTCTTTATCAAGTTCTCATAAGGGTTTTAGGTCATTTGGGTTCTTCGTGATGATTCATAAAATTTAGACACTTAACCCTCACAAAAATTCCATTGATTTGGTGTATGTGACTCCCTCAACTATCCCTAACTTCTTATGATCCCATGAAACTCATTCTTACAGATATGAGAAATAGAAAATGGTTCTTGAGCTCTTACACTGCATTTTGGATAGGTTTGAGAGAGAATTAGGCCAAAATGACCAATTTTGCATTTCTCCCTAAAAACTAATGATTATTATGGACTCTATACTCTCCCATTAATTCTCTCACATGGTTTTTAAATATATCATGGTTTTATGAGTGAATTTAGGCACATTGAGGGCTCGCTCATATTTAGTTTTAGGTCTAATACACCTAAATTGTGTATCTCTATGTGTGAGCACCTCTGAGTGACCACATTGGCTATAGGTAACCTTAAAAAAAATCATATCCAATTCAACCCTATAAATCTTCCCATGATCATTCTTGGCTCAACTATTTTATCCTTTTACCATTCACATACTAGGTCTATAAAATTGCCTTCATTGTGAAGTACCCCCTATCTGAGACAAAATAGAGGAAAATTAACCTATTAGTACAGTCTAAAAAAGACCATGTAGGTATAGTTTAGGTCATGATGACATTTTTTAACAACTCTAAAGTTATTACTATCCTCCAATAGCCCTCAACTTTAAATTATTTCATGACTAGTTTCTAGAGGTATGATTGTGTGCAAGGTTTTAGATATCAAAGTGTGAAGTTTTGAAAACTAAATTTAGTTCCATCTCTACTTCTAATGATCACATGAAAATTTGATATTATCATTATGATAATGGTTTCTTATGTGTTTATCCATCCTATATCCCTACTTACCATCTAAACCTTCATTCTCCATTAGTTAGGCTAGTCTATAGACTATCTTCAAAATATAGGTGTGCATATTAGGGAAATATGAGTTTTATGTAGGTATTGATTAGTGTTTGAGGATTGCATTAGACTCTTTTCATTCCTCGAGTTCACTAACATCATATCATACCTTGTTGAGATCATTTCATGGCTTTGAACCATGCTCTCATCTTTTACCACTAATGCATTAATTATCACTTGTAATGTTGTATTGATTTAGGTTCATTTTGGACTAAAAGGCATTATATATTTTGAGCGTTTTTAGTGGAAACTTGACTGCATTGGAATCATTAAACCATCCTTATCCATTGACCAAACAATCTCATTCTTGAATTAGCATGTTATCACTATGTCTACACTATAATAATGAAGCTATGGGGCTTACTCAGACCTCATCACTTTTTCCAATAGATGATACTATATGAGGTAGGGTTCCTTATTAGACAAGTTAAGGTAAAACTTCTCACTTTTCAACTTTTTTAACTTTGCACCTCTATAAGTGTCAATGAATGGTTTGAGTGTAATTTTAACTATGTTTAAGGCTTATATACTTTCAATCCAATATCAAACTTATCAAATCTATGTCTTGAAATCCAAATCTCTCATAGACCCATTGTCTAAGCACTCCTACACTGTCCTGTAGATGACTGTTTTAGGGTTACTTGACTGTGTTTGTGTTTTAAACCTTTAATTCCATTAATGATTTTATTGATACCAAAACTTAAATGGATAAAATAATCATCATATTATGAGGGGTTAAAAACAAATGTACTACCTTGACTTGAAGCCATTCATAAAATAATGGAAACACTGTAATTACCAACACTTTATTCTATAGACCACTACTATTCACTTTTAGTTGAATGAGATAGTCCTACTCATCTCCTCATGTTCACATGTGAAAAACCATTTGAAAAAACCTAATAATCATGAACATTCTCTAAAATACTATACACACCATTTTATTTACATATACTAATGTAATTAGATGGGAAAATCAAGTTATTGGGGATGTGCAAGTAACTTGTAGGTGCTAAAAATCTTAGTGATTGTTCATACAATACAAACCACCAATATGGAAACTATGACCATGAAATGATATCTCATGAGGACTACTAACATCACCCAAGTGCATTAACCTTAACTCATATTCTCTTATCCTTACTAACAAAAAACATTTTTTAAGCATGAAATATACTGAGAGGGGTGGGGTGAATTAGTATATTATATATCTTTTACTTAGTCTAATTTCTTTTCTTTAACCACTTAATCACATAATAAGGATATGTAATAAAACTAGAATAATAATATGCACCACACAAGAGAGAGAGACACCAAATTTTTACGTGGAAACCCAAAGTGGGAAAAACCACAGAGAATAATCTCAAGTATATGAATGAGCACCAAATCAAACTACAAATTTCACAAGCACCAATTTGTAGGAGTGCCAACCCCTTTGTTGAGCACCAACACAATAAATTTTTATGAGCACTAACCCATAGGATCACCAACCCCTTGTAAATATTTTTTAGCACCAACCCACAAGAGCACCAACCCCTTGTGTATAAATGCAACTATCTCTTAATATTGCTTACTCAACAAATGATATAAATCTACAATATCTCCTACTTTTCTCTCTTCAAAAACAAATACGAACCATGCACTCTCTTTAATTTTACAAATGGATTCTCAAGCCTTTATTTATATCTTTCCAAATGACCTTTGGCATTCACTATTTGTGACCCTTCAATCCTCATGAAAAATGGTGACAAAATTGTATGACCCTTTATATAGTTTCATTTGAAAATTCACATGGTGACCCTTCATAAGCAAATGCATCCTTTCCTCTTTCATATTTATCTTGGTGAATATTCATATTCCTCAAAGTGTACCTTCATGGAAAAATTCCCCATACCCTCTTTTGTCTTCACATGGTGACTCTTGGAATTCCTCAAGACAACTCTTCATGAGAAAATGCATCCCATTCCTCTTTTGTCTTTACCCTGTGACTCTTTGACTTCTTCATGGCCCCTCTTTTGACTTATATGCAACCAAAAATATATTCATTAATATTAAATAAATATTAATACATATTAGCTAATATATGAATATTAAAAACACCATAAAATGCAATGGGGCCTTTATCACCAATACTAGACCTTTGACATCAATGATAATATTTTTAACAATCTTCTCGTTTGTCATTGATGCCAACCTCAAATTGAAATTTCCACAATCTAAAGCCTACACATAGTAGCATCTAAAAAACATATAGTAACTCCCCCTTACTATAGTAACCTGTACCTGTTTCTATTTTTCTCCCCCTTTGACATTAATGGCAAAGGGCCTATCTTGGAGCTAACACTTAGCTCCCCCTTAGTTGATCTTGATCCTCAATGGTAAGAAGTAAAATAAATTACTCCCAACTTCTCTTGTAGATACTCAAATGTGTCTTTTGGTAGTGTTTTTGTGAAAATATCTATAATCTACTCTGTAGTACTGATATATTCCATCTTAATATGTTGATTTACAACATGCTCTCTCAAGAAGTGATGTCTGATGGGAATATTTTTTGTTCTTGAATGCATCATTAGATTCTTTGAAATATTAATAGCACTTGTGTTGTCACAAAAAATAGAAATAGGTTCATCATATTTTACCTTAATATCTTCCAAAGTTTGCTTCATCCAAAGCACTTGAGTACAACATAATACCACTACAATATATTTTTCTTTATTTGTAGAAAGTGATACTAAATTCTACTTTTTTCTTAGCTATGATACTAAGCTATCACCAAGAAATAAATCTCCTCCACTTGTAATCTTTTTATCATCCAAGCAACCTACCTAATCTGAATTTTTATAAGCAACCAAAGTGAAATCTCTACATGTGGACTACCACAATCCCTAATATAATGTCCCCTTGATATATCTAAATATTTTCTTCACCAATTGAACATGATTATATTTTGAAGCTAACTTATATCTTGTAACCATACCTACTACATACATGATGGCTGGCCTCGATGATATCAACTATAAAAGACTACCAATCATAGATCTATATAAATATTAATCTACAATAGGTGAATCTTCATCCTTGTTCACCTTATTTTCTATACACATTGGTGTGCTAACTGGTACACAATCCTCAAAACCAAAATTTTAAAATATTTTATTGGCATATTTACTTTAAGATATGAAAATTTCTTTATATGATTGAAATATTTGCAACCTTAAGAAAAATGACAATTCTCCAAGCATAGACATCTCAATTTTGTTTTGCATATTATCAAAAAACTATTTTTTCATCTTTTCAATGTTTCCTCTAAAAATGATGTCATCAACATATACCACAACAATCAATTGATACTCACTTTCTATTTTGATGTAGAGATTACTATCAATAAATCCTCTCTTGAAACTTTGAACCTGCAAGTACTTATCAAATCTTGCATACCAAGCTTTGGGATCTTGTTTCAATCCATACAGTGCTTTCTTTAATTTGCATACATGGCTACTAATATTTGAGATAATAAATCCCTCAAACTGCTCAATATATACCTCTTCTTCTAGATTCTCATTTAGAAAGGAAAATTTGACATCCATCTCAAACACTTTGAAATTTATAAACATTGCATATGCAAGAAAAATTCTAATAGACTCTAGCCTTGTCACTAGTGCAAAAGTTTATTCAAAATCCATTCCCTCAATCTGAGCATATCCTTTACATATTTATCTTGCTTTATTCCTATTCACTTCTCCATTTTCATTCAAATTATTTCTATAAACTCATTTTGTTCCTATCACATTGTGATCTTTTGGTCTAGGCACTAATTCCCAAGTATCAATATTTTTTATCTAATTTAATTCTTCATCCATTGCCTTAACCCAATGATTATCATGTCTATCTTCTAAAAAATTTCTAGGCTGAATTTTGGATAACAAAGAGAAATTAACTTGCTCAGATTCACTTACCATCATTCTTTTAGTGCCAATTCCTTTATTCATGTCCCTGATGATGTCACTTTCATTATGATTTCTCTAGAAATATTTGGATGGGGTTTTGGTGTCCTTTTTCTCCTTCTCATCTTCATATGATTCTTCAAAATCTTCCTCTTCAATGATTTCAAGAATGTCTACTGGATCACTGATTCTTTATGTTCCATATTCTTTTATCCTGACACTTGTACTTTTAACTATTTTCTTGGTTCTTTTGTTATAAGATTTATAATCTTTAATTTTTAAATAATAACCAATAAATATACCTTCATCTACTCTATATTCAAACTTACCTAGTTTTTCATCAGTTCTCTATATGAAGCATCTACTGCTAAAAACTCTAAAATAATCAACTATTGTTGGTTTGTCTTTCCATAGCTCATAAGGAGTCTTGTCACTATTGACTCTCAATAATTCTCTATTCTAAATATGTAATGCTATAGTAAATACCTCTCTCTAATATTTATTTGGTATCTTGGATTCATTTAGCATTGTCCTCACCATCTCTTGAATTGTTATGTTTCTTCGTTCAACAATTCCATTTTGCTATAGAGTTCTAGTTATTGAATAATGTCTCTTTATTCCATAGTATTCACAAAACTAAATAAATTGATTTGACATTAATTCTCCTCCTTGATCTTATCTTAAACACTTAATCTTCAAACTTATTTCATTCTCAACTAATGCTTTGAATACTTTGAAATGTTTGAAAACTTTTAATTTTCTAAAATAAACATTACCCAAGTCATATGTGAAAAATCATCAATAAGAACATGAAATATCTTCCACCTTGAGTATTTTAAGTTCTCATAGGTCCACACAAATCAGTTTGAATAAGCTCTAACATCTGAGTGCTCTAATACTCTTTTATTTTGAACCACCTTTTGGCCTACTTCCCATGTTGACAAGGTTCACAAAGCATGTTGGATGGCTTTGTAATCTTTGGAAGATTTATGAATACTTGATTCTTGTTGATGTTGACAAGATTGTCAAAATTTATGTGTCCCATTCTCTTGTGCCATATCCAACCTTCTTCAATCTAACTCAAACATATTTTACCTTTGATGTCTGATAACATATACAAATTATTGCTTGTTCTCTGAGCATCTGTAACCAACACATCTAAATATTTTCTCCTAGTTTCATAAATTTCTACACAAAATTTTAGTGTGTTCCCCTAATCACACATTTTACTTACACTCAAAATATTATGCTTAAGACCTTCTACATACAAAACATTTTTAGTTTTAGTTCTACTATTATCCAAACTTAGTGTACCTTTTTCAGCAATTCTAGTAGTAGTATTATCTCTTAATTTCACTATGCCACCATTGATCTTCTTCAAGGTTATGAACTTGATCTTGTCTCATATCATGTGCCTCAAACATCCACTATCAAGGAACCATGGATTTTTTTCATTTATTACATGCAAAGCTGTTTGTACCAACATAGATTTTTTAGGTTGTTTCTTCTACCATGAACCTGTCTGGACTTTCTTCTTGATGAATGGAGCCTTGAAACTCTAGTCCTTTTTAACTGACTTGAACACACTTCTATAGTATCAAGATATGTGTCAAATGTTATTTCACTTGTAAGATATTATGGCCTCTTCATTAAAGCTTGATAGAGGAGTAAAAGAGTTGTGGCTTTTGCTTGACTCTGCATGACTTTCCTTCTCCTTATTTATGAAATTATTAACCCTTTTTCAACATTTTATTTTCTTATGACCATATCCATTACAATAAAAATAGTAACCATAAAAATAAGACCTATTTGTGTATCTCTGACCTGATTTCCTTTTGTAGCTTTGTTCCTTCCATCCTTCTTTATTTGAGATGTCTTCTGTATTCTTAACTTATTCCCTCTTCATTTCCTTTTTGTAAGAGCTTCAGTATAGCTCTTTCCTTTTTCTATGTTAACCTTGTATGTGAAAGTAGTGGCCTTCCCTTTCTCTTTTTCAAATTTGATACCTATCTTATCTGACATTGATCTTTAACTTTCTAATATCTTATTTAAAATATTAGTGTTATTCTTAAATTTTGAATCATTGGCTACTCTATTATTGATTACTTTATTTATTTTTTCAAGGTCTACTTTTAAAGAAGAAATTTCAATAACATATATTTCATATTCTTCACTTACCTTTTTCAACTATGCTATTAGATCTTTTTCATTCTTCTTAGCTTCTTCAAAGTGTGTTTGTAGATATTCAATTATTTCCTTTGACTCATTTTCATTTTTCTCAATATGGAGCTTTAATATTTAAATCTTCTTCTCAAGAGCTTTTAACTCTTCTAAGGCACAAATGAGTTCTCCTTCTAGATTCACTTTGGATTCATCATGTTCTTTTTCTTGATCATCTGTAATTTTGCTTATGGAAGCATCTTCATGTATGGCTGTGAATAGAATATCTTCTTCTAAATCATTGACTCCACTATCTTCGACTGAGCTAGGATATTTAGAATACAAACTCTTCTTCATGAATCCCTTATTGAATTTTCCTTTAAAATTCATCTTGTATGTAGACTTTTATTATTCATTGTCACCAGTGACCTTATCTATGGATTTAGCTATAAAATGTTTGATCTTTCCAAAATTAAAACATTTAAAAGGTAATTTTCCTTGATATTTACCTGTGCCCTTTTTGGGCTTGCGAATGAATATAGATCTATTGTCATCTTCATCACTACTAAAACTGTCACTTGATTCTTAAATATTAGCCTTATATTTATTTGATGTCTTAAAAATAGATTTTCTTTTTTAGGGTTTCTCTTATTTGGTCTACACCTCATATGCCATAAGAATACCATTTAGATCCTCCATATTTAGCTTGGCTAAATTCTTCATCTCTTCAATTTTCAAAACTTTTGCATCATATTTCAATGGTAGAGATCTCAAAACTTTTTTACCATAATTGATTCTTCTAAATTTTCTCCAAGACCTTGAATCTGATTAACTATTTGATCAACCCAAAAAAGATAACTTGCTATATTTTCTTCCTCTTCCATCTTCAAACTCTCAAAATATATTTTGAAAGTCTGAAGCTTAGCTTGCTGAACCTTTCCGTCACCTTTCTAAATATTTTCAATTTTTACTCAAGTTTCATGAGTAGATTTGCATTTCATAACTTTAAAATTTTTTGATTCACATAAACCACATAAAATAGCATTAAGAGCTTTAGCATTATTTTCACTTTCCTTCTTTTATGCCAGAGTAGTTATAAAAGTATGTGGCTCTTCATATTCCTCCACCATTGATTTCCAAATGTCGAATCCAAGGGCCATCAAATAATTCTTCATCCTTATGCACGCTCTAAAAAACATAATTTGTCCCATCAAACAAAGGTACCTTATTTTTAGAAAAACCTTCGTGTGATCCAACCATCATGCTTTCCCGATCTACCTTCAAGCTGTAAAACTATTTCCAATGGAAATTGCTCTGATACCAATTGTTATGCATGAAATATACTGAGAGGGGGGGTGAATCAGTATATTATATATATTTTACTTAATATAATTTATTTTCTTTAACCACTTAATCACACAATCAAGATATGCAATAAAAATGAAATAATAATATGCACCACATGAGAGAGAGAGAGAGAGAGACCAAATTTTTACATGGAAATCCAAAGTGGGAAAAACCACAGAGAACAATCTCAAGTATATGAATGAGTACCAACTCAAACTATAAATATTTCAAGCACCAACTCCTTTATTGAGTACCAACATAAAAACTATTTTTGAGAACCAACCCATAGGATCACTAAACCCTCTTGTGTATAAAACACAACTATCTCTCAATGTTTCTTACTCAACAAATAATAGAACTCTATAATATCTCCTACTTTTCTCTCTTTAAAAACAAATACAAACCATGCACTCTTGAATTTTAAAAATGGATTCTCAAGCCTTTATTTATATCTTTCCAAATGACCTTTGGCATTCACCATTTTTGACCCTTCAATCTTCATGGAAAATGGTGCCAAACTTTCATGACCCTTCATATCCTTGCATTTCAAAAGTCACATGGTGACCCTTCATAAGCAAATGCATCCTTTCCTATTTTGTCTTTATCTTGGTGACTTTTCATATTCCTCAAAGTGTTACTTCATGGAAAAATTCACCATACCCTCTTTTTTCTTCACATGGTGACTCTTGGAATTCCTCAAGATGACTCTTCATGAGAAAATGTGTCCCATTCCTCTTTTTTCATTACCTTGTGACTCTTTGACTTCTCCATGGGCCCTCTTTTGACTTATATGCAACCAAAAATATATTTTTTAATATTAAATAAATATTAACACACATTAACCAAGATATGAATATTAAAAACACCATTAAATACAATGGGGACTTTATCACCAATACTAGACCTTTGACATCAATGACAATATTTCCAGCACATTTGACCTTCCTAACCTATCCAAGAGAGTGATAGGAGAGATAAACTATTTTTTGACATTTTTAAACCTATCAAAGCTTCATGAACCTGTAAAATAATTTTATGTGTGTCATAACATATTTTTAAAGCCTCACATGTACTAGGTGAGTCACATCAATCTGTACAACTTCCTAAAACTCCATTTTTTACAATGATCTCCTTGTTTGTATGTTAGATCTACAACTTTTAGTTTCAAAATTTCCATTTGGAATTCACCTAACATATGGTACATTATATTTCATCTTGAAACACTTTTATTTTGATAATAAATTATACAATTCATTTTAATGACCAAAAGGTGACATAAAATTACTTAAAAAAAACTAAGCAAATGTGAGAAGGATAAAAACATATTGTATATGACCTCGTTAATGGCCATGTGAAAAATTTAAAACCTATGGGACCCTATGAAAGTTTGAATATGTAGGAGGGGGTTGAAAAAATTTGACCTAAGGTGAAATTTGGTCAACAATACTCTAGATCCAAACTTGGTAATAATAATATAAGGCCCCATCTAATTGGGTTCAAATTTTCCCTTCTTTTCTCATTCGATGTTAGTATTTTTTTTATTTTCTTTGAGGAATATATCACCAATTCAATTTCTCAATATCATATATTATTATTATATTGGATTTTAAATCTATTTTTTATGCTCTTAGATGATCTAGGGCTTTCTAAAACTTTTCATATAACAACTCCAATAACTGTAGTTGTTCAGTCCTATATGCATTGTCTATAATCATCCCCTTTAATTATAAGCACAAATAATGAAGTTTGACCTCAATAAATTAAATGGATTTAGTGCCTTAAACTAAATATTATGGAATGGCACCAATAATAATTTAAAAACTAGTTCTATAAGACCATAATTTTAAGTATAGTTTCAAATGCTAGTTCTTTTTAGTGTCATTGACAATGTTTTTAAGGATCTTGATAAGAATTTTATTTATGGATTTTTCTTGACCATTTCCTTATGGGTAATAAGGGAGTGAAAAAAATTGTTTGATTTTATAATAATTACACAAGGCTCTAATTTTCTATTTCTTGAAATATTTTCCATTGTCAAAGATAATCATGGAAGGAATTTTGATGTGGCATATGATATGTTTCAAAATTTGCTTGGACATATGATGACCAATGGTATATATGAGTGGCATGAATTTCACCCACTTATTAAATAAATTTGTGGCTATTATGATAAATTTATGGCCATATAATGAAATGAGATTAATTTTACCAATGAGGTCTAATCCCCACACTTGGAAGGGCCAAGGAATCATAATGGGCTACAATTTTTGAGTAGGTATATGGATAAGATCTCTATGTTTTTGACAAACCACACATTTTCATACTTATTGATATGCATCATGATCCATTGTTGGCCAATAATATCTAACCCTAAGCAAATTCTTAGATAGGGCCATTCCATTGACATGGCCTCTATAAATTCCATCATGGACCTCCTTGATTATTATAAGATCCTCTTCTGAGTTTAGGCATCTCAAAAAGGTCCCATCATAACCTAGCCAGTAGAACATGCATCCAAGGATAGTGTATTAGGAGGCATGTTAGATAAGGTATTTTCATTGGTGATGGTTTAGGTTAGGTAGAAAGGTTTTGTTATAGAGATAAGTGTCTATATCTTAGTACTAGTGTAGACACTATAAAACTACACATAATAGTTATAGATGTTGGAACTCTCCCAAAAACCTTCAATTGTAAACCTGAGTCTAGTTAGTTGATTAGCTACCTAACTAACTAACCCACCTTAACCAAACATAACCTTTAACCTTTGATCACCTATGATCACCCTAACTATTGACGATTAGGCCTGACCATTGATGGTTAATTTTCCACTACCTGAACATTAAACACCCACTTCAACTATAACTTGCTTTTTATAATTAGCTTGCCTAATATACTCATAGATCAATGCATGCCCAAGTTAAATTTAGATAGTAAATTAAACCTCTTATTGAACCTACACTTCCACCTCCACCATTTTCCTATAAAGAGAGAGGAGAAAGAAGTGAAAAGGGATCCAAAAACTATCAAGAGCTTCTTATATCAAAATTTCTTTAGTAGGTCTCTCTTCCAATGAAATAACAAGTACAATAGAAATACAAAGTGCTATCATCCATCAACCAACATCCAAGTACCATTATTATACTATAATTTATCTAAACTCCATTAATGATTTTATCATCCAACTACCTCAACCATTCTTCAAATCAACAACCAACAAGCTAAGTATCTATTTTCAGTAACTAGTTACTTTATTTATGTTTCATAATCAACCTAGCCTAAACCCACTTTTTAGAATTCCATTATATAACCTTGACAAAGTATACCTATTGAACACACCCAAAATCATAGTAACTACCAATGGATACATTTACCAATGATGGTTTTTACCAATAATTGATAGTCTATCCTAACTACCAATGATCACCCTAACCATTGACAGTCACACCTAATGGTCAATGGTCACTATCTGAAAAATCAATAGCAAGATATTTTAACCCACTAAACCTTAAAAAATATTAATTTTTGACATCTCACTTGACATAAAACTCTACCCTATTTTTTGAACTATATCTAATCCATTTAGCATTAATATTAATCTATTTATTTCTATATTTAGTCAAATGTATCTTCTTATATTGCACTTCAGTATCTTCTATTATTTATGTAAGTACTTTGTCTTTTTATTTATAAACTTGATTGTCTAAAATCATGGATTAATAGCTTCCAAGAAATCTTGTGCTTCTTATATCTATCTTACTAATCAATCCATCTTATTATCTAACTAACCAACCATTTCTTTGAGTGCTTTATTATCTATAAGTCATTCTTCCCAAGCCAAAGAGGAGTATCTACAACCATCTAGATCAACATGTGCACAACATATTAAGTTTTACTAACCATACCCTTCTCAAGTATTTTTTCTCTTTCCTCTAGAGAATATAAGCAAAAATTATTTGAAACATTCTAGCATGCCTGATAGGACCCTTGAGTCTTTTCTTGGGTTCATAGTTATATTTAGGTGATTCTTCTTATTATATTTCTACTCATACAACAAAATAAAATTTTCATTTTAGATTTAAAATTGAATGTATCCATTGTATTATTTTTTATTTTAGCTCACATAGCTTAATTAATTGAATCAATCATAGCTTCAATTTTATCACACACACAAAACCAAATCACTCAAACTTACTCAAGCATAAAAACATTGACATAAGGTTTTATTGGGATTTCATTACCTATAGATCACCTTTCCCAACCATCCTACTTAGATTTCATCACCAAGGATAGAACCAACTTAGCTCTCTCATTGAGTATAATCTCTAACAATTGGTATATCCTGGCTAAGCATCTAACACCCTTATTTTTGTGGTGTGTTAAGTGAGGGGGTAGGACCCAATATCAAGCCATATATTAGTTTATAATAAAAAATCTCTTTGAGAGCTTAAAAATAAATTGAAACTAACCATAGACTTCTTTTCTAGTAACCACTCTACAAGTCAACTTCAATCACACAATTCTCAAAAATTAAGGCATAAGACATAATAAAAACTAAAAGGAACCTTAGGATTTAGTTTTATTTAGTGTGTGTTTTGTTTCCTTGTCTTTTTCTTGTCTTCTCTTTGTTTGAGCTATGAGATTTATTAAATCTTCCTCCTTTCCTCATTTGCATGGATTTGACTAGGAAACAACTAAGAAACCAAGCAAACTAGGACCCACATCATAATCATCCATCTTCATCTTTTCCCTCATCCATAGATTACATCTCATATGTAAAGAGATCTTCTCATCCTTCTAAGATTCCTACTATCCCTCAAATGGTTTCCCAAGGTGATGTAGATTTCACCACCTTTCTAGATAACAACTTCTTAGCCCTCCAGCATTACCTTAACACCATATCCCATCATACCCCTTCTTTGGTTTTGTATATTTACTAGCCCTACGACATTCCATCCCACCTTATGGGTGACACTTTTGTAGCCACTATCTATACCCAACCTCTAGTCACCTAGGCATTATCTTCTAATAATAACCTTATCAATACCACCATCCAAAACCAACCCACTCAACCAAAAAACACCCAAGTACCTTCTTTCCCAACTAATAACCCTCTTAGTATAAGATCAACCCAATCTTTGGGCACCAATACTTCCCTTACTATAGGATTACCCTCTGCTAGTGCCACCACTGTTCTTCCCATTTCTAACCTACCTACCTCTACTCCATTTCAAATCTTAGTGGTTCTTATACCTTCCACCCTTCCACCCATCAAAAAAAAAGTCACCACTTATCCTATATCTACTAACCCAACCATACATCCTACCCAACTTGTGTTAATCTCTCAATAGGTGCCCATTTTACCAAACTCAAGCTATGCCCCTAACCCACAAGGGTATGTACCTCTACCTTCCACCTAAATACCTATCTCCACATATTAATATATGGAATTATCCTAAATACCCATATCCACATACCAACATGTGGAAGCCTCTCAATCCCTCACCAACTATACATATGTGGAACCTACCCAAACCCAAAAAATCCTACCTTATAACTACAAGGGTGTAAAACCCCAAACTGACCTTGTCAAAATGTTAATGGATAAAATGACTACTTTGGAGTCAACCATTTTTAGAGATCATAATATTTTATCATATGAACAAATCTATAATGAACCAATTCACCCATCCATACCCATTCAAACATATCCTCCTTAATGGGAACTTTTGAAGTTATCAAAGTTTTAGAATAAGGAGGACCCTCAACAACACCTAAGAGCATTTAGACATTTTTACTATATGATTGACTATGATGATGCTCTTCTTCTTTCTACCTTCCCCATGTCTCTATTAGGTTTGGTACTAGATTGGTAAAATGATATTATAAATCACTCCCTCTTTTTTTTCCCAACTATCTTAGACCTTCTTATAACACTTTTCCATAAACATCTCTAAGAAAGTCTCTATCACTAATCTTTACTCTATTTAGAAATTTGATTATGAATACATTGCTAACTTTGTATCCCATTGGAAAAGTTTGATAAACCAACTCTCCTTCTCTTTACCCCAACCCAAGCTGATTGAAATCTTTTCCCAAGCTTGCACCAAGCACATCTCCTCTGCTTTATGGGTTTAGAACTTTTAAACCTTCGATTACTTTTACCATGGCACAAAAATTATAAAATAGAGCCATCGATGAGGGGAAGTTGAAATTGAGAGACAAAAACTCTACCTTCAAATAAAATGAGGATTCCTCCTCCAAACCCAATAACTAAACCAACACTAACTCCAAAAACAAGGGAAACACAAATGTAGTTGTCCTTAAGACTACCCCTCCACCCATTGTTAACCAATCTAACTCTTCCAATTCCTCCAATTAGAATACCAAGAACCCAAATTGTAACACCTAGAAGCAATTTACTCTACTTGGGGAGTCATACACTTCAATTTTGGAGAAATTATTAAAAGATAATATCATATAGTTTCCCCTAATCAAACCTCTATAGTAATTTGATTCTTCTCATCCTATACCTAGTTAGTACAAGGAGAATAAATTGTGCACCTTCCATTGAGTCATTAGACATGATGTTAGTATGTGTAACACCTTCAATAACATTATCCAAAAACTCATTGATAAGGGGAAATTGTGTTGTATAACCCCAATGCACCCCAAAACCAATTACTTGACATATTAAAACAACCATTTCCCAACCATTATTCTTCTACAAATGATAAAAATAAATAAAAATCCTCTCACAATCATGAGGCCTATACTATCAATATGGTTTTCGGTGCACTCACTACTAATAAAACCATCAACTAGATCACCTCTTCCCCCATTTCATTAATTAAGGTAGTAGATTCACCAACCTCATCTTTGATATGTACATCAAATTAGTAAACCATTCCCACTTCATCATTTTCCTTAATCATACAACAATCCACTCTTCCTTTAATGATCACTCCTAAGGAAGAAACCACTTTGCCTACACCTCCCACTGAGGAATTACCTTCCTAGATATTAGAACCTCTTGATCAAGAAAAGGATGAGGTAATCATTCATTCCCCTCAACCCCTAGGTCTATCCTTTGAATCCACTACCAGGGGATTTAGACCCATTTATAAACCCTTCTTTATACTAGTTAAAAACTTAGAATTCATATATGACCTTAACCTGGATCAATGCACCTTTTGGTAATAGATTGGACTCCTATATAGAACCAAGTAAGAGCCTTCACCATCAAAATAATCTACCCTTTCCACTATCACCATAATCCAACCATTGAACACATCTACCCATCAAACCATAGTAGCACCAGTAGAACCAAACTCACCCAAAGTCACCAAATCACCTTTTACCATTCTAACCAAACCCACCAAGAACCTTGGCACATTTACTACTCATAAAATTACTCAATCATTAGTAAAGTTAGATTTAATCCCACTAAACCTATTAAAAAAAACCTAAGATAAGCCAACCAAGACTGTGAAACCACCTTAAAACCCAAAAACCAAAACTATACCTCCCCTTTCCACTTTGCCCTATATTTTGGGACCTCATCCCTCTACCTTAATTGGTAAACCAACCATCCCAATCAAAAACCCATTCACCACTTTTGGTTACATAATCCCTCCTACTTTCATCCACACCTATTTTCACTGAACTCCCCATGAACATACCTCCTATCTCTCAAACATCTATCCCAAAACCTTCTAACCCAAAACTATCCACCTCTCTATGAAAACAAAAACCATCTACCAAAAATGTTCATTTACCTAAAACCTCTACCACCAAGCCCACTCCTAAAAGGGCTTCCACCTCAACTACCAAACTTAAGACCCCTATGCCTTTACCAAAATTTCTTGAGTCTTACTCAACCATCCTATAAAGACTATTGAAAGCATATTGCCTAACCTTGCCACATATTAAATTGTTTGACCCACATACTCCTAAACCATCTTAATATAATGATAAATTAGTATGTTCATACCATAAGACACCTAGGTATGGCATGGATAACTAAAAATATCTCCAAGTGATAGCCCATCAATTGTATCATGCGGATGATGTATTATCATATGAGCCTTTTATGAACCCAACACCGATTCAAGAATGAATATCCATCAACCAATACCTACTGACTCCTCTACTCTCACCTTAGAGTGAAGAGGAACTAAAGCAACCATCTAGCCTGACTTCTTCCTAAATCCATACCATCCATGTGGTCACATGATCACAAGCCCAACCAAAAGATAAGGTAAAATCAAAAGTTTCCATTCCATGGGCATATCCCTCTTCCACCACCCAATCACCCAACGAATACCAATCACCTTTACCTTTAACTAAACCTAAAGTGTTCATATTAGGACCCTCTCACTTTGATCTATCTAAATCAATCCAATGAGTAGTTCTGAAATAGATTCACCAAACATTGGTAAATATGAGTTTGTATGAATTAATCAATACCTCACTCCATCACTGCCCAACAATAATAGAGGATTTTTAATCCATAAAGGTCTAATTGGAAGACCCACAACCTCTAGAAGCCTTTATTAGAGCTATCTAGCTTTCCTACCATTTTACCTTCAAAGGTTCAAAAATACCCTCTATCCATCTAGATGATCTATACCCTCCTCTCTTCATTACTACCTATATCAACAACCAAACCCACATCAAGAGGCTTATTATTGATGGGGGAGATATTATTAACATTATTTCTTCCCATGCATACAACTAACTCAAATTACCTAAGAAAATTATGTCATAAACCTCAATGATGATTTAATCATTCAACGATACCATGGCCATGACTCTATGAACTATTGTCCTTCACATTTGCTTATGACCCCACACACTTCTTGAGCTCTTCTACATAGTAGAAGGCCAGGTCTAGTATAACATTTTGTTGAGATGCCCTTGGATTCATTCCATGGGTTGTGTGCCACATACCTTACATTGGTGCATCAAATTTAAGCATGGAGGTTAGGTTGTTACCATACAATCTAACCCAAGTTGTTTCACATCATGCAACATGATGTACTAACCCAATGACATTCTCCTTCCTCTATCCAATAAGCTTTCACTAGTAAAAGATGAAGATCTATCTTCTTCTACCACTAAAGCCTCTAGTAACTCATTTATCCCCTCTACCCACATCCCCATAATAGACACTTTATAATCAACCTTCCAACATATTTCATTGAGGGGGTATTACCTTTTTACCCTTGATGCTTTCCTTACTCCCTAAGAGTATGGGAAACTTAACCACCAACTTAGTTATGAACCCAATATTGGACCATTCCTTTTAGACCCTCAACTTTTCAAACTAATTTCATCTATGGGGGACTTGATAAACCCCTTGACACTTCCACCACCTATTTTTCACCTCCATCATTTACCTCTAGTTTCTCTTATCTAGACAAAACAAACTTTTCCTAGTCATACCTTCATTGATGTGCTTGGAAAGGGTATGGTCTAGGATGGTATGAACATGAGACACACAAGTTGATTCTAATCAAAACCCAAAAACCTTATAAAAATCATGTCTTTGGTTTCATAGCATATAATAGCAAACCAACCTACCTCCCACTACCATCATTGATGAGGAAATCCCATCCTCACCATCCACTCCACCATCGATAGCTAAGGATTTTGACATCATCCCCTGTAACTTATTTTTTTCATCAACATGATTAATCTTGGACCCCTAAAATATCAAAAGGAGGGGGAAACCATACACATTCCTATGACCCACTCTAAGATGATAGGAGATGACTCTCCTACCTTTAACACCATTTGGTGTTAGGATGATAATTCCATTCTCACCTATCTTAATGTATAAGATTCCTCTATCCGCAAGTCTTTTATTGAGACTTCAACCATGTTGAATGAATCCATTATCAATATCAACTTGGGTACTCTAGATAACCCATGCATTATTAAAATTGGCCACTCACTAAATTCTAAGGAGATTCAGTTTTTCCCCTCCTTCCTGCAAGACCACAATATAGAATTTTCTTGGTCTTGTAATGACATGATAGAAATCAGTCCCTCCATCAATACCCAAAACATAGTCAAATACCATAATTCCAAGCCTGTTAAGCAAAAGCTTCAATGAATACACCCTCGTATAGCCCTTCTCATTAAATAAGAGCTTCAACATCTCTTATCCATCAATTACATTTAACTTATTTACTATCCCCAATGGGTCTTGAACATCATACCTATCACCAAATCCATAGGATGACTTTGAATTTGTGTAGAGTTTCATGACCTTAACCTTGCTTACCCAAAGGATGACTTTCCTTTACCAAGTATTGACCAGCTAGTTGATCTTATAGCTAGCCATGAGATGTTATCTCTTATGGATGGATTCTTAGTTTATAATTAGATCCTAAGTACCCCCAAGTATCAACACAAAAATTCCTTCATCACCCCATGGGGAAACTTATACTACAGGTGCATGCCTTTTCAACTGAATAACACTAATAAAACCTACTAGTGCACTATGACCTACATCTTCCATGACCTTATTCACAAAATTGTTAAAGACTATGTTGATGACCTTCTTGGGAAATCCAAACATCGTAAATATAATTTAACCATTATTAAGATTATCTTTGAGTGACTCATCCATTACCATGTTCACCTTAACCCTAAGAAGTGTATTTTTGGTGTCTTGTTAGGAAACCTCCTTGGATTTATCATCTCATTTTGAGGAATCAAAATAGATACTTCTAAAATCAAAGCAATCCTCTACATGCCTCCTCCAACCCAACTCAAAAAAATATATAGCTTATAAGGGAAGCTCCAATCTATTAATCACATTATCTTTTAGCTCTCAGATCGATGCCAACCCTTCCACCACCTCCTAAATAAGGATGCATATTTTTAGTGGAACAATGACTATCAAAAGGCATTTAATTTACTTTAAAAGTACCTTTGTCTTCACCTATCCTCTTTCTTCCCAAGGAAGATCAACATTTGTACCTCTATGTATCTATCATTGACCACTTCTTAGGGGTAATGCTTTATCATTAAGATGAAAAAAATAAAGAGAAATCCATATACTAAATTAATTACATGATTTTAGAGTATGAGACTCAGTACACCCATACCGATAAACTTTGCCTATCTTTTATCTTCATGGCCACCAAACTTTGCCACTACCTTCTCAACCACAAGACCTATGTCATCATCAATATTGACCCACTCAAGTATATACAATCTAAACCATATTAAAACTAGCATATAGATAAGTGGCTCATGCTTTTGGCTATGTTTAACCTTGAGTTACTTTAGAAAAAAATAATTAAATGGAAAATCATTACTGACCAATTGGCTAAAGCACCCTTAGTAGATGATCAACCTCCTCCTCTTGAGTTTCTAAATGAGTCCATCATGACCCTCTCCCAAGCAAACTTCACCTATCAAGTGACCATGTTCTTCAATGGATAAAAGTGTCAACATGGTGGGGGAGCTGACATCATCCTTATTCCCCCTCATGATGAACCTCTTACTTTATCCTTAAAACTATATTTTGAGTGTACCAATAATATGGTTGAGTACAAAGCCCTAGTGATAGGCCTCCAAATGTCATTAGCCTTGGTATTAAAAATGATCAACATTTTTGGTAACTCTCAACTTGTGATCAATCAAATTAATGTCTCTTACTAGTGTAAAAATGATGTTTTACAATAGTACAAAAAATTAGTTGACATACTCCTAGCATCATTTGAACACTACCATATACAAACCACTCCATGATCTATGAATAAGTTTGATTATACAATGTATTCCCTCACTTCTCAGATCCTATCTACACCCTCTGACTCTAAGCTATCTATCATTATCCATCAAATTACCTATCCTTCTTATTTCAAATGAAATTCTCTCACCATCTTTAATGTGGAGGAGACCCAACTTGACCTTTGGTATCAAGAGACCTTTGACTATCTCAACCTTACCATCATTACTTATGATCTTTCTAGGAATGCTTAATAAGAACTTATATATATCCCCTCACATTATACCATACTAGGGAGAATTATTTATAAATATGGATTTGATGGTCTCCTCTTTCATTGCCTATGTAGTCACGAATCCTCTCATGTTATTAGGGAAATATATGATGAGATCTATGGGGGATACTTTAATGGCCTAGACATCACTAACTGCATCCTTTACCCTAGTTATTACTAGCCTACCCTTAACCAAGACTATTATGATTATGTGAAAAAATCTGTTAAGTGTCAATAACATGCTAATTTACATCACACACCAAACCATAGTCTTTGTATATCCATAAATTTCTATCCCTTCTCATAATGAGGTCTAGACCTTATTAGCAAAATTAACCCCCATTCTTCATAAAAACATCATTATATCATCACTACAACTGAATATTTTACCATATAGGTGGAGGATATTCCTCTTGTCTTAACCAAAGCCAAAAATGTTGTTGAATTTATCACCCATCACATTATCTATCATTTTGGTGTTCCTCACAAAATTATCATCGACAATGGTAAATTCTTCAAAAACAAACAAGCCTAAGGTCTTTGTGATGCATTTGGTATCAATTTAAGTGTTTCATCGCCCTATCATACTCAAGAAAATGGATACATGGAAGCCTCTAAAAAATCTTAATAACATGCTAACTAATATGGTTAATGCATCTAGTTGGGATTAGCATTTACACATCCCTTTTACCTTATGGGAATATCATACTAGCATTTTAACCCCTATAGGTTCTACCCCTTTCTCTCTAGTTTTTGGAGTAGAGGCTATCTTGCCTCTTGAAGTCCAAACTCCCTCTCTTTGCATATCCTTGTAATATATCATCTCTAAGAGTGATTATCATTAAGAACATTTATCCCAACTTAAACTACTTTATGAACATCATTTAGCATCACTCACTCATCTTCATGTCTATCAAGATCGAGTCAAATGTGCTTATAACAAATACCATAAAGTATTAAAATTCAATACCAAAGACCTCATTCTAAAGGAAAATCAACATGTCACTAAGATTTAGAAAATAAAGTGAGGTGAGTTTGCTTTCAATTGGCTTAGACCTTATATAATAATACATAATTATGGATTAGGAGCTTATTGGTTGTCCTCTCTTGAAGGGAACCTAGAACCTAAGCCCCTCAATGTTTTGCACCTGCATCCTTTCTTTTGTTAAAATAGGATAAAACTCATGTTTTGTCCAACTTGAGCTCATCCCTTATTTTCAAACCACAGACATCTCCTTATTTTAGAAACAATTGATCAAAAATGAATCATATGATTATCTATCACAATCATATCATAATCCTAAATAATGGGTACCATGGATCTACCCATGGCATGATTCTCATGGTACTTTCTACCCCTTTTCTAGGATAGAGTTCCATGGTCATTATCACTTAAACCTCTTTCATACTTACTCAAC
Organism: Torreya grandis; assembly: GCA_037957365.1. Classification (NCBI taxonomy): domain Eukaryota; kingdom Viridiplantae; phylum Streptophyta; class Pinopsida; order Cupressales; family Taxaceae; genus Torreya; species Torreya grandis. The sequence continues at coordinate 2,399,502 of JARHVA010001154.1, read as the reverse complement.
CTTCTTGTGCTTTTAGTTTTACCTTCATAAAAGGAGAACCTTTAAGTCTATATAAGAAAGTCTATGTCAATCAAAATCATAATAAAAAACAATCATGGGTTATTCCTAGCATATACAGACTACTCCCTTAAAGGATAGATGCTAAAATCATATCAAAATTTCTCAATATAAGGTAGACTACTCCCTTAAAGGGAAGCTATCAAAATCCTTAAATAAAGCACACAAAACATAGACCACTCCATTGAAGGATGTCTGCATAAAACATTTGTAAATGAATAGTAATTTCTTGGAATCTTCCCACATAGATCAAATTCTCCAACCCCTTTAAAACAATATAGAAAAAGACCCATTATCAAATATTAGAAATAAAAAATTAATTTTTAGATCCATAATTTGATTTCATAAGTAGACTTCCTTATTTATACTATCTCTTTAATGACTTAAAAAAAAGACAAACTAGTCTCCCAAGAAGGTTTCACCTTCATCCACCTCCCCTTTATACACTACAAGCAAGGGATTTTGAGATTACTTGACATTATGTGATTAAGACACCTTTTTAACCAACTAATTCACACTAATGAGAAGCATTCAAAGGGATTATATTCCTTAATTTTGTCCAAATTTAATTTATTTTTAGTCCCAACCAAAGAAGAAGCATCATGTCTTCTTTTTATTCTCTCATACTAGTTGACATATTCACTTAAATGTTTGTCTTGGGTCTGTATTCTCTTTCTTACATCTGGTTTTGTTATTTAGCTTACCTTATGTACTTCACCCCAATCTAAACAAAAGGATCATAATAATAACAACATCACATCATAAACAAAAACATACATTAATTAGAATAATCAAAAATCAATTATCACCATCATAACCTCATAATCACATGTATCATATCCACCACATGTCTAAATCTAAATAAGGAAGCATATAATCATTAAAATTGGTCATGAACATAATCATCACTATCATCATATTCATTCATAAACCATAAACAATAAACACATCATAACTTTGTCCACCTAAGCATAACCATCACCATAACCATGATCATATCAATATCATAATCATAATCATCTTAAAACATGAAATTAAAGGATCACATCCATAAAACAACATCCATAGAATACCATACTCATAATTTCATAACAATCATCCTAATAATCAAACACACATCATCTTATAAATTCCAAATACACCACCTACCTCATTCCTTGACCATCATCAAGGAGGAACCCTGGGGCCCACAATCACTTATCCCCATGCTCTCCCTCATCCACATTGCATCTTGATTAGGTCAAATATATAGTCTACCCTTGGTCAAATCAACACCTCACTCACCCAGTTGATTACACAATCACCCTCAATCATCAATGTTTTGCTCACAAAATATCAAATTCTAGTTGTCAAAAGTTAATTCACTTAAATGAGCAGATATGACCCTCAGTGGTTCTTTCGTTTATACCTTTTTAGGGATGACATATAAACACTGATGGTTAGGGTGACCACCAAAGGTTGACCTTGAGGGTGAACCCTAACCACCAACAATCAACATATTAGGGTTTTCTTTTCTTCCCCAATTTTTAATCACAAGAGATTACCTTCTTTGATAAACACAAATACAACCCATATCAAAACCTCATATTTGGCCATTTTGGCCCAAACCTAGTGTACATTTTTTTATGACCTTACCTTGGTCCTTTTGAATAAACTAACTAAATTTCCAAGTTGAACATTTTGAACTTGCACTACCTTATGCACACCCAACCAATTTGTGTCTTCACATGAGCACTTCCTACCTTGGATACTCATGAAAAAATTAACCTTATCTATGAGACTTGAGTTTATGAGTGTAGTGCAACTATCACATATGATCACATGTTCCACTTGTCACTTGTTCTTCTAGTACCAACCTTATTTTTACCAACCACAATAACATAGTCATTGTGTGCTCTTAGATATCACAATTAGTCATACTTCATGCATGTTTTTGTGATTTAATACCCAACTTACCACCCACTTCATCACTAAATTAACCACGTATCAAACCCACACCCAATTCTATTTTACCTCATTGATTCCTGGGTTGAGGAGGAACTCCTCCTCCAATGTTCAGGTCAACTAAACCTTTAACCCAAAATCCATTTTTGTTTTGCATCTTGATGATACAAATTACATAACAAAAAGGGGGAAAATATATACATAATAAACCCACACATAATGGTTATAGATGTCAAAATATCCCTAAACCACTTTAAGACCCCCTAGTGACTCTCCCAAAAACCTTTTACTATAAATCTTAGTCTAGTTAGTTGATTAGATAAATGACTAACTGAACCACCTTGACCAAACTTAACCTTTTAACCTTGACCATTGATGGCCACCCTAACCATCAAAGGTTAGTCTTGATCATCGATGGTCAAGTTTCCACCACTGTAATATTAAACACCCTTTTCAACTATAACTTGATTTTTTATAATTAGCTTACCTGATCCACTTGTATATCAATGCATATCCAAGTTATATTTAAATATCAAGTTAAACCTCTTCTTGAACCTACACTTCCACCTCCCCAATTTTCTTATAAAGAGAGAGGAGTAAGAGGTGGAAAGGGATCCAAAAACTATCAAGAGCTTCTTGTATCAGAATTTATTTGTTAGGTCACTCTTATGATGAACCAACAAACTAACAAGTATGATAGATATCCAAAGTGATGCCATCCATCAGCCAATATATAAGTATCGTTACTCTACCAAAAATGTTCCATACTCCATCAATGAATTTATCAACCAACTACCTCAATCGTTCTTTAGATTAAGCAAGATAAGTATCTATTTTTAGTGACTAGTAACCTTGTTTCTATTTCACAATCAACCCATCCAAATCCCACTTTCCAAAATTACATTATATAACCTCAATAAACTAGACCTCTTAAACACACCCAAAATCATAATAACCATCATTGATCTATCCCAACCATTGATGGTCTATCCCAACTATCGATGGTCTATCCCAACTATCGATAGTTTATCCTAATCACTAATGGTTACCCTAACTACTAATGATCACACCCAACTACCGATGGTCACTATGTTACAAATCAATATCAAGCTATTTTCACCCTCCACACCTTAACCAAATCTTAGTTTTTGACCTCTCACCTAATCATAGAACTCTACCCTATTTTCTAAACTATACATAATCTATTTAGAATTAATATTAATCTATTTATTGCTATAATTAGTCAAATCTATTAATCTATTTATTTATATAAATATTCAAATATATCTTATTTTATTACACTTTAGTATTTTCTATTATTTATGAAAGTATTTTATCTTTTGATTTATGAACTTGATTGTCTAAAAGCATGGATTGATAGCCTCCAAGGAAGCTCATGCTTCTTGGATCTAGATTGATAGATAATCCACCCTAATATCTAACTAATGAACCATTTATTTGAGTGTTTTTTATCTACAAGTCATTCTCCCCAAGCCAAATTGGAGTATCTACTATCATCTGGATCAATTCATGCACAACATATTAGGTTCTACTAACCATACCCTTCTCGATTTTATTTTATCTTTCCTCTAAAGAATATAAGTGAAATTTATTTGAAACAACTAGGACTGATTGGGATTAGTGATTACACATATTTTATGGGAATATAAGGCCTAATGTACTGGGAATAACAAGTTTTATACCAAAAAATGGCCTTAAAGGGCATCTAGTGGTAAGTCCAACAAAGATTCAATGGAAACCATCATTTAAAATTTATAGATTGAAATATATTTTTTAATTGATCAACCATTTATTTATAAGGAATTAACTTATCACATTTTATTTTAAACTCATCAATAACATATTTAATGATCAATTGAGAATCCCCAAAAACTTGAAGTTGCTTAACATTCTAATAAATAGCCATTTTGAGTCCCTCAATTAGCACTTCATACTTGGTGATATTGTTAGTGTATGGAAAAGATATTTTAAAAGATTTTGGAAGTAGGCCTCCTTGAGGTATTACCAAAATGATTTTAACTCTTGATCCATGAGTAGTGAAGGATACATCAAAGTAAATCTTCTAGGCATGTAATCCTTCAATTGTTAAAATAGACTTATCCATGAGGAAAGCCACTATGGTTATGTGTCTACCACTAGATATATTGATAGTTAATCCATAATTATTTGACCTTTGATGGATTTTTGATTTACATAATCAATATCTTATTCACTCAAAATCATGATCCATTTAGCCATTCTTCCTGTTAGGGTGGACTTTGATAGCATGTATTTGAGAAGATTAATCTTAGTTATGAGCTTGACTTGATTATTTAGTATATAATGCTAAATATTTTGGAAATCAAAAACAACATCAAGAAATGATTTTATGTTGGTGTATAGTTAATCTCATAAGATACAAGTGTTCTACTTAAGTAGTAGGTGGCTCATTCTTCTCCATTATCATCAAGTTATGTGTAGTCATATAAAAATTAAAAATTAGTAACTTTAGCATGGCTAAAGATACCCAACCCTTAGGTTCCTCTTGCTTGCTCTCTAGACCCTCTCAAGATTGTTTTCACTAATTCCTAGTCATTTTTGGCCTTCCAAACTTAACCCTAGTTGAGTCAAGACCCCCTCTTCATGACCAATCCATCCCCCTAGGTCTCATTTGCCTAAGACAATAGCACCAAAGTTGGATAGTAGCACTAGACTCTAAGGTGTCCCCTTTTCATCACTCTTATACAATCAAATTTTGAGCCTAGGTTATATTTTCCCTTATTTCTCTTGTCTATTATGTCGACCTAGTCCAATTTCATCTAACCCATGACCACTAGATCCCTATAAAATCCCATTCAAAGGTAATTTGGAAATGGTTGGAAAATATCATTCAAGTAAGCAATAATTAAAGCAAGACCACTCAAGCAATCTTCTCTATTCTCTGCATACAGCTAGCCTATACACTTTCAATCTAAATCAAGTCTTCAGACTAGTCCCTAGCCATCTCAAGCATACCCAATTTTAGCATTTCTTGCATTTCATTCACTATTACTCAAGAACTCTTAAAGGGAGAACTACATATGGCTTGATCCCTCCTCAGAGTATTGGTATGTAGTCAGCATGCCCACACACAAGGTGTGAAGCATGTCCAGTGCATCTTACACACACTAAATCCTTTTTCCTATTTGTCCAAGTTCATTCAATTACATAGAAAATACAAGTACATGAATAATAAACTATACATGGATATCTATCAACAACAAGGACCTACAAATTGGTACACAAGCTCACACTAAGTAGGTAAACAAAACCTAAAAAACTTAGATCTTAAAGAAAACAATATTGGGGAAGGACTACAATAGTGAAGCCCAGGGTGTCTAATTTCAATGCTCCTATCTAATAAAGAAATGAAGTTCAATACCCTATTTATGATAGTGTCTTAGTCCTTTATACAAATTTCTAGACCCTGTCTCAGTTAATATAGTCCAAAATAAGTTAAGTTACATTTCTCCTTACTTTCTTACTATTTCTAGAAAAGGCAAATCATAATCTAATTTCACAAATTAGTAGCTATAATTAGGAATATTATTTATTGATTTATCCTACTCAGACTTATTTATTAAATAGGAATCAAACTCCATTAATAAATCATTTGGTGAACCTAACTTACTTCAAATTTTGCATTAAAACCCTAGGGTAAATTCCTAACTAATTTTTCCCATTAATTTCATTTTTTTTACTTAAATATTAAAATCAAAAATTTCTCTCAAAATTTAAATTTTCTAGTAAATTTTAAAATAAATTTATTTCAAACCCTAGTTGAATCAACTAGCTCCTAGTAATTTACCAACATTAATCCAATAATTTCTTGATTTTTTCCTTGCATATATAAATAAAAAATTTAATTAAAATTCTCAACATCTATAGTAAATTTTAAAAAATATTTTATTTCAAACCCTAGTTGTCCCAATAATTTTCTAAATTTTTATTTGCATATTAAAATTAGAAAATAACTTCAAATTCCAAAATTTCATAGTAATTTTCAAAATTTATTTTTCTCAAAACCCTAGTTGGATCTACTAGATCCCATTAAATAAAACTTTTTACCATAAATGCTTGAATTCTTACTTGCATAATTAACTAAGAAATTCAATTTTAATTTCAAAAATTCATAGTATTTTGCAAAAAGTATTATTGTCAAATACCTAGTTGCATATTTTAGCACCTATTTTATTCTTGAGGTATCACCTTACATCCATAATCAAATTGCAAAAATGATTCTCACTTATGTGAAAACTTTTCTTACATTTCTTGCAAATAACAAGGAACCCATAATGGGCCCTATCATGTATATAAATGATGAAGTCTATCATATGTTAGTATAAATATTCATCCTTTACATTTCATGCTTATGTTGCATTATATGGGATGATATTACAGCATTTATTGAAAAAAATGCACAAGATTTCAAAATTCTTTCTACATATTCTCTTTCACACATATGGAATAATTACCAACTCCATTTTTCTAAATGCATTTGAAATATTATGTTACATATCAAAAGTGTATATGCCTTTATGTGAAAATTTCATGTTCTCTATCATTTTCTTTCTATTCTTCATATGGAAAATTGTTCAAATATATATTTTTAAATGCATATGAAATGTTATAATGCATATCAAAAATTTATATGCCTTTATACAAAAATTAATACTCTTTTCCCCTTACTAAGGAATTTTATTTTTAAACATATTATTGCATAAATCATAACAAAAAATTCATGCATTTCAATTCACATTCATGCTTTCTGCCAATATGCATATAACTCATTGGCAACTTTTAAGTATATTCCGATCACTACTAGACACAAGTAAACACTAGTGGTCATATCTATCCCTCCTCCCTTTGAACTTGGTACATCTAGCTCTTATCCCACATTTACTACCAACTTTATGCCTATAATAGATCATGAAATCCATATTATCACCCAAGTTTATGAAGATAGGGAGGTTGATTACACCCATGGCTATAAATTTACCACCCAAACTTGCACCCCTTAAGATATAGTTTCTATTCTCAAGCTCCTTCAATGATTAGATATTTACAAATATGTGTTATATGTAGCCCTTCATAATACTATAATTCCTATTTTAGCTAAACCAACTTATGTTGCATCTATCCTCAACACAATGCAATGGACTGAAGAGCATATCTCTTTTAAGAAAGAGGATTTACCCCCACAACACATCATTGAAAAACATCTACCTTTGTATATTCAATTAAGAATTAATGATGTGGGATTCAAAATATTGTTAGTTGATAATGGTTTAGGATGTAACATTTATAACATATCCTTTCTTAAACATCTTAACATACAACCTCAATTTCTAGACCATTCTGATATGAACATCAGAGGTTTTGACAACATTCCACAAAAATTAATGGGTCAAATAACACTTAATCTTACCTTAGTACCTAAGACACTACTAACCACTTTTCAAGTCATGCCAAATGACCTTAATTATAATTTATTACTTGGTCAGCCTTAGATTCATGATATACATGCAGTCCCTTCTATACTCGATGGTTGTCTAAAATTTAGTCACAAAGGTTACATATACACATGCCCAATAGATAATTAACCTTTCAAATATTTCCAAGTTGTTGAATCTCCATAAAATTATATCCCACACTTTAATCTTGGTAGTATACCTAAATAACCCGTTACTCAGAATGCACCCTCAGACCATACACAAAATCAAACAAATCCAAATTCTATTATAACACCAAAACTAGATCACCAATTCACCTCACCTTTTACACTCAAATATCTTAATAAGATGGGCTATTAGGGCAAAGGACTTGGAAAATATAAACAAAGAATAGTCAATCCTATCGAGGCATCTACACAACATCAAATGTGATGGCTAGGATACCAATTTAGCCCTAATCATGATAAATATTCTGCCACCCTTTTAAAACACATTAAATTTTGTCCACCTATTACTCGCATCAATAATATAGTTAATCATGCCTCTACATTATCATTAGTCTATCCTGATCTTATTGACAATATATTTTCACTCGATATGTTTACATTAAATGAATTTTATAATGATGAATCCCTCCTACAATTTCTTGGAACATATGAGGACCTCCAATCTTGTTATCATAAAAACATATTTCCAAATCACATAAATATCCATGTGGACTTCAAATAAAATATAGATTCTTCCCCTGATATACCAATGAACTTAGATGATACTATTCCTACAACTCCATATACACTTAATTATTCCACACTACTTAACGAGGAAATAATAAATTTCAATTTCAAAACTGACAAGGATCCCCACATTATATTTTTAACCACTACCCTATGAAATTAAGAGTATGCAAATATTCATCAAGCTTTAACAAACTTTCTATAAATATTTATTTGGTCATATTCAAATATACAAAGAATTGATAAATCTATAACAGTCCATCAGATTCCTTTATACCCCGATGCTAAACTAGTTAAATAAAAAAAATCAAAATGCATCATAAGGTGGCTCTCCTTGTCAAAGATGAAATCCAATACCTCTTAGATGTTGGTTTCATTCAACCAATAACACATCCTAAATGGATTTCTAATATAGTTTTCATCATAAAACCTAACACATAAATTTGATGTTTTTTTAATTCTTGAGATTTAAATAAAGCCTACCCCAAAGATGGTTTCCCTTTACTAAATATCGACATGATAGTAGATTCCATAACTAGTTATGAAATTTTATCATTTATGGATGGTTTTGCTAATTACAATCAAATCAAAATTCATGTAAAAGATCAAGAAAAAACATCTTTTACAACACCTTGGGGTACATTTTGTTACATTGTCATGCCTTTTGGATTAAAGAACATCAAATCCAAATATCAGCATATCATGATGCACAATTTTCATGACTTAATTCACCATACTATCAAGGATTACATCGATGATATACTATCTAAATCCAAACAATGACAACATCACGTTATTGATTTACAAAAGATCTTTCAACAACTCAGGCAATATAACATTTGATTAAACCCAAAGAAATTTATGCCTGGATTTACATTGGGCAAACTATTAGGATTCATTATTTCTCATCATGGCATATAGGTTGACCCTAAGAAATTCAAATCAATTATTGATATGCCAACTCCCATGAACTTATAACAACTTCATTCCCTATAAGGAAAGATCTAGGCAATTTGTTGTTTTATAGCACAACTTGCTGATAAAACTCAGTAATTCACTCACTTACTAAGGAAAGATACAAAGTTTGTTTAGGATCAAGATTGTTAAAAAAGCTTTGATACAATTAAACAATACCTCCTTAATCCTCTTATTTTAGTACCACCTATCCCTAATAAGTTTTTCCTCCTATGTATCTTAGTAACTAATCATGCACTAGGATCACTCCTAGCACAAAATGATGATCAACATACTGAGTGAAAAATTTATTACATCAGTCACACACTGGTTGATTGTAAAAAAATTATTTTTCAAACAAAAAACTATGTCTAGCATTAGTTTTCACTACATAAAAAATCCAACATTACATGGTCAATAATGAGACTCGTGTCATTACAAAAGTAGACCCCCTAAATTTCCTCATGGAAAAACCACATCTTTCTGGTTGTATTCCAAAATGGGTTATGTTGTTAATAGAATTTGACTTAAAAATAATCCTCTAAAAATCAATAAAGGGCCAAATCATTGCAAACCATTTGGAAGTAGCACCACTCTTGCATATCAACCCTCTTAGTGACATATTCAAAGATGATTTTATTTCTTATTCTACTTATTCATATACCTAGACCATGTTTTTTGATGGCTCTCAATTTGCATCCAATGGAGGGGCATGCATTATCTTTGTTGATCCTTTTAGTCACATTGTTCCCATAGCATACCGACTAAGCTTTTCCTACACCAACAACACCATAGAATATGAAACACTTATCTTAGGCTTATTTGTGGCCCAGTCCCTCAAAATCAAATCTATTCAAGTCTTTGATGATTCCCAACTAGTGATCAATCAAGTTAATAACATCTATCAAACAAAGGAAGAACATCTTATCCCATATCATAACATGGTACAATGTTTATCATCATAATTTGATTACTTTTCTATAAAAAGTATACCAAGAAAAGACAACCAACACATAGATGTAATAGAAAGTACTATCTCTTTGATCCCTATCAACATCAATAATGATTAAGTTATTGTCACAATTAAACAACTACAATCACCATCAATATCTAACACAAATCTAATTACACTATCTATCCTAGCCACTACACAGTTTTGTAACTCCAGAATGGTTCTCTGACATCTATAATTTCTTAAAAAAATTTGTTACACTAGATACTTTTTCACAAAATGACAAGCACAAGATACACAAATAAGCACTCCATTATGTAATCATTGGTAGGGTCCTCTTTAAGCAATCCTTTGATAGACAATTACTTAGATGCTTGACTTCAGTAGAAGCCAAAATTTCTCTTATATAGATACATGATAGTGAGTGTGGTGGTCAATTTAATGGCAAGGCCATGTCACAAAATTTTATTTGATAAGGTTACTACTCACCCACTATGGAAGAAGAATGTTTATAATACACAAAGCTATGCGATAAATGTCAATGACATAATAACTTGCAATATGCACCTTCAAAACAATTACAACCTATTATTTTTCCATAGCCATTCATGTTATGGGGAATCGATATTATTAGAAAAATTAACCTTGAATCTATTGGTGGGCACAATTTCATCATCACAACTACCAAATACTTTTCCAAATGGGTGGAAGCAGTTCCACTTCAATCTACTATGGGGGAGGATATTTGTAGTTTCCTCATGACCCATATTATTTCATGCTTCAACTTACCCATAACTATCATTTATGATAATGAAACATCATTAAAGAACAAAACTATCAAGAAATTCTACACAAAATATAATATTAAACACACATTATCGACTCCTTACTACCCAGAAGGAAATGATCAAGTAAAAGCCATTAATAAAACAATCAATAGCATTTTGAGCAAAACTGTGACCAAATTCAGAGATGATTAGAATAATAAATTATTTTTTGCATTATAGGCTTACCACACAAGTATTCATACACCCACATGAGCCACTCCTTATTCACTCATTTATGGCATAGAAGTAGTTTTACCACTAGAATTATAAATCCCATCTCTTCATGTCTCTCTTAAAGGTGTTCTCACTAATGATCAATATCATGGAAAGCATTTACACCAAATAAAACAATTGGACCATACACATATTCAAGTAGTAGAACATCTTAGAATCTACTAGCAATGTATACAATGTTCTTATAATAAATGAATTCACACCAAATAATTTGAAGTAAATGTAAATGATTTTTTCTCAAAGAAAATCTCAGTAATGTTAATGCCAAAGAAGAATCAAAGGAAAATTCAAACCAAATTGATTAGGCCCATACATAATTACTAAAAATCTTAGATCTAAAGTGTATCATCTAGCCTCACTCAAAGTAAAAAAACTTAAAAATATAATGAACATTATGCATCTATGTAGATTCCATGTGTAATATGTTATTTTACACACTTGCTTATACATAGTCTCTTTTCATCATTGCTTGTACACAGCTCCTTTTGCATTGATTTTACATAGTTTAAATATTCCAAAACTACAAAAATAATATAAAATTTTAAAATCTAAAAACATTTTAAAATGTTAAAATAACACAAACATTTTGATTGTATACATCATCTATACTTTACATTGCTACTACTATGCTAGGACTTACATTTGTTGTTGCATTCTATTATATGTCAATTTATCTACATTGCCATGCTTCATGATTTATTATTTTTGGGAAATTAGAATGTTTAATTCTTTAATAATAAATGGGTTTGAGTAGATAAAATTAGTAAATAATGTGCAATTATTAGGCTGTTGATTTGTGAAATTTGATTGTAATTAGGGATTTTCTAAAAATAGTAGTGATAGAGAGAAAATTAAACTTATCTGATTCTATGTTGCTTCGACTAACATAAGGTCTATAAATCTGTGTATAATCTTTGAAGACTATCATAAATAAGAATCTAGAGTTTATTTCTTGATTGGATAGGAGCACTGAAAGTGGGACAACCTAGTCTTGTGTTGTAGTCCTATCTTAGTGATGTTGTCTTAGTGATCTAAGCTTTTTGATTTTTTTGCATCAGGTCTATGTGACCCTACCTATGAAATATTGAATCCTAAAAGTCTATAGAGCTTTTTGGGTACTTGTTTTAGTCTTCAATACCCTAGGTCCTCTTTGTGCTTAAACTTGAATTTAAAATTTAGAAAAATTAGAGGAGGGGTTAGTGTGCAAAATATACATTGAATTCACTTCACATCTCATGTGTGGGCATGTTGCCTACATACCAATACTCTAAGGAGGGATCAAACTATATGTAGTTATCCCATTGAAGTGTTTGGTGAAATAGTGTGATGAAAATGCAAGTAAATGAAAAATTTGGTGTACATGGAATGATTAGGGATTGGTGTAAAGGTTTGAATAAGCTTAAGTGGTCTTGCTTGTATTCTTGATTCTCTCTTGTAAATGAGTGTCAACCCTTATAAATAGACTTTGAATGGCCTTTTATATGAGATTTAATGATTATGGGTTAAATAGATTCATGTTAGGATAACATTAATTATGATAAGGATTCAAAATAATATGACTATTAGAAGCTAAAATGTATTTGGACAATAGTGCTAGAAATAAGACACCCTAGGTCTCAGCGCTGTAGTCTAAGTTTGGACACTATTGTCCATGGATAACAAGACCTAGGGGGATGGATTAAGTATATAAAGAGAAATATAGGTCTACAATGGTTTAGTTTAGGAGGCTATGGATGACTAAGAAATAGTGAAAACATGCCTATGAGGGTCATGAGAGCAAGCAAGATGGACCTATGGATTATGTATCATTAGCCACACTTAAGTTACTAAATTTTTAATTTTATATGACTACATTTTCCCCCCTCTTTATTTTAGTGATGTAGAAAAGTGAAATACTAGTATAAAGGAAAAATAGAAAGCATACCTAAAATTACCTCTAAAGGTGAAGCTCATGAAGCTATGTGATGCTAGATGTGTATATAGAGAGCATGGTGTGAAGTGTAAATCTATAATGAAAAACATAGAGTAGATCAGTCCTTACTAGATGCGCTATATCTAAAATAAGAACATAAAAATTTGGGTAAGAGAAATAGGAACAAAAAGGATTGAATACACCTCATTGGGTACATAAACTTATATAAAACATGTTATGATGTTAGATTGTGTTGGGTGTATGTTGTAACAAAAGTAATATCATGAATGGAGCTGAGTTCTCAATTCCTTAGAAGTGGATCAAGAATGCAAAGGTAGGCCTTTTGGCTTTATCATCACCTACTAAGTGAAGCTAATGAATCATGTATGTGTTAGTCAATGTTTGGACTATGTGTCCAATCCCTCTAAATATGTGGCTCAAGAATACAAAGGCTAGCTAGTCCTTTAGTTCCATCATTGCCCCATGAATTGAAGCTATGAAGTAATATCAATATGGAATAGATGTCATATAATATGTCTCTTGAAGCCCATGAATGTACTATGATATGATAATGTTGGTTTGGATATCTAAATGTATGTTGGAAACTAGGCCACTCTTAGCCATTTCAAACGATGGAGGTTAGGCTTGTATGAAAGCCACCCCAAAACTAGTGTAATAGGCTTATGTAGAAGCCAACTCAAAAAATTGAATACTCAATAAGTTAAGCTTATATGAAATCCAAACTTTAAAAAGGATGCCAACCACCTATATATGGATTAAGGCATACAACTACTAAGAAATGCTTGGAAAATAAACTAAACTCAAAAAAGGGGAGGATCAATGTGTTGTACACATTTCCCCCAATCACTAGTGTCTAGAACATGGATTCTAATCTAGAAGTTATATCAATTTCCTAATATAAAATTGAAAGTGAGATCCATCATGCCATACATCATGCCCCCTATATCTAGATTATCTTAGCAAAAACTATATTGAAAAATGCTGAATTTAGACTATACTAAGCCAACAAACTTATGATTGAACTCACTTTTTTGTCTATTTATAGAAAAATTGATTTTGCTACTATCTAGATAGGAGCATAAATATAATACACCCTACTAGCTGACACTATAATCCAACTTTAGAACTATTTTCTAGGGCCAAATTTGGTAACTATTCTAGATTCTCTATTTTCTACCTAGTCTGATGTCTGGATTTTATTCTAAGTGTTCTAAAAACTACTTTTTTGACCATTAGGAGCTTTGATCTCTATGATGAAACCCTTGTTCATTGCTCCTTCTTCTGAGGGTAGGAATGAAGACATTTTAATTACTAACCTCAGAAAAAAGATCCCTATAAGTGTCTTAATCTATAAATATACATGATATAATAATGATAATCAACAAGATTTCTCAAGATATAGCATGGTTTGTATTGAGAGATTTTTAGATCATCAGGGTTATGCCTAGATAGATATAATAATGTAATAACATGTGTAATGTACTAAACTAGAATTGAAATTGTTATCTATTAGTTATTAGTTGTTAGTCAAAGAAATTAATAATATAGATCATGACATTACAAATAGGAAAATTAATCAAGCAAAACACATACAAATCAAGAAGCAAGAATCATACAAGAGTGGAAAAGGGGATAAAAAATCAAGGGATATGGGCACATGTCACTCAAATTAGAAAACAAGCATACAAGGCATGTTCAAATGCCACATATACATATAATTGAAGCAAATAATTTGGCATGGAAACCATAATAACATAGAAGAGTAAAAGTAAGGGGCATTTGGTAAATGTCCAAAGATATATATACACATGAATATAATCAAAGGACATTGGAAAATGTCCTAAAAAACATACAAGGCATGGAATAAGAACTAATAAAATGCAAACACATAAATCTATGCTAAGAAATAAAAGAAAGCATGTATATATTGGAAGTGCAATTGTATCTAACTAATCAGAGAAAAAATTGAAAGAATGTAAGACATGTTTATTAAAAGATGAGGTATATGCTAAGAGATACATAAGTGCTAGATACTAGTGAAATGTTGATATAGTAATATGTGTAATCTAGTAAGTAATATACATCAACATGATAACTTGGAGTGTGTAGTGTAGGAATGACATAACATGGATGGTGTAGTCATGTAGAATATGCCTTCAATGGGTATGCATATCAATGTGGGTCTTGAATGTAGAAGTAGGATGCCCCCTAAATGGGTATAGTGAAGAAATCAAGGATCTAGATGTCACTACACACACTCAAAGAATATCAAGTGAAGAATGATAATGTAGATAAATTGACAAATAATAGCATAGAACAACAAATCTAAGTCTAGCATAGTAGTAGCAATGTGAAGCATGGATGATGCATAAAATCAAAATGCTTTTGTGTTTTGGATATATTTGAATGTATTTTGGTATTTTTGATATTTTATATTATTTTTTTATTTTTGAAATAATTTATATATAGGAAATACTAATAAGAAATGATACCAACTGGTGAGTTTCAGATGAGACTCCCTATCATGGTGTCCTATGTCAAACAAAGGTATCATGTGTGATCGTGAAGCACAATGGAAAGGCTAAGATTGTGACTCTAAAATCTATGTGTATTTTAGCTATTCTGATATCTCTAAAGTGGAAACTAAATGTGGGATTCCCATGTAACTTTGAGAAGTGGATGCAACTAAGGTATTCTTAAGGACCCATCTAGAAGTAAGAAGAGTTATCTGAAAGTGTACTTTATGTTTAAAAGCATGAGATCTCAAAGATATTGCTCTATGTGTGAATATTTTGGCTATAATATATCTATAATAATGAAGATATGGAGGTGTATGAACTCTTTTTACTGGTGATGGGTGCCTCAACTGTGTCTAAACCTATACTGAAGGAAGAATTATAACTAATGGGGAAACTAAAACTAGTGGAGAAGCTAGAACTAGTGACTACAAAGGAGATGGCTCTGAAGTGGGGAGTGGTAACTCATATGGAATTCCACTAATTGTAATAACTTTATTAGTGTGAATTAATTTCAAGCATATATGAACTATATATGTTACTACTTAAATTTTCTAAATCCATGGGCGACCAAGTAACATATCAAAAACTCTTGCACTGGGAACTATGGTGAAATGTGTGGTCACAAGTGTTAAATCAGTCTATAAAGGAAGTACAATCTAACTTAATGAAATTTGTGTGTGCCCACTAAATCTACTAATAAATATATATTTTGGAGTGATATCCTACTCTGAATAGCCCAAATGCTGTAATAAGTAATGGTGCACATGTTGACACTAGAACCATTATCGATGAGAACATTGTGAATGGGTTGATTATGAATATGTGCTCTAATAAATAGTGAATTATAATCTAAATTATCCTCAAAAATATCCTAATCTAAGAAGGATATCGAAGGTCTAGTAGGAACCTTAGACTCATACACACCTATCATACCGCTCAAAGGATACAACTCAATTGAAGGTGACTGGTATGTAACTGGTGGAGGATGTGCATGGTAAGTATGGTGAACACATGATGTGCCCCATTTATCATATTTATAATGCTATGAAAATGTATCTAAGAAGATTTTTAAAGATTTATCTTGTGTTGGATTTGATTTTGGAGGCTCAATTAAAGTGCCAAGATCAAGTAGGTTGTCATCATGAAGTCTTATATCTTATGTCTCAAACTGATTCTTCTTTTTGTAGTGTGACCTAGTGCCCTATGAAAATAATAAAATGCATGCTGATCATATCCGTATGGAAAAGGCTTTGTTGGTTTAACTTCCAAAATAAAAGGGAGAATGATGATGTTATATTCTAATAACTACTATAAAACTCTAGTTAGAGAAACTGGTAGATTAGTAAATGTACATCGAGGAGGTACTAATAAAACCACATGCTAAGGGGGATCTAAAGCTATATTGACTATTGGTTGATTTTGTTTCTCTTTATCATTAACTTTGACCTTGTATGGGATTTTTCTATTACTCTTATTTTTTGTGTCTGGGATGCTTGTATACTTAAGTTTTCCCATTGAAATGAGTTTTACTTCTCTTTCCTTAAGTGTATTACAAAATTTAGTGAAGGAAGAGAATATTTTGAGCATAATATATTCATGCAATGCTAGTAGAAGGCTCTATTTGAAGAGATCTTGTAATTCTTGATTTGCTATGGAGCTAGTCGTCTTAGCCAAGATGGTCTTATATCAAAGCACATAGTCTATGAGATGTTCATTTGATTTTTGTTTATTTTGTACAATTTGTGCATGATAAACCTTATCACCAATGTTGATACTAGAATGTGCTAGAAACATGTTGGATAAAGGATTTAATGCATTGATCGACTGATTTGATATACTATAGAACCATTGTAAAGCATAATAGTTTAGGCCCCATGGAAATAGTTTGGTTAGTAACCAATCATTTGGCACATAATCCAAGCATGTTGCATGAAAATTTATCAAATGTGTCTCTAGATCACCCTTTCCATCATAAAAATTAAGCTTAAGTTGAACAAAACTTTATGGTAAGGGTGTAGAAGCAATGTGATGTGCCAATGGTATATGTAAAAGAGAAAAAGAATCCAAAGCCTATGTAGGTCTAGTGGCACCTTGATCAAGATGTGGCACCTTGATCAAGATGTGGCACCTTGGATTGAAGAGATATTATCTCTTACACAATGGCTACCAGATCAAGAGATAGGGATGTACTAGATATAATTAGTGACATAGAGGTAGGTTGGGCTGCTATAGGGGGTTGTTAAGACATAGTTACCCCCAAAGTATCATTTACAAATGGTTACTTTATATGAATGGAAAACTCAACTTGTTTAGCATTTTTGATTTACATGAGAGATTATAATATATGAGTATGATCTTAAGGCTATTACTTGATTCTTTCTTTGAAACTTTGGAGGATCAAATATTTGTTGAGTACAACTTCATTATCAACAATGGGTGGAAGTGGATCAACAGTCCAATGTGGTTGAGCATGAGCATCGATATGTACATCATCATTGGTATTTTTATATTGATCATTATTTGAATCATTATAATTAAAATTTTTGTAATTTGGATGTGTAAAATCTATAGTTGGAGTCTGAATTGGCTGTTTATCCATAGTATATGGCCGAGTTGAAAGAATCTAGGTGAATTTAGGAGGATTGCCATTATGTCTTGCACTTCATCTTGAAGGAAGAGATGCAAGGAACTTAGGTGGACTAAGGAAAACAACTTGGATAATAGTATAAAATATTAAACTAAGATAATCTAAATAAAGAACTAGAATATGCATAGAAAGGATACAAAACTCTCAAACATGTAAGGTGATACCTCAAGAAGTAAAATATGAGCTAGTATATGCAACTAGGTATTTTTTTAAAATATTTTTGTAAAATACTATGAATTTTTGAAATTGAAATTGAATTTTTGAGCTAAGTATGCAAGATAAAATTCAAAAATTTGTGGGAAAGTGTTTGATTTAATGGGACCTAGTAGATGCAACTAGGGTTTTAAGGATAATGTTTTTTTGAAAATACTATGAGTTTTTGAAATTAAAATTGAATTTCTAATTTTAATACACAACTAAAAATTTAGAAAATTATTGGAAAATTACTAGGAGCTAGTTAATGCAACTAGGGTTTTTTAAAAAAATTATTTTAAAATTTACTACAAAATTTGAAAATTTGAGAGGAATTTTTTATTTTAATATTCAATAAAAAATTTAAAAAATAATCAAAAAAATAGCTAAGAATTTACCCTAGGGTTTTTATGCAAAATTTGAAGTAAGTCAAGTTCATTAAATGATTTATTATTTTTGGGAAATTAGAATGTTTAATTCCTCAATAATAAAAAGGTATAAGTGGATAAAATCAGTATATAATGTGCAATAATTAGTCTACTAATTTGTGAAATTTGATTGTAGTTATGACTTTTCTAAAAATAATAGTGAGAGAGATAAAATTAAACTTATCTAATTATGTGTTATTCTGACTGAGATAGGGTCTATAAATTTATGTGCAAGCTTGGGATATCATCACAAATAGGAATCTAGAGTTCATTTCTTGATTGGATAAGAGTGCCAAAATTAGGACACCCTAGGTTTTGGCACTGTAGTCCTATCTCTATGCTATTGTCCTAGTGATCTAAACTTTTCAAGTTTTATGCATTAGGTATATATGACCCTACCTATGAAATATCCAATCCTAAAAATCTATAGAGCTTGTTATGTACCTGATTTAGTATTCAATACCCTAGGTCTTCTTTGTGCTTGAACTTGAATGTAAAATTTTAATAAAGGAGAGGAAGGGTTAGTTTGTAAATAATACGTTGTGTGCACTCCACACCCCATGTGCGGGCACATTACCTACATACCAATACTCTGAGGAGGGATCAAGCTATATATAGTTCTCCTATTGAAGCGATTAGTGTAATATTGTGATGAAAATGCAAGTAAATGCAAAATTGGGCCTAACTAGCTTCCATACCAACTTGCTTGTTTTAATTATATGGGTATGTGAAATTTGAACATGCCTTGTATGCTTGCTTTCTATTTTGAGTGACATGTACCCATGTCCCTTGTTTGCTTGGCCCCTTAGCCACCCTTGTCTACTCTTATTTCTTTCTTTTTGTGCTTGTTACTTGATTCCTTTCAATTGCTTATAATGCCATGATCCATATCATGCATTTTTCCTATTCTCTTGGATGCCATGATGGGCATCATGATCTATCCCTCCAAGAATAAAATAATAACTAAAACATTGATAACTAACACTTTTAGTTATAGTTTAGTACATTGCACATACTACTACATTGTTGTATCTATCTAGGCATACCCCCATTGATCTAACAATCTCTCAAATCAAACCATCATATATCTTGAGATATCTTGATTATCATTATTATATCATGTATATTTCTAGCTTAACACACTTACAAGGATTATTCTTCTTAGGGAATTAATTATAGGGTACCTATTCCTACCCTCAAAATAGGGGGAAAAATAAGGTTTTTTCTACAGAGATCAAAGCTCCTATCGATCAAAAAATATAGTTTTAGAACAACTAAAACAACAATAGTCATCAAACCACTCAAAATAGACCAGGTAGATAGTCAAGATTCTAGAACAATGATCATTTTTAGCCCAAAATAATATCATCAAGGCTAGAATATAGTGTTGGACACCAAGGTGTCCTATTTTTAGCACTCCTATCCAAATAATAGCAAAAGAAATTTTTCTAGGAGAAAGTAGAAAGGTAGGTTTAACTACAATTTTGCACAGTCATACTAGTTTCGATCGAGAGTTTTCAATACAATTTTCTTAGAGAATATAGACATAAGAGGAATTATGTCTGGCATGATTTTTCCTCACTTCTAATTTTATATACAATAGTTGGTATAACTTCTAGATCAGAATCCACGTTTTAGACACCAGTGATTGGGGGTAGATTGCACAACACTTTTCCTTCTTTTCTTTCAATTTTTAGTATTACCCAAACATTCTTAGTAGTTACATCCCTTATTCTATCTGTATGTGGTTGGTATCATTTAGGATTGGATTTCATACAATCCTAACCTCCACATTCCTGAGTACCTAAGTTCTCGAGTGGCTTCCACATAAGCCAAATTTCTAGTTTTGGAGTGGCTTTTATACAAGCCTAATCTCCATCTTTTTGAGTTAGCCAATTTAGCCTACTTTCTAGTACACATTCAGCTATCCATGCCACATTTTCATATTTATAGAGCATTCATAAGCTTCATAATCCATCTTATTTGACATACACATTCATATATACTAGTATTAGTTCTTAGCTTCACTTCATAGTGCAATGATGGAGCTAAAGGGCCAACCTTTGTATTCTTAAACCACCTATTCAGAGGGATTGTACGCATAGTCTAGACATAGATGATCACATTCATGATCATCTAGATTCATTTCGTAGGTGATGATGGAGCCAAAGGGCCAACCTTTGCATTCTTGAGCCACTTTTTAGGGAATTGAGCACTCAACTTCATTCATGATATAACTTTTGGTATAACATTGTCCAACACATCCAACATTACTCAACATTACCTAGTATCATAACAAATTTTGTATCAGTTTTCATACCTAATGAAGTGTATTCATTCATTTCTCTCTCTCTCTCTTACCTAACTTCGTATGTTCTTATTTTATATTACATATAATAAGAAATGATCTACTCTTTGTTTCCTTTCATAGATTTACACTTGCACAACATGCTCTCTATGCACCATCCAAAATTACTCATCATCACATAATATTTATGGGATTCACATTTTTAGATAATTTTAGATACACTTTCTATTTTCCTTTATCCTAGTATTTTACTTTGTTGCATCACTCAACTAAAGGGGGGCAAATGTAGTCATATAAAATTCAAAAATTGGTAACTTGATCATGGATAAAGAAACCCAAACCTTAGGTCCCTCTTTCTTTCTCTCTAGACCCTCTCAATCTTATTTTCACTAATTCTCAGTCATCCATGGCCTTCTGGACTTAACCCCAACTGAGTCAGGACCCTCTCTTTAGGACTAATCCACTCACCAGGTCTTATCTACCTAGGACAATAGTGCCAAAGTTGGACAGTAGCATTGGATCTTAGGGTGTCCCCTTTTCAATGCTCCTATCCAATCACATTTTGAGCCCAAGTCACCATTTTTACTTGATTTCTCTTATCTATTATGTCAACCTAGTCTAGTTTCATCTAACCCATGACCAATAGATCCCTATAAAATCCCATTCAAAGATCATTTGGGAAGGGTTGGAAAATATCATCCAATCAAGAAAGAATACAAGCAAGACCACTAAAGAAATCTTTACTATTCTCTGCATACAACTAGCCTATACACTTTCAAGCTAAATCAAGTGTTCAGACTAGTCCCTAGCCATCTCAAGCATACCTAATTTTAGCATTTCTTACATTTCATTTACTATTTCACCAAGCACTCTTAAAGTTAGAAATACATATGGCTTGATCTCTCCTTGAAGTATTTGTATGTAGGTAATGTGCCCACACACAGGGTGTGAAGCATGTCTAGTGCATCTTACACACACTATCCCCTTTTCTTTATTTTTCCAAGTTCATTTAATTACATAAAAAAGATAAGTACACAAATAATTAGAGATATAAGGATCTCTATCAACAAAAATTACCTAAAAAATGGTACAGAGGCTCACACTGAGTAGGCAAACAAAATCCAAAAAACTTAGATCTTTAGGATAAAAGAGTCAAGGAAGGACTATAATGTTGGAGCCTAGAGTGTCTAGTTTTGGTATTCCTATCTAATGAAGAAATAAAGTTAAATAACTTTTTTATGATAGTGTCCTAGTCCTACATATAAATTTATAGACCCTATCTTAATTGAAATAGTCTGGAATAAGCTAAGTTACATTTCTCCTTGCTCTCTTACTATTTTTAGAAAGGTCAAATTATAATATAATTTCATGAATTAGCAGCTATAATTAGGAATATTATTTACTAATTTATCCTAATAATTTTTTTATTAAATATGAATAAAACTCAATTATTTCCAAAAATAGCAACTCGTTGTGCTAAAAGGGCTCCTATAATACTCTGAGTAGATAATATATACAAAAGTAAAGCAATGGAGGTGATAAGATGGGTGGCTTCAAAAGGTATTGATTGAGATCATCAAAGGCATTTTTACATCCTTCATTCCATTCAAAATGGGCTCCTTTATTTAATAAATGAGTAAAAGGATTTTTGAAATAAATTGATGAATGGCATGTAACTTTCCTTGAAGGTTGTGTAGTTGCTTCAAATTTTTAAGTGAAGCCATTTCATTGATGGGTTTGAATTTGGTATGGTCTACTTTAATGCCTCTTCACAATACAATGAAACCTAAAATTTTCCCTAAATTAACATCAAATACACATTTCTTGGGATTTATTCAAACTTTATATTCTTTAAGTTCTCGATGATTCTCCTTAAAAATGTTAAATGTTTTTCTCTTGTTTTTGAATTTCCTATGATATAATAAACATAATTTTCTATGATGTCATGCATCATGTTGTGGAAAATAACTATCATGGCCCTTTGGTAGGTGGATCCAACATTTTTTAGTCTAAAGGGCATTACTTGATAACAAAAGGTCCCCTAGTGAGTAATGAAGGTAGCTTTATGTTGATCTTCTAGAGAAATTTTGATCTGATTATATCCTAAAAACATCCATAAGGTAGAGAATTTCATATCCTACTATAGAATCCATGATCATGTCAATATTTGGAAAAGGAAAGTCATATTTTGGACATACCATATTAATCTTTCAGGAGTTAGTGTAGATGAAAATACCTCTTTGTGTATTTATAATAGGAATAATGTTATAAATCCACTTGAAATAGTCAATGGGATGAATAAATACAGCTTTCAATAACTTTTTAAATTCTTCTTTGACCAATAATGCCACTTTAGGGTGCATTTTTTAAAGTTTCTATTTGATTGGTTTAGCATTAGGATGTATTACTAAATGATACACCACCAAAATGTTGTCTAATCTAGGCATATCTATATAACATGAAGCAAATGTATCTATATATTCCTTGATAAACTCAATGAGAAATTTTCATTCTTTAGGGGTGAGGTTAGCTCTCAATATAACTATTTTGGGATTTTCTTTGCTCATGATGTTTACTCTTATGATTTCCTTAACCAATGAAGGTAATTGATCTTGTATGTAAGATAGGGGTGGAGGTAAGTTAAGTTCTTCACTTGAAACTAATACATCTATCAATTTTACACATAGATCTTGAAAAATATTTTGTTCTTCAAGACTCATATTATTCAAATGAGTTTGTTTTATTTCTCCTATGATTGGAGAGAAGTCTTCTTCATAGTATTCTTCTTCTTCAATTTGATTTAGGGACTCATTTTATTCTCTAAAATATGCCAAGTTATTTATACTAATGGTAAACCCATTATTGAAATCTCTTAAAGGCATGAAAATTTAAGCTCCCATAAATTTAATTATGGCCTCACCACTATGAAAGGTATCAAAGGATGGTTCTTTTTTTTTTATCCTTGTCAACTAGATCAGGGTAGTGAAGAGAGACATTGATGGTGGAAATGGTGGTATTAGTGAATAAGTTTATGGTATTAATATCTTTGTAAAGGCTATATATTTAACTTGTTTTAACTTATTCACTAGAGGATAACTCCTCAAGTATCAAAGAAGTATCCATGACAACATTATGAATACTAATGCTTGCTAATTTTCTCACCTTCTCTAGCTTACTAATTTCATCACTAAACCTATATGATTCTATCTAACTCCACTAATTAACCCCCTTCCTATTAATTTTTTTACATAACCTTTATTGTTATTATCATCCACTAACATTATAATTACCACATCTAATTAATATTCCTTTTAATTAATCCTATTTATCACTTAAAACCTACTTATCCATCATATTTTTGAATTTTAAATTCACAATCCACCTACCAACCTATTCATAGGTTTTTATCCCTATTACTAATCCCATATAAATCCCCTATCTAAGCCTCATTAACCCCTAATGAATTTGAGAGTTATCTATCTCTAAAACCTTCCTTAAACTTCTCCCACCTCTCTAAAACCCTCTAAATCTAGAAGATTCTTGGTAATTTTAAATCCCCTTTTACTCCCCTCACCACCCTTATAAATAACCATGCAAAGCTCTTGGATGGACTAATGATAAAATATATAAGCTTGTGAATCCTTCATACTCTCTTAGTCACTATCATTGCATCCATATAATTTTACTTTCATCCATAGCCAATTATCCATTTGCATTCATTAGAGTCTTACACCCATTTGTCTTGCAATCTAACATCATATAATCAAATTATATTAGAAAAACTTCAATGATCCTGGAAAGAAGACTCAAGGATGAAAAATAATGGTAAGATTAATCTCATTAAAATATTATTGCTTCCTTCATTCTCTATTTTTGATGATTTTGTGAGTTTTGAGTTTATTTGGTTAAATTATGCATACTCAATCTATTTTCTCAAATTTCACATCATACATTAGAGACCACAATGGGAACCCTCCTCTTGGACTGACCCTTGGTGATTTTATTATGTTTTTATCAAGGTTTTAGGTTAGGTTAAAGAATAATTTTTGGCTCTTAATCTTTAAATTCCATGATCTAAGTGAAATTATTAGTATTGATTTGGAAGTTACAACTATGAAAAAATGGTATTTCCATCGGCAATAGCAATCTTAAATTAACCATTACATTAAGTGCTAGTTTTTAGTTGTCTATTTTTTGAAAAATCATTTTTTTAACAATCATGATATTGATCTTTGGCTTGTGATTTTTGATATTAGGACCTGTAATTTATGTTGCACATTAATATAGGATTTTAGTCAAACTTTTGAATATAATGTCTCTGTATCATTCTAATTTTCTAACTCTTGTTTGTAGGACAATAGAGTGTTTTTATAAAAGTTGTGGTCATTAATACTCCTAAATTTACTATAAAATCACCCTTTATAAATTGTGTCCTCATGTTTTGACTCATGATTATTTGCATTTGACTTGTGGTTTTGGACTGCTAACAATTACCAGTTTAGTTCAATGTTGCATTTTGTTACATTCAGATTTTTCTAATGCAGTTTTGATACACTGAGTTGCAATTTTATTTTATATATTTCAAAATAATTGATATATAAATTAATATTATAAATTATCTAGTATTTATATTATTTTTGATTATGTCTAACTTTATGTTGTAGGGATATGAAATTTCTTGGAATATTTCATCACAACTACTAAATATTTTGCATTATGTGCAGTATCATAGCTCTATAAGTTATGGCTTTAAAATAACCATATATATATATATATATATATATATATATATATATATATATATATATATATATATATATATACATACATATATATACATACATATATATATATATATATATACATACATACATACATATATATATATATATATACATACATATATATATATACATACATATATATATATACATACATACATACATATATATATATATATACATACATATATATATATACATACATATATATATATCTATATATATATATATAGACACACACACACACACACACACACATATATACATACATATATATATATATATATATATACATATATATATATATATATATATATATATATATATATATACATATATATATATATATATATATATATATATGTATGTATGTATATATATGTATATGTATGTATGTATGTATGTATAGTGCACTTTTCACTTTTCAAGGTTAATTATAATATTTAACCTTGAAAAGGGATATATATATATATATATATATATATATATATATATATATATATAATTTTATTATCCAATCTTGACATTTATTGATAATTCATAAAGGTTTTTTAAGTTTGTGAAAGGCCCACTCCCATTAGCGTTTTTGCATAAAATTTGTGATTTTATATTATATAATAGTGATTTTGTTATTTTGTGTAATTAATCAATCAAAATTCACTTTATAAGTTTGAAAATAGTAAATAAATAGGTATTTGTGAGTTTTTATAGTCATTTTTAGACCACTAATCAAATTTTATTTTCAAAAATCCTTGGTAGCATAAGTTTACAATCTTGTGTGTGTGTGTGTGTGTGTGTGTGTGTGTGTGTGTGTGTGTGTGTGTGTGTTACTATCTAGTTTACAAAAAAAACACTTATTAGAATAAGTGTTTTATCTATTCTAAGCAAATGATAGATTAATTAGATATATAAAATTATCTTGATCAAATTTCATTACTAAATTGTGTGTTGTGTTTATTATATACAAAATTTCAAATGGCCTTGATAAGCAATTTTTAAAACATAGGTAGTTTTATTGATTTTTTTACAAATATTATTTCTTGCATTAGCAATTTTTTTTATCAATTTCAACTCAATTTTATAATATTGTATGATAAATAGTCATTTCACATTATCGATTTCACTGTCATTAATTTGTTTATAAAATTTTGATAGTAATAATGCAACTCATTTGGTCACTTTGGCTAATTTTTTATATGATATATAGTATATTTAGAACTGGCTTTCAAAATACTATCCTTATTTGAATATAATTATGATATTATTTTTAAAAGAATATATATTTTGGATTGCCCTAAAATGGTGATTTTGATACTTAATTTGAAAATTGATTTGTTTACTTTTGTAGACACACATAAGTAGTTTGAAAAGTAAATAAATCATTATTCATATATTTTCATTACTTTGTACATTAATAATTGTCTATATACACATTTAACAAGTAGTATTATTAATCAAATCATTGTCTGTATATTATCCCTACCATGTATATATATATATATATATATATATATATATATATATATATATATATATATATGTTATGATCTTATATTATGGTTATAATTTTATCATAGAGTTTTCTAATTACATGTCACATCATCATTATGTGATTGCTTTCAATCATGATTTTTAAACTAATCTTTTAATATGATTTTTACAATACCTCCTATTGACCATCACAGTTAATTGTGTGATATCTATAATAGTTTACAAAATCACTTGTCCTAATATATGATTTTGACTTAGCATAAGTGACTTTGACTCTTTGTATGTGATTTTTAATTCAATACTAGAATGTCTATAAGTAATTTTACCTTCTATAGTATAAATTATACCCCATGTTTATCTTCAAAATTATATTTCTTAAGTGCATGTTTAGGATCATTTTTGGTGAATTTTGAGTCATTCTAAGCACCCCATAAGTCTCAATTTTTTTTTTGGAATTGAGGGTGTGTCCCTCAACCCCACCCTATACTACAATAGGCACTACCCCTAGACCCCAACATCTTAACCCCTCATTTAAAATTTATAATGCAAAACTTTAACTTTTATTAAGAATTTTTGTACTAACATTTTGTTTGGATTTTCATAGGGATAAATTTAGTGGTAGTATTTTCCTATTTACCTATAAAATTAATAACACATATTGTTTTATAGGTCATATTTTTGTTTAACATCTTGTCTTCTAAGTTTCCCCTCGAGATTTCTAAAATTAAAACTACTAATCACTTGTTTTGTAAGCTACCTATCAATTATTTTGGCAATTTGAAAACCATTTTTTATATATTTTGTATATATCACACCTAATTAATTTTTTAATAAACTTTTTGTCTACTTATCTATACCCAAGGGCTATAATGGTGTATGTTCTTCACCTTGTATCCTAGATATGAGTCTTGGAGGATCAAAAGCCACTAAAAATCCTTATCTTTTTTTTTTGCTAGGGGTAATGTGACACTCATGCACTTATCATAGTTTTAAGGGTTGGTGATGCAAATTTCATCACCACACATTCAACCACACTCCATGTTTTGATGGAGTATAAAAATTAGGGTAAGTTGTCATTAGACCAAATGATTGACCCCATACAAGTATTCCATGAAGGGAAAGAGTTAATTCTCTAACCCAAGTATTAGATAACATCCTACATTTTGACCCCACATACCTAGTGTATATCGAGGAAACCCCTAGTGATCCCATATAACCTAAAATAGGACCATCAACCATAAAATGTGACTTGATGCCAAAGTTAGTATCAACTCCCATTGTGACATTTATGTATAAATTGGGTTGAGAGGGTTTTATAGATTCCATAATGGGTCACCAAACTATACCCACACCCATGAATCCATTAGATGGTTTAGTCATCAAGTTACACTCCCACATCAATTTATTAATGTTAGGTTTATGATTTGATTGATTTGGTGTGTGTTGTACTAGACTAGTGTTGTTTATGAGAAAAGTCAACATTTCACTGAAACCTATACATAACTATCTACGTCTCCCATATCATCATATTTTATACCCTTGCCTATATTATATTGTCTTGTACATTTTATCCTTATCCTATTGACTTATACATTTTTAGCTTACCTCTTCCCATCTTGTCTACTCTCATCACCTCTCATCCTAATCATATCTTAGTCTACTCTTATACCTTTAACATTAATCAAACCTTTATCACCTCATCTCTTCTTAACTTAATCTATGTCTTGACTATTCTATCCTAGACCTACCATAGTCTTCCATTATCTCCCACAATTTAGTCATACCTTAGCCTTGTTTATTCATACCACTATTTTTTCATCATTATTTTTACCATTTATTCTACCTATATCACATCCTTATCTTGTATCTTTTCCCATCATATTCATATCCTCATTACCCCATATTTAGTCTTATCATTTAATCTAATCTTACCTTGTCCATCATTACATTGTGTCCCACAATTATCTCATCTCAAGTCATACCCTCTTAATATCCTTTAGTCTTACCTTATTCATCGCTACTCAATACATTATTATCTTGTATAACCTAAATCATCTTGTATATCCACATATTATACATTATTAATCATTCTTGTGCATCCTTATCTACTTTACTCATCATCATATATTGTATATCCATATCTAATTTATTTTTCATCATATTTTGTACATCCTTAATCTGTTATAATCTTATATATCATGTACATCTTATCATCCCATATTATATATATATCCTAATCTCATGTTACCTTGACATCCTTATATTTATTTATCACCCTATCTAGTACATATATTATCATTATCCTTCATCTCATCTAGTCTTACCTCATCTAAATAGATCCCATCTTATTTTGTCATGTTTTTTTAATCTTATAACACATCCAATTAGATTTTTAGGTCACACACTTATCCAAACCATACTCACCATACCCCTAATCATCATTGCATAACCATTCTTATATAATTTTCCTAGTCTTAATCCCATCATCTTTAATTCTCCATTTATTCCCATTATATCCATCCCACCTTGAGAAAATTAGTTTAAGGCTTGATATAGTCCTTTTTTATCATTAATACCATCTTATCATTCTAATCCACCATCATATTTTCTATCACCAGTTACTCTATAAAATTTATTATTTAGTAAATACCCTATTAACAACCTATCACTTTGTTGGTTTCAATCTATCATCTAGTCATCCTCAATCAAATCATCTCTAATCTAATCATCTTGTATATTTATAACTAACACCCATCTAATCACCATATTCCTAGTTTTAATCTAGGTACTAGTCAAATCCACATCCTTTTGATAACTTAAAACTAGGAATTTTTGATCAATCATTATCACATATCATAATATCTTTTTGAAATTTAATCCTAGTCTAATATCATAATCCATTTAGTCTATCTCCTCCTCATCATCACTTATCATACTAGCTCAATAATTCAAACTTTCTTTATTCATGGACCATATTTTAATCCAATCCCTAATCTACCACCATATCATCCCCCTTTTATCATTTTAATATGTTTCATTCATCATATACCCATATTGAGTTGGACCCTATTCTCATAGAACAATACACATTTTCCAATAAGGATAATATCCTTTTATAGGTCCTAAAAATGGGTGCTTGTCTACCTATAGACCTTGGTCCCATCAAGCCTAAAGTAAGGTCCCCTATCTTTAAACATTATTAATCTCCATATAAAACTAAACCACATGGTATCCCATCATGGTCATCCACATTATTCATTCATCATAACCATAGTCGTAACATCCCCCAATATACAAGTGATGAGGTCACCCTATTTCACAAGTATATCTTTTATAATAAAGATAAGTGTC
Source organism: Torreya grandis (assembly GCA_037957365.1). Lineage (NCBI taxonomy): Eukaryota > Viridiplantae > Streptophyta > Pinopsida > Cupressales > Taxaceae > Torreya > Torreya grandis. Next base: position 2,368,658 of record JARHVA010001154.1, on the reverse strand, counting down.
TTTTATGGATATTGGAGATGGGTGACAACCTTCCCAATGTTTTTGAATCCTTAAACCTAAGCTCATATATAAACAACTACCTCATCAACCCTTGTCCACATCTAATCTTTTGACAACTAATCCAATTCTGATCCCCCATCCACTAGTCTTAGTCTTAGTCATGACCTTCTAGTCACTATACTAATAAAAATATTACCTTATTAAATAAATATATTATTACCAATAAATATGTATTCCTTTCGAAAATCCTTGAGATGGGTTCCCAACTTTTTGAATGATTCAACCTCATTCAACTAACCTTACCTCCAATTTGTACCCATCCATATTCAAATCCTCCATTTACCAATCATAGTCCATCACAAGTTCCTTATCCTACTATAAAAGGGAATCCCAACTTATCAACCTCATCCAGTATGAGTTCATCCCCTAAAATACCTCATATACCATGATCCCTCTATATCTTGGAATTATACTACCAAAAATCTATTCCAAAATCAAAATCATCCACTCATAAGTCCAACATTTCCAAGTCCAAGTCAAGAAGTGAAGAGAATCCTTATAGTTATATTTATATATTTTTAGAATCCCTTTTCCACGAACATTTTTCTAATGGCATGATGGTCTATCTACCCATAAGGCATCTTGATATAACTAAGCTTAATACCTCTTGGTATAAAGTAAACCAATATCATCTTATATTACTGAACCTAGGGACATACTCTAAATAAATGATTAAATTTCTGAAATTTTATTCAAAACCTCATGGACTATGGTAACATTCAAAATTAGGGTGAATTTAATATGCCCACACATAAGAGTGAATAAGAGGGGTATGTCAAGAGGAATTTATTAACCACAATCAAGATTCTTCCCTCCTCAACCAAGGTCGTGACCCCAATCCTCATAATACCACAACCATCCCTCATAGAGTCATCCCTATATCCTATTCACACTAAATCACCCATTTTCACAAATCCATTAAGCCTAAAGCATCCATTCACACACCCAAGGTGAATAAGTTATTTACAAACAATGATGTTATCCAACAAGCCCTCTTTATGGCTACTATCAAAAAATAACATATTAAAAACATCAATATCCATATTGGATTTATCATTAGAATGGTCATCTATATTAGGATCATGTCCAACACTAGTATATGAATCAAAATCCATGTCAAAATCATCATCCCTTATAGATAAATAAATTCATGCTAATACTTATCTCTTGGGTATGTATCTAATTTGAATTTAGAACAATCACAAGGCATGTCCCTTGATCTAAGATAGGATGATGAAGTCATAAAAGAGTTATTATAAGCTCTATTATTCAAATATCATCAAGGTGGATATGACTTAAATTTAGATGTTTATTCTACAAAGAGACTTAGTGATCATTTTGAAATTCTTTAGAACACTTCCTCTACCATTGAAGCTAGGTCTCATAGAAACCTCTATGAATATCATGTTTCCCATCACTCATTAATTATCGTTACCAATCCATCCCCACCATCTATCATTCATACTTTTTATACTACTAATAATCACTACCCTTAATGGGAACAAATAATAACATGCATCATTAGATCCCCCTTAGCATGAAATATCATGTTCTAAATCTACAAGGATATAAGATATTAATAAAATAATCAAGTCAAATAGTCAAGACAAATTTGATCCAAAAATAATCAATCAAAATCATAATAAGTCTCATGATTAGCTAAGTCAAAAGGCATCATCCCCAAGATCAAATCACATAGAGCATATAATTTTGAATCCAAGTGATGGGAAAGAAGAGGGAAAGTCATAGTCTAGAGATGATCCCATTATGGAGGTACCTATACACATATTGGTCTGAGTATAGGGTCCACCTACCACTTTGAAGGAGGCACCAAATTACATGATTGTTTTAAGATATGGTCCACCTACCACTTTTACAGACATAATATCTAACCAAATTGGTGGAAATAAATCAATATTATGGGATGATATGGTGTTTGGAGAGTGTTTAAAAAGAAAAATAATTGAAGAATCAACATTAGTCCCTATCTAATAAAAATCAAGGTATGCCTTGATATTCCTAATTCTATCATTGAGAAAGTTTACTCTTCACTATCAAATTCTCTCTTGTCCAAACTCAATGATTTTAGACCCAATATTGATTCCTTTTAAAAGTGGGATAATTTTAAATGGCATCCTAAGGTAAAAATTAACATCATTTCTATGTTAAAGAATTTTTTCTTGATCAATTTATATAATTTTTAGGATTACATTAGGATCCTTATAGTGAGGCCATGGTTTATGGGTAAATCAAATGTCTATCTTTTCAAGTGGAAACATGTTTTAATCTTGATAGTGAATTAATAAAGGATATCCCTATTTGGGTTAACTTTCCATAGCTACCTTTGTAATTTTGGGCCCCATAGGTTATCCTTGAGATTGCCAGGTCTCTCACTCAACCTATTTCCATTAACCGCATTACCAAATCTAGATCAAGGCTCCTGGTTTCTATATTTTATGTTTTCATCCTTGAAAATAAACCCTTGATTCATTTCATCATGATCATATCTAAAAACATGGTTTGGAATGAAAGGATTGTGTTCAAAATAGACTTAAATATTTCAAAACACATGATGTCCTAAATCATTCCTTGAAATATTGTCCTCTATTCGAGATGCCTTGCCTTCCCTCCACTCCCCATTTTATAAATAAACCTCTTTATTTTAACCCTTTCCCTCACCCCACCCAAGATCCCATTTATAGTCCTCCTTCAAACCTTTCTCCCTATTCCCACATTTCTCCCCTTCTTACTCTAGTTCCTTTTATCCTGGGAGAGAGGTTATCTATTGTAGCCTCCTCTAAATATTCACTTCCCCTAAATATTCCTAGTACTATACAAAATTCCCCTTATTTTATCCAATTTTTTATTATTTATTTATTGTGATTGTTGATTTGATCATTGAGAAGGCTCCACTAGCCTCCCCCCCCTTTGATAGATATTTTGGTTGAATTAGCTTTTGCTTCACCCATTTCAACTCTAGTTTCTTTTTAGTTTTTAAAGGAGCCCTATATAGATAAACATAAATCTTTTAATTCAATCCTATATTTTTAATCTTTACTCTCTAGTGAGGATCTAATTCTATAAGAAGTTTTGCCTACAAAAGTTATGCTAACTCTAATTATAAATGAGGGGTTGCATAATCCATTTTTACCTATCCTTGGTCATTGTTCTTTAGTAAGAAAGAAAGATAATAGTGATAAAATTAAGGAAAAAGGTAGATGACCAATGGACAAAGGTCTAACCAAAAAAAGGTAAGAAAAAAGCTAAAGTATGAGAAGATCTAAAATCTACTAGTAGACCAACTAATCAAAATGCTATAAAATCTAAAATATATTAACAAGTTGCAAAGGGTACCTAAATCACCCTCAAACAATTCTCGAGCACTAAGAAATGAATATTATATCCTAAAATATAAGGGGCTTGAATAATCCTTTGAAATAGAGTCTAGCAAGAAACATGGTCATTAAGCATAAACCTGATATTTTAATCCTCCAAAAAACTAAGATGTTTGAAGATAAAAATTTTAAGAACAAAAATAATATTTGAAAGAAATATCTAAGTTGTAATAGTATCTCTAGAGTTGCTTCGGGTAGAATGATGGGTTTTATGGGATCTCCTAATCCTAGAGGGGATGATTCTTTTAAAAGATGAATCACATATCACTATATTTTTCAAATATACTCAAATAAAGTGGAGTGGGTCCTTAAAAACATCTATACACCTAACACTAGAAATGATAGGAAAAAAATCTTGGCATATATGATTGAGATTAGGAAATATTTCAAAGGCACAAACTGGATGGTGCTAGGTGATTTTAATTCTCATTTATCCCTAATGGAAAAAAATAGGAATCTACTCATTTAATGATAGCATGATGGATTTTATTTACTTTATTGAAAAGGTAGGTCTCATTGATGTGGACTTGAAAGGAAACCCTTTTACTTACTCAAATAGGAGATTGGGAAAAACCATATTCAAGTTCACCTAGATGGGTTCTTGGTCTCAATGATGTGTAATATATAATTTAGAAGTTATTTATCCTCTCTTCCCAGGGCCATCTTTGACCACAACCCCCTAATTTTCACTGGTGAAACTATGCATAAAACTAAGAGCATTCCATTCAAATTTAAAAAAATGTGGTTATCTAATATGACCTTTCTTGGATCATTGAAGGAGTGATGGAATTTTCCAATGTAATTATTAATTATGTTCGTCTTAGCTATGAAAAGTATACTTATCAAGCACAAAATTAAGATCTATAACAAGGAAGTTTTTGGGAATATTTTCACCCAAAATATTAAAATAGAGGAAGAGTTACAAAAAATTGAGGAGGAAATCAACACTTTCAATTCCACTCTTTCCTCTCAACTTAAAGAAAGGGAAGTACTAATTTTATTTCATAATTTGAAAGCCAAGGAAGAAATATTATGGCATAAAAAATCTAGAAAAACCAAGCTTAAGGAAGGTGATAAGAAGACAAAGTATTTACATCTCTCAACTTCAATAAATTGTCAGCATAAATTAATTTCAATAATCAAGGGAGAATATGGGGTTATATATAAATTTGAAATAGACATTAAACTATAAATTGTTAATTTATACATGAATCTTTTGACTCTTGCTCCCTCCCAAGATTTATAGATTGAAGAATAGGTTTTAAATCTTATTCAAGGGTTTATATCCCAATAATATAATGCATCCATTACTTCCTCTCATTTTAATAAAGACATTAGATCCATAGTGTCTCTTTAGAAAGAGACAAATCCCTAGGCCTAGATGGTTTCCCCCATTTTTCTTCTTTGTCTCTTAGGACATCATTCAAAATGAAGTTTGCCTAACAGTCACTAAATTTTTCAAATCTATAACAATGCTTCAAGAATTTAATAATACTTTTCCAACTTTAATCCATAATAAGCATAAAGTGAATTAGTTGAAATATTTTAGACCTATCAACCTTTTTTACACTTTTTATAAGATATGCACAAAAGGTATGGATTTAAGAATCCAAATGCTTCTTTACAAGTTGATAGTGGAACAACAAGGGGATTTCATTTTTGGTAAACAAATATCAGATGGCATTGTCATTACTCATGAAACTATACACTTAATTGCCAAATCTTATATATAGGGAACGTTCCTTAAACTTGACATGAATAAAGCTTATGATAGGGTTTCATTACATTTCCTTGATAAAGTCATACAAAATTTTGGGTTTAAGCAGGTAGTCAAGAATTTAATCACTTCCTATATATCCACCCCCATGTGTTTAGTCATCATTAATGGGGTCCCTAAATTATTTTTCCTATGGGTAGATGTATTCACAAAGGAGATCCCATATCTCCTTATATGTTTATTTTGATGGATACAACTTTGACAAGAATCATCAAAACTACTAGTTCTTCTAGATTAATCAAAGGAATTAAATCAGCCCCCAACACTAGATCAGTAACCCACTAACAATTTTTGGATTACACTATGATGATGAGATAAGCCTCAGTGTTATAAGTGAAATTTTAAATCAAAATTATTGAAATCTATGACCTATTATCGATTCAAAGTGTTATTTTCCTTAAAAGTTCTTTATTTTTCATCAATACCCCACCAACATTTTAGAGGAAGATATCTAGGATTATAAGGTGTGTAATAAAGAATATTAATTCTTCCTATCTGGGCATCCCTCTTTTTAAATGAAATGTGAAATCATATTTTTTAAACCCTCTTATTAATAGGATTCAAGAGAAATTGGATGAATGGAAAGGGAATCTACTCTCCCAAGATGGAAAATTATAATTACTTAAGAGTTCTCTGTAGAGTATTTTAGTTTATTTTATGTCCTTATTTTATATTTTGGGCAAAGTGGTGGACCAATTAGAGAAATTTTAGAAGAAATACCTTTAGAGTGGGATGGAAGACAGACTCAACTTTCCATTTATCTCTTAGAAAAAAAACTTGTTTACCTATAGGAAAGGCAGGATTGGGCCTTAGGAGGGTGAGTTGTATGAATCAAACCCTACTGGCTAAGCAAGGATGGAGGGTGATAAATGAATATAACAATGGATGTGTATTATTAAAGCCAAGTATGTGAATTATAGGAAGGGTTTCTATTTTCTTGCTGAAGAAGGACCCATCAATGGCTTAGCTTTTTAGAAAGCTTTGAGTAAAAGAAAAGTTATTCATAAGAGAAGTCTAAAATGGAAAATAGGTAGAAAAAATAGAGTCAATTTTTGGGATGATCTATGGATCAACTATTTCCTATTTGGATCCTCTCAAGATACAATGGGACTGAGTGGTCACTTTAAGAAGGTAATAGGTCACAAAGTGTGTAATTACTGGCAAGAGGTTAAAGGAAATAAAAGGTGTAAGTTACTTCATACAGAATACTCAAACCAACAAGAAATTTTTTTTTTATAAGAGTTGAATAACCAAATTTATAATAATCACATCAATAGATTTCCCAAAGATGATGACCTTATATGGATGGACAATCCCAGTGTTCTATTCTCTGTTAGATCTAGTTATCTATCTTTATGGGATATTGAAGACTTGGAGGAAAATTGGAATTTTTTATGGATAGAAAATTTGATCCCAAAAATTAATGTTTTCTATTGGTTTGTTGCCAAGAATAAAATCTTAATGATAGACAACTTAATGAGAAGGGGACTTTCAATTCCTAACAGGTGTGTTCTCTGTAATAAGGAGGCTAAATATTTTGAACATATCTTATTTATCTATCCTTTCACCACTTCCATTTTTAAATATTTTTTTAATTTCTCTAATTCCTCTTGGGTTTTTCCATAATCCATATGGTATTTTATCTACCAATGGGAGGCACCTTGGGACTATCCCCCTCTAAAATTTTGGTGGAACTTATCTCTCCCTCATATTTTATAGGGAATCTAGATTTTCAAAAATTTGGCCATTTTTGATAGGCTAAATACCAACCCTATTACCACTTTCAATAGGACAATGGCTTATATCAAATGGAATTTGTTAACTTATTCTTCTTCTTTTGGTTAATTCCCTTCTCCTTACTTTTCTCAAATCTTAATTTCATTGAATCTTATGATTCCTACATAATATCAAAGGCAGAGTGTTGACAAAATGAATATAAAATGGATTTGACTTGTAGTTCTATGGTACAAGTTGAATTTTGATGAAGTGGAAAAAGGGAATCTTGGTCCCACAAGAGGTGGAGGAGTAATTTTGGATTCTTAAAAAAACTTATTGGTATCATATATAGGACCTCTAGGGATTAAAACTAATCATTTGTCAAAATCCATGATAACTTGGTGGGGGATTGAGCTTGCAACTAAAATGGGGTTGGAAAACCTATAGGTGGAAGGAGATTTGTTGAATATTATACACCATTTGAAAGGATCCTCCCAATCTTCCTAGATGATTACCAAAATAATGGAGGATGTCAAATCTCTACTAACATCATTCAAGGGTATGAATATAAGTAATGTCTATAGGGAAGGAAATAAAAAGTGATAACAAGATGGTGAAGTTAGGGTTCACACATGGCTCTCTCATTAATTGGCAAGTTGACATGGATTTTCCCAATGATGTCATGCATATCATTCATTGTGATAAATCTCACTCCAATGTATGATTTCATGATTATCATCATCAATAAATCTAATTAGCATAGGAGTAATAAATTTAGCATGTGTATTGAAATCATGATATGATCCCACATTAATAACATACATGAGTAGAGAGACTTGATTTTAATTGTTATTATTATTAAGGGAAATCCAATTAAGAGATTTTTATATTTGATAACTAGTTGTCCCACTCACATAAAGTGTAGAAAAGAAAAAAATCTCAATATGGGTGGCGATCATGATATGGTCGAACCCATTTTCATGTTTAAAGGTTAAATAATATCCCTATGTATGGATAAAAATGGTGAAGGGAGGACTTTCAAGCTTCATGGAAAGGATATTTAGCCTTGACATGATGATTTCTCATGACTTTTCAAGAGGGTGGAAGGAAAGGGAAGTTTGTATGCATGGTTTAATAATCACTATAACTCAAGAAATAATTAGAAAAATTATAGGTATGTATTGCAATGGTGTTAAATATTTTAAAGATGAGAAAAGGAAATGTGAACTTTTTAGCATTTTTATAGATATAAAAAGAAAAAAAACCCAAGTATTCCAATCAGAATGGGTTTTTTAGGGTTGACCTATCAAGAAAATGATTGGATGTCTATGTTTAGGTCATGAAATATATAACCCTCAAGGAAAATCATAATATTATTTTTTCTCATCATTCCTCCTCCTCAATCATTTTAGAGGCCATCCCATAAGAATTACCTTATTCCTATTGAAGTCCCTTTAAGTCTTTGTTACTAATTTCAAGAGTAACCCTTTAGAGAAAATAATACATTAGGGTCTCATTCTGTTAATGGTAAAAAGGGGGAAACCTCTCTAGAGAAAAGTAGTTTTAAATGCCATACATATTCACAGTGAATAGGAGGATTATGATAGGGATAGTGAGGATTTATTAGAACTAAAGAGGAATCCAAATAGGAAAATAATGATGGTTTTGGTGAATAAAATGCCTCAAGGGACTTCTATCCTAGAGATAGCCAAAAGGGTGTTCCTATCTATATTAAACCTATTTCCAACATGGGTCATTTTTATTTAAAATTTAATCTAACTGATGAAATAGAACAATCTGTGAAAATGTTGCAGATGAAGGTGGATATCTAAATTATTTTAAGATTGTAAATTTTTGATGAGTTTGAAAAGATAAATGATTTGTTAACACATGGTGATTTTTTAATGGGTAAGGGTAACAACCAAAATGAGGAAGAAGATAATGTGGGTCAGTCCCCACATGGTAAAAAAAATAGTCAGATTAGTAGAGGCAAAGAAGAAAGGAGGTTTTTAGACTAGGGGAAGGTGGAAATGAAAATTTTGGGGCTTAAGAGGAAGAGGGAATCCACTAAAAAATTAAAGGGTATCATCAATCTTACCAAAGGAAGGAAGAAGCACATCAAAAATATTGAGACCAATAATTGGTGCTCTACTTGGAGTTTAAGGACTCAGATTAGTAATTGCCTAGTTTCTTGTTATTTGATTTTTGGGAAAGTTTTTAGGTATTGGTTTGTTAGTGGATCATGGTCATTAATAGTTTTTGAGTCTTAGTACTCTATTGGTTTTTATACTATTATTCTTTCATGCCTATCTTTTGGTCTCTTTTATACTAGGCACAGGACCCTTAACCCATATATTAATCTTATCTAATAAAAAAGGCATCATCCCCTAGTAAAAATATCTTTAAGGTGCTAAGGGACCATTAAATTCAAAATAATTATCATTTATCAAGTCAAAGATCAAATTCCTTTGGTGAAGTCCAAATTCAGGTGCCAAAGGGTAATCTGAAGCCAAGTTAAATATTAACAAGTCAAAAAACTTTCAAAAGTAATAGAAATATAGATGATTATCCTTCTAATATTTAAATCAAAGAACAAATAAATTAGAAGGCCTTGGATCCCTTAACCCCACTTAAAATAAGACACCAATCAAAAATGTCCCTTCTACCATATTGGATGATGTATGCAATTTTTGAACCCTATTTACACTCTCCTCCTAGTCATACCACCCATCATAATCATACCACCCATAATAATCATACCTAGACTAAATGTCTATAGAATTCTAAATCAAGATTCAAAAAAGGTAAAAAGTACATCAATATATCCAAAATGACAACATGATCCTAGCATCACATCTCTTTAAAATAGGTGTTGGTTGAAGATCAAGAACAAATTTGAATCTTACATCTTGCCCACTTCTAGTAAATTGAGATGTCGTTAAACATGTAATAAAAAATTCATGTATATAATGGTGAAAACTAGTCTTTTAGTGCCTTGGGAAATTACCATGATGAGAACTATTTTCTAGAGTCATGGAAAAATAGTCTATCCATCCCTTATCAATCTCATCCATGCCATCCTTATCTATCTTATCCCTTGATCTATTTCTCTTACTCATCATCTACCACCATATATTGAATCATATTATGTCCATCCTTTCTTATAGTCTTGACCTTCATATGGGATTGGAAAATGTCTTGAGATATATTTTAAAATAATCTTGGCATATCCTCCAATGGACACTCAATAACTATATATATAATTCCTTCATGTTGTGGTCATTGGTGATCCCTAGTACATTGTTCCTTGGTCTTTATCCCATTGATATAATCACCCTCATCCTTTTTTCATCCCATCCATTATTACATCTATCTTCATCCTAGTTGGTAGGCATAGTATTCCCTTTGCTAGTAACCCCATTTATATAGTGTATATTTGTATTCCAAAAACCCTAAAAATCATAAAATCTAGAAAAATCCAAAAATATTCCATGTTGTCTTACCTTATGCCTATTACCCCATTCACATCCATATTCATTCCTTTTCCTCTCATTTTCATAATTAAATCATATCCATCCATCCTACTATTGTCTTTCATACCCTATTATAAACCAAAGCAAATATAATCTATATTGAGCTAACATTGACCTAGTCCCACTTTATCTTGATAAGTCATAAACATGGTCAGTAAACAAGTTGAATAGCCCCTATGTTTAAGTTAAAATTTTCTAAAAAACACCCTTTTCACAAATTTTTTCCATCGTAATCTTGATCAAGGCAATACTATCCATCCCCATTCATTGGCATCAATTAACATCCTCATTAATCTTATCCTTATACATTTATACAATAGACAAGACCCTATTTTCTTGATGTGTATATATTTGTGTGTGTTATTTGTATTATATATGTGTTTCTATTATGTGTGTGTGTGTGTGTGTGTGTGTGTGTGTGTGTATGTATGCATATGTATGTATGTATGTATTACACACACACACACATAGATTACATATGTGTGTGTGTGTGTGTCTATATATATATATATATATATATATATAGATACACACACACACACACACACAGAGAGAGAGAGAGAGAGAGAGAGAGAGAGAGAGAGAGAGAGAGAGAGAGAGAGAGAGAGAGAGAGAGAGCATGTCCAAATGATTGGCAAAAGGCATTAGATACCTTAAGGGCATAGTGATGAAATATCATGAGGAATCAACCGTGTAATATGTACCTATAAGGGTCAAATTCTAAGAAAGAAATATAGAAAACATAGTCAACATTTGTACTCAATCAAGAGCAAGGTGTATGTGGAATTTTTTATCAAGGTTTGAGTGGTAAGTAAGTTAGGATCACCTTCACCATAGTTATAATAGCCTTACGAGATTCCTTCCACATGGAAAACCAATAAATGAATTGGTTTTCCATCTATTGGAGACCTAAAGAAAAAGGATTACATAGTCATTTTTTCTACATAAGGTTCATCAATTGAAGAAATAATCAAGGGATCACTCCATATGGTCTCTATACCATGACCTCATCAAACTTGTAAATTTTCATTTTCATTTAAATTGGTAAGATGTATTTGAGAAAGCAAGGGCATTAGTCCTAAGAAACATTGAATGAATATTCTCAAATTTTCCATAAAGGAGGTTTGTACCCTATTTTATATGTACTTACAGAATATGTTGAAGTATTTTCAATTTCTTAATGAAGGAATGTGTGACAATGATTTATTTTGGAGTTTTTTATGGATTTTCATAAATAGAGTATAGAGAAAGTGTATGGAATAAGTGACAAAGTGATAGAGTGTTAATTTTATAAGGTGTAAGAGGCTAACATAGAGCCTTATAAATTCATTTTGGAGCTTTGGTAGAACATGTTTTTTAAGGATTTGATTTATTTAGAGGATAAAATATCATATTAAATAATTAATTATGATCCTAATATCCTATTATAGTCCCCTAAAATAATATTACAAAATAAGAACCAATAGAGGTAAGGAAAACCTATTGGCTACAAACTAGGCATGAAATAGGTTTTTTACCATTAACGAAGGTCCAAGAATTTTATAAGGTTTTCAAAAGGAATGAAAGGTAATTTAAAACATAAAAAATCTTTTCCAATTTTTTTATTACATAGGAAGGATTCTAATTCTTCATGGGAAGGAAAAACCATTTTGGGCAGTTTTAGATAGCTCTAGCAGAGCCTTAGGATTTCACTCGGTACATTTAGAAGAGAGAGAGTTGGGACAAAAAAATCTGTGAAGTTATAGGGACCATAATTACCTTACACTTTTTTTCATTTTTGGTATTTCTAATCTCCAATTATGAACAATCACTAAATTTTTTGGGGTGTCTAGATGGCCTACTCATCCAAATAGGGTCCAGGTTTTCCCTTATTTATTTTAATCATAATTAAATGAGAAATAATTTTCATAGGATTAATTTTAGGTTTAAATATGACATATTAAAATTATTTTCATCAGATAATTCCTCCCAAGAAGGTATATATGGCATAAAACATGTTTTCCTCTTGTCCTTATGAATGTCCTATTTCATCAATTTTAGATCAAAACTTGGGTTTGAGATCTAATGTATCTCCTCCTCCTTATGAACATAAACTTACATAAGTTATCTTGATCATAAATCATTAGTTTTTTATAAAATACTTGATAGGCCAAATTATCAAGTTACTAGTTAGAGTTACAGGTAAGTTTATCAACTACAAAGGTTTTCCTTTCCTATAGTGGTTTAAAACTAAATATAATATGATTTATACACCTGTAGTATGTCATGGAAATCACATATCATAATAAATCTTGGTCTTAAGAAGATAACTTCATGAAGTTTACAATCAAAATGTGAGACACAGTTATCTTATTGCTTGCTTTCAACTAAGTGTGGTATATGAGGTCCTGAAGAGGTTCATAAAGATGTTATGAAGATTCAAAATGGTTTGAACACTTTATTTTTTCATGATAAATTAATAAATATCTAATAAAATGACAAAATATATATTGTGACAATCTATTTCCTATGTATGCATAGTTATACTCCATTAATGAGCACCTATAGGTGTTATAGAGAAGACCAATCACATTGAAAAGGAGTAATTTCCTAGTTTCAAGAAATTCATGGTTGAGAGGTATTATTTGAAGGAGGTGAAAAGGTCCAAGATAAACCATAAGGTTATATTCCATGTATACCTCATGCCCAATTCCATTGCCTTGTTTACAAGATCAAAGCATGCATACATGATATAAAAAGCATTGATTTGGGAGTATTTAAACATACTTCAAATCCTTTAGGGTTGTAAGCATTCACTTGAACATATTTGAGAAGGATTAGAGTTATTTTTAAGCTCATACACCACACAAATTAGTTCATGTTTATACCCACTACCTTATAACCTGTAAATGACCACCTACAGGGAGTTTACATAGGGATTTAAAGGTGTGATATATAGGTGTTCAAACATGTTTTGAGACCTCCATGAGGTCTATGAGATTGGAAACACTTGGAGAATCATGTTTGAAGCATTAGAATAATGGACAGTCTTGAAATACCATCTTTAAGTTGGTGATTATGTTCAGGGACAAAATATCTAAAAACATCAAAATAAGAACCTAAGCACTTTTGGTTATGATATACAAAAGTATTGTACAGAGTCTTGAGGATTCCAAATGCATCTATCTTGTATCCCTATCCTAGGTGTAGGACCTTGCAAGATAAAATGGGTTTCTGACTAGAAGAGCATGAGGTTTAGAGGTCTCAAAATTACACATTTGTTCACTACATTTTTAGTGTATTATACAAGATTTGAACCTCCAAAGTAGACTTTAGACCCTGAGATAGCAATGTGAGATCCTATCACTGTGAAAAGTGATTATAAATAGTTAAAGATCTCATTTATGGTCTAAAGAACATTAATAAAAGTTAGAACACTAGGTTTTTAGCCTATAGATGCACCTACAAGTGTGTTATGATACAAAAAGGCCACCTATAATTGATTTTAGGTATTTACAAATTGATGGTACAAACCTAGACATGAAGGCCTAATGGATAAGAAAAATATAGGTTGTAAATTATTCCAAAGACCTCAAAGGGACCTCAAATCATATTACACAGCTTCAAATGTGGATATTTACCTAAAGGACTCTCCTTCTGTTCGAAGATAGTCAACTATAGTTTATTGCATATATAGTGACATAAGAACAGGAATATCTCAGAGTTGGCATAATATGGATATATATTGAACATGTCCAGATGGTTGGCAAAAGGCATTAGAGACCTTAAGGGCATAGTGAGGAAATATCATGAGGAATAAACTATGGAATATGTACCTATAAGGGTCAAATTCTAAGAAAGTAATATAGAAAACATAGTCAACATTTGTACTCAATCAAGAGCAAGGTGTATGTGGAATTTTTTATCAAGGTTTGAGTGGTAAGTAAGTTACGATCACCTTCACCATAATTATAATAGCCTTATGATATTCCTGCCACATGGAGAACCAATAAATGAATTGGTTTTCCATCTATTGGAGACCTAAAGAAAAAGGATTACATAGTCATTTTTTCTACATAAGGTTCATCAATTGAAGAAATAATCAAGGGATCACTCCATATGGTCTCTATACCATGACCTCATCAAGCTTGTAAATTTTGATTTTCATTTCAATTGGTAAGATGTATTTGAGAAAGCAAGGGCATTAGTCCTAAGAAACATTGAATGAAGATTCTCAAATTTTCCATAAAGGAGGTTTGTACCCTATTTTATATGTACTTACAGAATATGTTGAAAGTATTTTAAATTTCTTAATGAAGGAATGTGTGACAATGCTTTATTTTGGAGTTTATTATGGATTTTAATAAATAGAGTATAGTGAAAGTGTATGTAATAAGTGACAAAGTATTAGAGTGTTAATTTTATAAGGTGTAAGAGGCTAACATAGAGCCTTATAAATTCATTTTGGAGCCTTTTGGAGCTTTGGTAGAACATGTTTTTTAAGGATTTGATTTATTTATAGGAAAAAATATCATATTAAATAATTAATTATGATCCTAATATCCTATTATAGTCCCCTAAAATAATATTACAAAACGAGAACCAATAGAGTTAAGGAAAACCTATTGGCTACAAACTAGGCATGAAATAGGTTTTTTACCATTAATGGAGGTCCAAGAATTTTATAAGGTTTTCAAAAGGAATGAAAGGTAATTTAAAACATAAAAAATCTTTTCCAATTTTTTTATTACATAGGAAGGATTCTAGTTCTTCATGGGAAGGAAAAACCATTTTGGGCAGTTTTGGATAGCTCTAGCAGAGCCTTAGGTTTTCACTCGGTACATTTAGAAGAGAGAGAGTTGGGAAAAAAAAATTTGTGAAGTTATAGGGATCATAATTACCTTCCACTTTTTTTCATTTTTGGTCTTTGTAATCTCCAATTATGAACAATCACTAAATTTTTTGGGGTGTCTAGATGGCCTACTCATCCAAATAGGGTCCAGGTTTTCCCTTATTTATTTTATTCATAATTAAATGAGAAATAATTTTCATAGGATTAATTTTAGGTTTAAATATGACATATTAAAATTATTTTCATCAGATAATTCCTCCCAAGAATGTACCTATGGCATAAGACATGTTTTCCTCTTGTCCTTATGAATGTCCTATTTCATTAATTTTAGATCAAAACTTGGGTTTGAGATCTAATGTATCTCCTCATCCTTATGACCATAAACTTGCATAAGTTATCTTGATCGTAAATCATTAGTTTTTCATAAAATACTTGATAGGCCAAATTATCAAGTTACTAGTTAGAGTTACAGGTAAGTTTATCAACTACAAAGGTTTTCCTTTCCTATAGTGGTTTAAAACTAAATATAATATGATTTATACACCTATAGTATGTCATGGAAATCACCTCTCATCATAAATCTTGGTCTGAAGACGATAACATCATGAAGTTTATAATCAAAATGTGAGACACATTTATCTTATTACTTGCTTTCAACTAAGTGAGTTATATGAGGTCCTGAAGAGGTTCATAAAGATGTTATGAAGATTTAAAATGGTTTGAACACTTTATTTTTTCTTGATAAATTAATAAATATCTAATAAAATGACAAAATATAGATTGTGACAATCTATTTCCTATGTATGCATAGTTATACTCCATTAATGAGCACCTATAGCTGTTATAGAGAAGACCAATCACATTGAAAAGGAGTAATTTCCTAGTTTCAATAAATTTATGGTTGAGAGGTATTATTTGAAGGAGGTGAAAAGGTCCAAGATAAACCATAAGGTTATATTCCATGTATATCTCATGCCCACATCCATTGCCTTGTTTACAAGATCAAATCATGCATACATGATATAAAAAGCATTGATTTGGGAGTATTTAAACATGTTTCAAATCCTTCAGGGTTGTAAGCATTCACTTGAACATATTTGAGAAGGATTAGAGTTATTTTTAAGCTCATACACCACACAAATTAGTTCATGTTTATACCCACTGCCTTATAACCTGTAAATGACCACCTACATGGAGTTTGCATAGGGATTTAAAGGTGTGATATATAGGTGTTCAAACATGTTTTGAGACCTCCATGAGGTCTATGAGATTTGAAACACTTGGATAATCATGTTTGAAGCATTATAATAATGGATAGTCTTGAAATACCATCTCCAAGTTGGTGATTATGTTCAGGGACAAAATATCTAAAAACATCAAAAAAAAGAACCTAAGCACTTTTGGTTATGATATACAAAATTATTGTAGAGAGTCTTGAGGAGTCCAAATGTATCTATCTTGTATCCCTATCCTAGGTGTAGGACCTTGCAAGATAAAATGGGTTTCTGACTAGAAGAGCATGAGGTTTAGAGGTCTCAAAATTACACATTTGTTCACTACATTTTTTAGTGTATTATACAAGATTTGAACCTCCAAAGTAGCCTTTAGACCCTAAGATAGCAATGTGAGATCCTATCACTCTAAAAAGTGATTATAAATAGTTAAAGATCTCATTTATGGTCTAAAGAACATCAATAAAAGTTAGAAAACTAGGTTTTTAGCCTATAGATGCACCTACAAGTGTGTTATGATATAAAAAGGCCACCTATAATTGATTTTAGGTATTTGCAAATTGATGGTACAAACATAGACATGAAGGCCTAATGGATAAGAAAACATATAGGTTGTAAATTATTCCAAAGACCTCAAAGGGACCTCAAATCATATTACACAGCTTCCAATGTGGATATTTACCTAAAGGACTCTCTTTTTGTTCGAAGATAGTCAACTATAGTTTATTGTGTATATAGTGACATAAGAACATGAATATCTCAGAGTTGGCATAATATGGATATATATTGAACATGTCCAAATGGTTGGCAAAAGTCATTAGATACCTTAAGGGCATAGTGAGGAAATATCATGAGGAATCAACCATGTAATATGTACCAATAAGGGTTAAATTCTAAGAAAGAAATATAGAAAACATAGTCAACATTTGTACTCAATAAAGAGCAAGGTGTATGTGGAATTTTTTATCAAGGTCCGAGTGGTAAGTAAGTTAGGAACGCCTTTACCATAGTTATTATAGCCTTATGAGATTCCTTCCACATGGAAAACCAATAAATGAATTGGTTTTCCATCTATTGGAGACCTAAAGAAAAAGGATTACATAGTCATTTTTTCTACATAAGGTTCATCAATTGAAGAAATAATCAAGGGATCACTCCATATGGTCTCTATACCATGACCTCATCAAGCTTGTAAATTTTGATTTTCATTTCAATTGGTAAGATGTATTTGAGAAATCAAGGGCATTAGACCTAAGAAACATTGAATGAAGATTCTCAAATTTTCCATAAAGGAGGTTTGTACCCTATTTTATATGTACTTACAGAATATGTTGAAAATATTTTCAATTTCTTAATAAAGGAATGTGTGAAAATGCTTTATTTTGGAGTTTTTTACGGATTGTCATAAATAGAGTATAGAGAAAGTGTATGGAATAAGTGACAAAGTATTAGAGTGTTAATTTTATAAGGTGTAAGAGGCTAACATAAAGCCTTATAGATTCATTTTGGAGCCTTTTGGAGCTTTGGTAGAACATGTTTTTTAAGAATTTGATTTATTTAGAGGATAAAATATCATATTAAATAATTAATTATGATCCTAATATCCTATTATAGTCCCCTAAAATAATATTACAAAACAAGAACCAATAGAGTTAAGGAAAACCTATTGGCTACAAACTAGGCATGAAATAGGTTTTTTACCATTAATGGAGGTCCAAGAATTTTATAAGGTTTTCAAAAGGAATGAAAGGTAATTTAAAACATAAAAAATCTTTTCCAATTTTTTTTATTACATAGGAAGGATTCTATTTCTTCATGGGAAGGAAAAACCATTTTGGGCAGTTTTGGATATCTCTAGCATAGCCTTAGGTTTTCACTCGGTACATTTAGAAGAGAGAGAGTTGGGACAAAAAAATTTGTGAAGTTATAGGGACCATAATTACCTTACACTTTTTTTCATTTTTTGTCTTTCTAATCTCCAATTATGAACAATCTCTAAATTTTTTGGGGTGTCTAGATGGCCTACTCATCCAAATAGGGTCCAGGTTTTCCCTTATTTATTTTATTCATAATTAAATGAGAAATAATTTTCATAGGATTAATTTTAGGTTTAAATATGACATATTAAAATTATTTTCATCAGATAATTCCTCCCAAGAAGGTACATATGGCATAAAACATGTTTTCCTCTTGTCCTTATGAATGGCCTATTTCATCAATTTTAGATCAAAACTTGGGTTTGAGATCTAATGTATCTCCTCCTCCTTATGAACATAAAATTACATAAGTTATCTTGATCATAAATCCTTAGTTTTTCATAAAATACTTGATAGGCCAAATTATCAAGTTACTAGTTAGAGTTACAGGTAAGTTTATCAACTACAAAGGTTTTCCTTTCCTATAGTGGTTTAAAACTAAATATAATATGATTTATACACCTATAGTATGTCATGGAAATCACCTCTCATCATAAATATTGGTATTAAGAAGATAACTTCATGAAGTTTACAATCAAAATGTGAGACACAGTTATCTTATTGCTTGCTTTCAACTAAGTGAGGTATATGAGGTCCTGAAGAGGTTCATAAAGATGTTATGAAGATTCAAAATGGTTTGAACACTTTATTTTTTCATGATAAATTAATAAATATCTAATAAAATGACAAAATATATATTGTGACAATCTATTTCCTATGTATGCATAGTTATACTCCATTAATGAGCACCTATAGCTATTATAGAGAAGACCAATCGCATTGAAAAGGAGTAATTTCCTAGTTTCAAGAAATTCATGGTTGAGAGGTATTATTTGAAGTAGGTGAAAAGGTCCAAGATAAACCATAAGGTTATATTCCATGTATAGCTCATGCCCACATCCATTGCCTTGTTTACAAGATCAAATCATGCATTCATGATATAAAAAGCATTGATTTGGGAGTATTTAAACATACTTCAAATCCTTTAGGGTTGTAAGCATTCAATTGAACATATTTGAGAAGGATTAGAGTTATTTTTAAGCTCATACACCACACAAATTAGTTAATGTTTATACACACTACCTTATAACCTGTAAATGACCACCTACAGGGAGTTTCCATAGGGATTTAAAGGTGTGATATATAGGTGTTCAAACATGTTTTGAGACCTCCATGAGGTCTATGAGATTGGAAACACTTGGATAATCATGTTTGAAGCATTAGAATAATGGACAGTCTTGAAATACCATCTTCAAGTTGGTGATTATGTTCAAGGACAAAATATCTAAAAACATCAAAATAAGAACCTAAGCACTTTTGGTTATGATATACAAAAGTATTGTAGAGAGTCTTGAGGAGTCCAAATGTATCTATCTTGTATCCCTATCCTAGGTGTAGGACCTTGCAAGATAAAATGGGTTTCTGACTAGAAGAGCATGAGGTCTAGAGGTCTCAAAATTACACATTTGTTCACTACATTTTTTAGTGTATTATACAAGATTTGCACCTCCAAAGTAGCCTTTAGACCCTAAGATAGCAATGTGAGATCCTATCACTGTGAAAAGTGATTATAAATAGTTAAAGATCTCATTTATGGTCTAAAGAACATCAATAAAAGTTAGAACACTAGGTTTTTAGCATATAGATGCACCTACAAGTGTGTTATGATACAAAAAGGCCACCTATAATTGATTTTAGGTATTTGCAAATTGATGGTACAAACCTAGACATGAAGGCCTAATGGATAAGAAAAATATAGGTTGTAAATTATTCCAAAGACCTCAAAGGGACCTCAAATCATATTACATAGCTTCCAATGTGGATATTTACCTAAAAGACTCTCCTTTTGTTTGAAGATAGTCAACTATAGTTTATTGCGTATATAGTGACATAAGAATAGGAATATCTCAGAGTTGGCATAATATGGATATATATTGAACATGTCCAAATGGTTGTCAAAAGGCATTAGAGACCTTAAGGTAATAGTGAGGAAATATCATGAGGAATCAACTGTGGAATATGTACCTATAAGGGTCAAATTCTAAGAAAGAAATATAGAAAACATAGTCAACATTTGTACTCAATAAAGAGCAAGGTGTATGTGGAATTTTTTATCAAGGTTTGAGTGGTAAGTAAGTTACGATCACCTTTACCATAGTTATAATAGCCTTACGATATTCCTTCCACATGGAAAACTAATAAATTAATTGGTTTTCCATCTATTGGATACCTAAAGAAAAAGGATTACATAGTCATTTTTTCTACATAAGGTTCATCAATTGAAGAAATAATCAAGGGATCACTCCATATGGTCTCTATACCATGACCTCATCAAGCTTGTAAATTTTGATTTTCATTTAAATTGGTAAGATGTATTTGAGAAAGCAAGGGCATTAGTCCTAAGAAACATTGAATGAAGATTCTCAAATTTTCCATAAAGGAGGTTTGTACCCTATTTTATATGTACTTATAGAATATGTTGAAAGTATTTTAAATTTCTTAATGAAGGAATGTGTGACAATGCTTTATTTTGGAGTTTTTTACGGATTGTCATAAATAGAGTATAGTGAAAGTGTATGGAATAAGTGACAAAGTATTAGAGTGTTAATTTTATAAGGTGTAAGAGGCTAACATAGAGCCTTATAAATTCATTTTGGAGCCTTTTGGAGCTTTGGTAGAACATGTTTTTTAAGGATTTGATTTATTTATAGGATAAAATATCATATTAAATAATTAATTATGATCCTAATATCCTATTAGAGTCCCCTAAAATAATATTACAAAACAAGAACCAATAGAGTTAAGGAAAACCTATTGGCTACAAACTAGGCATGAAATAGGTTTTTTACCATTAATGGAGGTCCAAGAATTTTATAAGGTTTTCAAAAGGAATGAAAGGTAATTTAAAACATAAAAAATCTTTTCCAATTTTTTTATTACATAGGAAGGATTCTAGTTCTTCATGGGAAGTAAAAACCATTTTGGGTAGTTTTGGATAGCTCTAGCAGAGCCTTAGGTTTTCACTCGGTACATTTAGAAGAGAGAGAGTTGGGAATTTTTTTTTTTTGAAGTTATAGGGACCATAATTACCTTCCACTTTTTTTCATTTTTGGTCTTTCTAATCTCCAATTATGAACAATCACTAAATTTTTTGGGGTGTCTAGCTGGCCTACTCATCCAAATAGGGTCCAGGTTTTCCCTTATTTATTTTATTCATAATTAAATGAGAAATAATTTGCAAAGGATTAATTTTAGGTTTAAATATGACATATTAAAATTATTTTCATCAGATAATTCCTCCCAAGAATGTACTTATTGCATAAAACATGTTTTCCTCTTGTCCTTATGAATGGCCTATTTCATCAATTTTAGATCAAAACTTGGGTTTGAGATCTAATGTATCTCCTCCTCCTTATGACCATAAACTTGCATAAGTTATCTTGATCATAAATCATTAGTTTTTCATAAAATACTTGATAGGCCAAATTATCAAGTTACTAGTTAGAGTTACAGGTAAGTTTATCAACTACAAAGGTTTTCCTTTCCTATAGTGGTTTAAAACTAAATATAATATGATTTATACACCTATAGTATGTCATGGAAATCACCTCTCATCATAAATATTGGTATTAAGAAGATAACTTCATGAAGTTTACAATCAAAATGTGAGACACAGTTATCTTATTGCTTGCTTTCAACTAAGTGAGGTATATGAGGTCCTGAAGAGGTTCATAAAGATGTTATGAAGATTCAAAATGGTTTGAACACTTTATTTTTTCATGATAAATTAATAAATATCTAATAAAATGACAAAATATATATTGTGACAATCTATTTCCTATGTATGCATAGTTATACTCCATTAATGAGCACCTATAGCTGTTATAGAGAAGACCAATCGCATTGAAAAGGAGTAATTTCCTAGTTTCAAGAAATTCATGGTTGAGAGGTATTATTTGAAGTAGGTGAAAAGGTCCAAGATAAACCATAAGGTTATATTCCATGTATAGCTCATGCCCACATCCATTGCCTTGTTTACAAGATCAAATCATGCATTCATGATATAAAAAGCATTGATTTGGGAGTATTTAAACATACTTCAAATCCTTTAGGGTTGTAAGCATTCAATTGAACATATTTGAGAAGGATTAGAGTTATTTTTAAGCTCATACACCACACAAATTAGTTCATGTTTATACACACTACCTTATAACCTGTAAATGACCACCTACAGGGAGTTTCCATAGGGATTTAAAGGTGTGATATATAGGTGTTCAAACATGTTTTGAGACCTCCATGAGGTCTATGAGATTGGAAACACTTGGATAATCATGTTTGAAGCATTAGAATAATGGACAGTCTTGAAATACCATCTTCAAGTTGGTGATTATGTTCAAGGACAAAATATCTAAAAACATCAAAATAAGAACCTAAGCACTTTTGGTTATGATATACAAAAGTATTGTAGAGAGTCTTGAGGAGTCCAAATGTATCTATCTTGTATCCCTATCCTAGGTGTAGGACCTTGCAAGATAAAATGGGTTTCTGACTAGAAGAGCATGAGGTCTAGAGGTCTCAAAATTACACATTTGTTCACTACATTTTTTAGTGTATTATACAAGATTTGCACCTCCAAAGTAGCCTTTAGACCCTAAGATAGCAATGTGAGATCCTATCACTGTGAAAAGTGATTATAAATAGTTAAAGATCTCATTTATGGTCTAAAGAACATCAATAAAAGTTAGAACACTAGGTTTTTAGCATATAGATGCACCTACAAGTGTGTTATGATACAAAAAGGCCACCTATAATTGATTTTAGGTATTTGCAAATTGATGGTACAAACCTAGACATGAAGGCCTAATGGATAAGAAAAATATAGGTTGTAAATTATTCCAAAGACCTCAAAGGGACCTCAAATCATATTACATAGCTTCCAATGTGGATATTTACCTAAAAGACTCTCCTTTTGTTTGAAGATAGTCAACTATAGTTTATTGCGTATATAGTGACATAAGAATAGGAATATCTCAGAGTTGGCATAATATGGATATATATTGAACATGTCCAAATGGTTGTCAAAAGGCATTAGAGACCTTAAGGGAATAGTGAGGAAATATCATGAGGAATCAACTGTGGAATATGTACCTATAAGGGTCAAATTCTAAGAAAGAAATATAGAAAACATAGTCAACATTTGTACTCAATAAAGAGCAAGGTGTATGTGGAATTTTTTATCAAGGTTTGAGTGGTAAGTAAGTTACGATCACCTTTACCATAGTTATAATAGCCTTACGATATTCCTTCCACATGGAAAACTAATAAATTAATTGGTTTTCCATCTATTGGAGACCTAAAGAAAAAGGATTACATAGTCATTTTTTCTACATAAGGTTCATCAATTGAAGAAATAATCAAGGGATCACTCCATATGGTCTCTATACCATGACCTCATCAAGCTTGTAAATTTTGATTTTCATTTAAATTGGTAAGATGTATTTGAGAAAGCAAGGGCATTAGTCCTAAGAAACATTGAATGAAGATTCTCAAATTTTCCATAAAGGAGGTTTGTACCCTATTTTATATGTACTTATAGAATATGTTGAAAGTATTTTAAATTTCTTAATGAAGGAATGTGTGACAATGCTTTATTTTGGAGTTTTTTACGGATTGTCATAAATAGAGTATAGTGAAAGTGTATGGAATAAGTGACAAAGTATTAGAGTGTTAATTTTATAAGGTGTAAGAGGCTAACATAGAGCCTTATAAATTCATTTTGGAGCCTTTTGGAGCTTTGGTAGAACATGTTTTTTAAGGATTTGATTTATTTATAGGATAAAATATCATATTAAATAATTAATTATGATCCTAATATCCTATTAGAGTCCCCTAAAATAATATTACAAAACAAGAACCAATAGAGTTAAGGAAAACCTATTGGCTACAAACTAGGCATGAAATAGGTTTTTTACCATTAATGGAGGTCCAAGAATTTTATAAGGTTTTCAAAAGGAATGAAAGGTAATTTAAAACATAAAAAATCTTTTCCAATTTTTTTATTACATAGGAAGGATTCTAGTTCTTCATGGGAAGTAAAAACCATTTTGGGTAGTTTTGGATAGCTCTAGCAGAGCCTTAGGTTTTCACTCGGTACATTTAGAAGAGAGAGAGTTGGGAATTTTTTTTTTTTGAAGTTATAGGGACCATAATTACCTTCCACTTTTTTTCATTTTTGGTCTTTCTAATCTCCAATTATGAACAATCACTAAATTTTTTGGGGTGTCTAGCTGGCCTACTCATCCAAATAGGGTCCAGGTTTTCCCTTATTTATTTTATTCATAATTAAATGAGAAATAATTTGCAAAGGATTAATTTTAGGTTTAAATATGACATATTAAAATTATTTTCATCAGATAATTCCTCCCAAGAATGTACTTATTGCATAAAACATGTTTTCCTCTTGTCCTTATGAATGGCCTATTTCATCAATTTTAGATCAAAACTTGGGTTTGAGATCTAATGTATCTCCTCCTCCTTATGACCATAAACTTGCATAAGTTATCTTGATCATAAATCATTAGTTTTTCATAAAATACTTGATAGGCCAAATTATCAAGTTACTAGTTAGAGTTACAGGTAAGTTTATCAACTACAAAGGTTTTCCTTTCCTATAGTGGTTTAAAACTAAATATAATATGATTTATACACCTATAGTATGTCATGGAAATCACCTCTCATCATAAATATTGGTATTAAGAAGATAACTTCATGAAGTTTACAATCAAAATGTGAGACACAGTTATCTTATTGCTTGCTTTCAACTAAGTGAGGTATATGAGGTCCTGAAGAGGTTCATAAAGATGTTATGAAGATTCAAAATGGTTTGAACACTTTATTTTTTCATGATAAATTAATAAATATCTAATAAAATGACAAAATATATATTGTGACAATCTATTTCCTATGTATGCATAGTTATACTCCATTAATGAGCACCTATAGCTGTTATAGAGAAGACCAATCGCATTGAAAAGGAGTAATTTCCTAGTTTCAAGAAATTCATGGTTGAGAGGTATTATTTGAAGTAGGTGAAAAGGTCCAAGATAAACCATAAGGTTATATTCCATGTATAGCTCATGCCCACATCCATTGCCTTGTTTACAAGATCAAATCATGCATTCATGATATAAAAAGCATTGATTTGGGAGTATTTAAACATACTTCAAATCCTTTAGGGTTGTAAGCATTCAATTGAACATATTTGAGAAGGATTAGAGTTATTTTTAAGCTCATACACCACACAAATTAGTTCATGTTTATACACACTACCTTATAACCTGTAAATGACCACCTACAGGGAGTTTCCATAGGGATTTAAAGGTGTGATATATAGGTGTTCAAACATGTTTTGAGACCTCCATGAGGTCTATGAGATTGGAAACACTTGGATAATCATGTTTGAAGCATTAGAATAATGGACAGTCTTGAAATACCATCTTCAAGTTGGTGATTATGTTCAAGGACAAAATATCTAAAAACATCAAAATAAGAACCTAAGCACTTTTGGTTATGATATACAAAAGTATTGTAGAGAGTCTTGAGGAGTCCAAATGTATCTATCTTGTATCCCTATCCTAGGTGTAGGACCTTGCAAGATAAAATGGGTTTCTGACTAGAAGAGCATGAGGTCTAGAGGTCTCAAAATTACACATTTGTTCACTACATTTTTTAGTGTATTATACAAGATTTGCACCTCCAAAGTAGCCTTTAGACCCTAAGATAGCAATGTGAGATCCTATCACTGTGAAAAGTGATTATAAATAGTTAAAGATCTCATTTATGGTCTAAAGAACATCAATAAAAGTTAGAACACTAGGTTTTTAGCATATAGATGCACCTACAAGTGTGTTATGATACAAAAAGGCCACCTATAATTGATTTTAGGTATTTGCAAATTGATGGTACAAACCTAGACATGAAGGCCTAATGGATAAGAAAAATATAGGTTGTAAATTATTCCAAAGACCTCAAAGGGACCTCAAATCATATTACATAGCTTCCAATGTGGATATTTACCTAAAAGACTCTCCTTTTGTTTGAAGATAGTCAACTATAGTTTATTGCGTATATAGTGACATAAGAATAGGAATATCTCAGAGTTGGCATAATATGGATATATATTGAACATGTCCAAATGGTTGTCAAAAGGCATTAGAGACCTTAAGGGAATAGTGAGGAAATATCATGAGGAATCAACTGTGGAATATGTACCTATAAGGGTCAAATTCTAAGAAAGAAATATAGAAAACATAGTCAACATTTGTACTCAATAAAGAGCAAGGTGTATGTGGAATTTTTTATCAAGGTTTGAGTGGTAAGTAAGTTACGATCACCTTTACCATAGTTATAATAGCCTTACGATATTCCTTCCACATGGAAAACTAATAAATTAATTGGTTTTCCATCTATTGGAGACCTAAAGAAAAAGGATTACATAGTCATTTTTTCTACATAAGGTTCATCAATTGAAGAAATAATCAAGGGATCACTCCATATGGTCTCTATACCATGACCTCATCAAGCTTGTAAATTTTGATTTTCATTTAAATTGGTAAGATGTATTTGAGAAAGCAAGGGCATTAGTCCTAAGAAACATTGAATGAAGATTCTCAAATTTTCCATAAAGGAGGTTTGTACCCTATTTTATATGTACTTATAGAATATGTTGAAAGTATTTTAAATTTCTTAATGAAGGAATGTGTGACAATGCTTTATTTTGGAGTTTTTTACGGATTGTCATAAATAGAGTATAGTGAAAGTGTATGGAATAAGTGACAAAGTATTAGAGTGTTAATTTTATAAGGTGTAAGAGGCTAACATAGAGCCTTATAAATTCATTTTGGAGCCTTTTGGAGCTTTGGTAGAACATGTTTTTTAAGGATTTGATTTATTTATAGGATAAAATATCATATTAAATAATTAATTATGATCCTAATATCCTATTAGAGTCCCCTAAAATAATATTACAAAACAAGAACCAATAGAGTTAAGGAAAACCTATTGGCTACAAACTAGGCATGAAATAGGTTTTTTACCATTAATGGAGGTCCAAGAATTTTATAAGGTTTTCAAAAGGAATGAAAGGTAATTTAAAACATAAAAAATCTTTTCCAATTTTTTTATTACATAGGAAGGATTCTAGTTCTTCATGGGAAGTAAAAACCATTTTGGGTAGTTTTGGATAGCTCTAGCAGAGCCTTAGGTTTTCACTCGGTACATTTAGAAGAGAGAGAGTTGGGAATTTTTTTTTTTTGAAGTTATAGGGACCATAATTACCTTCCACTTTTTTTCATTTTTGGTCTTTCTAATCTCCAATTATGAACAATCACTAAATTTTTTGGGGTGTCTAGCTGGCCTACTCATCCAAATAGGGTCCAGGTTTTCCCTTATTTATTTTATTCATAATTAAATGAGAAATAATTTGCAAAGGATTAATTTTAGGTTTAAATATGACATATTAAAATTATTTTCATCAGATAATTCCTCCCAAGAATGTACTTATTGCATAAAACATGTTTTCCTCTTGTCCTTATGAATGGCCTATTTCATCAATTTTAGATCAAAACTTGGGTTTGAGATCTAATGTATCTCCTCCTCCTTATGACCATAAACTTGCATAAGTTATCTTGATCATAAATCATTAGTTTTTCATAAAATACTTGATAGGCCAAATTATCAAGTTACTAGTTAGAGTTACAGGTAAGTTTATCAACTACAAAGGTTTTCCTTTCCTATAGTGGTTTAAAACTAAATATAATATGATTTATACACCTATAGTATGTCATGGAAATCACCTCTCATCATAAATATTGGTATTAAGAAGATAACTTCATGAAGTTTACAATCAAAATGTGAGACACAGTTATCTTATTGCTTGCTTTCAACTAAGTGAGGTATATGAGGTCCTGAAGAGGTTCATAAAGATGTTATGAAGATTCAAAATGGTTTGAACACTTTATTTTTTCATGATAAATTAATAAATATCTAATAAAATGACAAAATATATATTGTGACAATCTATTTCCTATGTATGCATAGTTATACTCCATTAATGAGCACCTATAGCTGTTATAGAGAAGACCAATCGCATTGAAAAGGAGTAATTTCCTAGTTTCAAGAAATTCATGGTTGAGAGGTATTATTTGAAGTAGGTGAAAAGGTCCAAGATAAACCATAAGGTTATATTCCATGTATAGCTCATGCCCACATCCATTGCCTTGTTTACAAGATCAAATCATGCATTCATGATATAAAAAGCATTGATTTGGGAGTATTTAAACATACTTCAAATCCTTTAGGGTTGTAAGCATTCAATTGAACATATTTGAGAAGGATTAGAGTTATTTTTAAGCTCATACACCACACAAATTAGTTCATGTTTATACACACTACCTTATAACCTGTAAATGACCACCTACAGGGAGTTTCCATAGGGATTTAAAGGTGTGATATATAGGTGTTCAAACATGTTTTGAGACCTCCATGAGGTCTATGAGATTGGAAACACTTGGATAATCATGTTTGAAGCATTAGAATAATGGACAGTCTTGAAATACCATCTTCAAGTTGGTGATTATGTTCAAGGACAAAATATCTAAAAACATCAAAATAAGAACCTAAGCACTTTTGGTTATGATATACAAAAGTATTGTAGAGAGTCTTGAGGAGTCCAAATGTATCTATCTTGTATCCCTATCCTAGGTGTAGGACCTTGCAAGATAAAATGGGTTTCTGACTAGAAGAGCATGAGGTCTAGAGGTCTCAAAATTACACATTTGTTCACTACATTTTTTAGTGTATTATACAAGATTTGCACCTCCAAAGTAGCCTTTAGACCCTAAGATAGCAATGTGAGATCCTATCACTGTGAAAAGTGATTATAAATAGTTAAAGATCTCATTTATGGTCTAAAGAACATCAATAAAAGTTAGAACACTAGGTTTTTAGCATATAGATGCACCTACAAGTGTGTTATGATACAAAAAGGCCACCTATAATTGATTTTAGGTATTTGCAAATTGATGGTACAAACCTAGACATGAAGGCCTAATGGATAAGAAAAATATAGGTTGTAAATTATTCCAAAGACCTCAAAGGGACCTCAAATCATATTACATAGCTTCCAATGTGGATATTTACCTAAAAGACTCTCCTTTTTTTTGAAGATAGTCAACTATAGTTTATTGCGTATATAGTGACATAAGAATAGGAATATCTCAGAGTTGGCATAATATGGATATATATTGAACATGTCCAAATGGTTGTCAAAAGGCATTAGAGACCTTAAGGGAATAGTGAGGAAATATCATGAGGAATCAACTATGGAATATGTACCTATAAGGGTCAAATTCTAAGAAAGAAATATAGAAAACATAGTCAACATTTGTACTCAATAAAGAGAAAGGTGTATGTGGAATTTTTTATCAAGGTCCGAGTGGTAAGTTAGGAGCACCTTTACCGTAGTTATGATAGCCTTATGAGATTCCTTCCACATGGAAAACCAATAAATGAATTGGTTTTCCATCTATTGGAGACCTAAAGAAAAAGGATTACATAGTCATTTTTTCTACATAAGGTTCATCAATTAAAGAAATAATCAAGGGATCACTCCATATGGTCTCTATACCATGACCTCATCAAGCTTGTGAATTTTGATTTTCATTTCAATTGGTAAGATGTATTTGAGAAAGCAAGGGCATTAGTCCTAAGAAACATTGAATCAAGAACAAGGTGTATGTGGAATTTTTTTTATCAAGGTTTGAGTGGTAAGTTATTTAGGAGCACCTTCACCATAGTTATAATAGCCTTACGAGATTCCTTCCACATGGAAACCAATAGATGAATTGGTTTTCCATCTATTGGAGACCTAAATAAAAAGGATTACATAGTCATTTTCTCTACATAAGGTTCATCAATTGAAGAAATAATCAAGGGATCACTCCATATGGTCTCTATACCATGACCTCATCAAGCTTGTAAATTTTGATTTTCATTTCAATTGGTAAGATTTATTTGAGAAAGCAAGGGAATTAGTCCTAAGAAACATTGAATGAAGATTCTCAAATTTTCCATAAAGGAGGTTTGTACCCTATTTTATTTGTACTTACAGAATATGTTGAAAGTATTTTCAATTTCTTAATGAACGAATGTGTGACAATGCTTTATTTTGGAGTTTTTTACAGATTGTCATAAATAGAGTATAGAGAAAGTGTATGGAATAAGTGATAAAGTGATAGAGTGTTAATTTTATAAGGTGTAAGAGGCTAACATAGAGCCTTATAAATATAATATAGAGTTTTCAAACTCTTTTTTGAATGTTGAGACCCAAAAAACATGCTTTTAAACACTATAAACCTCGATCGTGTACATAGAATAGTCAATAACTTGATCAAATATTGGGAAAGAGGAGTGTTGGAGACAATAAATATGTGGGAAAGGATTTATATATTTGTCACAAACCTAAAATAAGTCCCACAGGAGATTAAACCTTTTGGGTTGGTCTAAATCCTTAAGTGAAAGTTCATAAACCCTATAGACTGTATTTAAGCATATAGTGAAAACAAAATAAATGTGGAAAAGTGGAACAAAGGCATACTTGTGTAAATAAAATGATTTAGAAAAGAATGGAGAGGTATAATAGTCCTTAATAAAATTTAAAGGCCTTTGGAAACCCTATGTGAAGCATGAAAAATCATATTGAATACTCTCGAGTCCTCACAGGGTCTACAAGCCTTAATATAGGGTTTTGAATTTAAAATGCAATTTATAAAAGTTCTACCCATTGAAAACTCACCCAAATTGGTCATTTTTATATGTATTAGGGTAAGAAAAGATATTTTGAAATTTGTGGTTTGAATCAATATAACAAATTTTAGTTACAAAGGACTGAGAGGAAATAGGGTTGGAAAGGCCTAATTAGGTCTAGGCAGATAACAATTTAGTGCTGATAAAGTGACTTAAAGGTATATCCGAGAGTTGAAACTTCATAAAAATTTAAGGCTTGATAAAGGGTATTATAATCTAGGGATTAACTCTCTTATTACCTTTGTACTTGTTCATACATAGATAAAATTTAAAAAAAATGCTAGTAGACTATGTAATAGGTAGGTAGAAGTTGTGTGTGCAATGACTTGTTGCTTCAATAGGAGTTGTGAGTTAATTAAGAAGACCAACAAGCTTAATAAGAGCCTGATATAGATCATAATATCCAAAAAAGTAATAATTAACCATCAAGTCATTAAATGAAAGAAAGAACTAATGATCCATTGTCAAATAAGAGTATCTTGAAACAAGGCAAAATGTGAGGTAAGTTCATCTATCCTCTGCATCACCATTTGACATTTTAAGGAGGTTTATACCTCTTGTCACCTTTTTCAATCTCTAAGCTCCTTCAAGCCTATAATAATCTATATAAAAAGATAGTCATTAGGAATAGTCTTCTACAATTTCATAAAAGGTTAAGATCAAGGCAGTCTTCATCATGGAGTTTTATTGGTCAAATAAAGTTTTCTTAGGGGCATGATATGAAGGAAGTTAAAAAGCCAAGTGAGATGACATCTTCAAGCATGGTCACCTACAACTATAAGAACCTACAACCAAGTATATAAATAATTCTTAAAGATGTTATCAAGGGTTTTCTATTAGAGGAGGGTTTTGAGGTGCTTTTGAGATCATATCTCATGGGTGATATTTTACCATCACCTACAACACTGAGTACATAAGCACCCATGAATTTTCCTTGAGAAGCTTAAGTCATACATGAGTTGCATAGAAGACTTTGTAATAAAAATGAAGGGTAAAATAATTAAATGAGAGGTTTCATGACATATTCAAATCAAATTCACCTTTTTCTATCACAAACCAATATAAGGAGGAATAAAATTGAGTTGTGAAATTTGACAAGGTAGGCACATGTCACTAGCTTTTGGAAAAAATTGCCTACAAGAAAAAATATGCAGGATCTAATAAAAAAATTGTTGTAAAGGATAATTATGACCTAATATAACTATTAAAAATATTTTTTATGTTATCTTACAATGGTAAATATTCACTATTCTGGTACATTCAACCCTATGTCAATTCATGGCCAACATTAGACCTGCCTTGGAGGGATTGGTCATTTTGGGGCATCTAAAAGTCAAATAAAAGAATGAAATTTGGTATGAATGGTATAAATGAACAAAAAAAATCATCCCATTCCATCCTAAAGGTCATATAAAGAGTGAAAGTAATCTATTTTCTTGCATAGTCCTCTTGTAGTCAAGATGGTATCCATTAGAGGTAAGTTGAAGTTTTGTCAGTATTAGGTGATAAGAGGGATTTTAAGCATTTGAAAGGTATTAATATGACATAATATTATTTTTTAAACCCATATTTTCCCATATAAGTGATCACATCTAGGTATTTTAATAAATTGTTTGAATAAAGACAAGTTTAGGCATGGAGGAAGAATGCAGGTAACTCATGGTAAATTTTGGTAAAAAGGATATATAGGAAAAAGTACACATAAAAAATACTTTAAAATTGGTAATATTTGTTCTCATGACCTAATATACTTATTAATTATCTCTTTAAGGCCATATTATAAGCATAAGTTCCTGATGTCTACACATAGTCCCCCATATGTCTCATAATGGTAACCATTGGTGCAGACATACATTTTGGAATTTTATGATGTGGTTAAGGTTTAAAATATTATGGAAGAATTTTAAAATAAAATTAATATTTTTTTAATCCTATTAAACACATTTAAATAGTGTTCACACTCCAAACTTCATGCAAACCATGTAGGCAAGCTCAATATCCCATGGGCAGACTCAAAGGCATAAAAGACAATGTTGGTTTTTGATTATTTTTAAAGGTGTAATGAGGTGTTTAAAGTTACATTAATATGTTTTAAATCAAATAATATCAATTTAAAGGTCAATTTTGTCCTTTAGAGAAATTTGAGCTTTCCAAACCTAAGATACTTAGTTTTATCCCTTCTTTATATGCTCATTTCTTTCATACCATGAAGAGTTGGTCCAAGTTATTCTAGTATGTTTTTATTACCCATATTTAATTGATATTATTTATTTATTGAGGTTATTTAATGTAATAAGTTTTATCAATGATCATTAAGAGTGTAAGCATGTCCAGAATGCTTGTAAACCCTACAGGTAATCATCTTTATGTATGTATATTTTCATATCATCCACATGGGAGCCCAATATTTTTAGGTATTTTTTATGGGGAATATGTAATGGATATTAATGCAAATCAGTGGTGGAATGGGTATCTTAATTTCATTAACAATCATCCTGAAGGTGAGCTTGTTTGAGCTGCCAAAGGAGCTTTTTGACAAGTTTTGTGTTTTTGGACTCATAGGTATATAAAATGTCCTATATTTACTTATAAATTACATATATTTTGTAGAGGAATCCCTAAATATCTTATGTAACCTATTTTACATAATAATTTGGCATGTTTGGGTGCCTAAGAGGCCTAGAATGGCTAAAATAATGCTTACTTTTGTAGGTCTTCAAAGAAATAAATGGTATAAATATATGTAAGAGGTATAATGGGACCTAAAACATAATTATATGGAACTTGGATCTCTTTAAAAGGGATTATATGGTTCCTTACTGAGCTAAAGGGTCAAAAACCTAGTTTTTGACATTTTGTGCATTGTTGTAGGTTTAATGGTGTTTTCCATTATTGTTTTAGGTATTTAGGGTTTTTAAAATATTAATTTTCTTCATAATATGCATTCCATGTATGTCTAGAGGTATTATACAAGTACAAAAGTTGTTTTTAAAGTGCCAAATGACCTTGGGAGTAGTTTATAAGGTAGCTGGTTGATGGTGGCTCAATCTTGTGACCTCCATCAATGGCATCTATGAGAGTTTCAAGTTCCATGGAGTTTATTTCAAGTTTTAGGAGTAAATTCAATTTTAAAATATAATATAACCTCATAAATAGAGCACAACTTAACCTCCATGGATAGTTAAGCATCTTATGCCAAGTCAACTAACATTTGCCAAACACCTTTCTAGAAGTGCAAGTGGAGGGGGGTGTATAAATAAAATGGAGATATATTTGGAGTTTGGGAGGAAAATTAGACAATTAAATTAATTTTCAAAGTATTTTGAGACTTTCCCCTTTTGAGTGGATCATGCCATCATTATCCTTGAAAGTTTTTATTTACTAGTGTGTTTCAAAGCCAATGAGAGGGCTTGGAGGCTATTTGGACTAATGAGGGTTATTTTGTTGAGGTTGGATTATTTAAAATTGATAAAAAGGTGATTGAGACTCCATAAAAGGTGGTTGTGTCTAATTTATTGAATTATGTTTTCTTACTTCTTCTCTCTTCTTCTCCTTTTCTCTTATATATTCCATTTTCCCCCATTTGTAAAATATATTCTAATTTGACAAGGCAAAACCCTATAAAAATTTGTAATAAATACCTTTTGAATTAATAAAAATCATTTCTCACCTATCTCTTACCTATAAATTGTGTTTATCAAGGTTGTGTATGATGGCCTTGTGAAGAAGTGTTCTTCCATGTCTATTGTCCTTTTTTCTTGCCTCTTTTTAGGTGTTTTCAAGCTAGTTGCAAGTTTGAACTTGATATATTTACACCATTAATGGATGTTTGGTGTGAGTTATATAGGTCCTCTTTATTTCTTTTGATCTTTGGTGATCTTAGTTTAATAAATACTTATGTAAATTAGCTAGTTTTTAAGGTTGTGTGAACAAAAATTATCTTAAGCTGAGTTAGTGTTTATTTCAAGATTATGTAAGTGTCAATTAATTTGTTTTATCACCCTTTTAGTGTTCTTAGTCATCTTATACCCCATTTTTATCCCTTTTCCAAGGAAAAATATTATTTTAGGTTACCTACCAAGAGGAATTTATCCTTCTCCAGAGGTTCAACCTCATTATAGGATACCCACACCTTGAGGTTTCTCCAATATTGTAGATGGGACTAAGATATCTTGAAAAACTCTCCAATAAAAGTGCAATTCTATTCTAAAACAATTTATGGCACACCTAGTGGGACCACTTTTGAATAATATTGATCAAGTTTAATGATGGTTTGATCAATTAAAAATGGTTATAGATTTCATCTTTCAATATCTAGTGACTCCAAATAACACTGAACATCTTGGTGGTAGAGCAATACCTATCTTTCATGCCAAAGGTTACTACAAGATGAACTTATATAAGTATTCCTTTTGAATTTTTTTAATTACCTTTAAACTCAACAAAAAGGTTCATGTTTGATAACACTCATATCTACAAAGGAAATTTTCCTCCTAAACCATTTTCCATGTTGACCTCTACAAGAAGATCTTTGTTGGGTCCTTTCACTACCATGGCTACCCCAAGAGCTTTGCCTTTTGTAGCATCCAATTATTAGATTCCTTTGGAACTAAATTGATATGACCATATTCCAATATTATCCATTAAAAGTGTTACTTACTTCATGAGAGACTAGTCTACAACCCCTTTTGAGCACCTCAGATATATAGCCAACTTTTGTAATATTCATGACATCAATGAAGAAAACATGGCTATCAGGTTATTATCCATTTCTTTCAAGGGCAAGGACCTAGATTGGTATATAAATATTAATTATAAATCCATAAAATCATGGCATCATTTAAGATATGCTTTGTTTAAAAGGTTTTAAGACAAAAGTGACCACTTGTCACTTGTTGAATAGTTAACTATAATCAAGAAGGCTCCTCATGAGGCTACGCAAGATTTTAATACTAGGTTTTAAAAGACATGGGATAGTATTCCAATCTCTATCAAGAGTAATCCTAATTATTATTTAATTTACTATTTGAAAGCTTTCAATAGTGATATTGCAGTAATGATTCAATCTATGGGAGGAAACACACTATCAGACGCTTGTGAGGTGGTAATCAGAGCAAAGAATAGTTTAGTATAAGCTAAAAATCTTACACATAGGCCACTAATGTATTTTTTTCCTAATATTCAAAAACCTCCTATTGTTATTCCTCCCCTTTCTATCATTCCACCTACACCAACACTTATTTTCATACCTATACCAAAGTAGAAAAAGGTTTCAACTAGTCAATCTAGTGACTCCTAAGAGCACAAGAAATTCTAAGAAGTTAAGAGAAAGTTTCAATCCTTGGGAAATGAATTGGTGAATATTAATAGGTATCAAGCTTAATTGAATAGACATTATCAAGCTCCATGTTATCCCCAATAGCCTTATCAAGCAAATAAGCCACCCTTCAAGGGTAATTTTCAAGGCCAAGGATATGGGTAGTAACTATGATATGTAAAATAATTACATTCCCAATGTTGTAATTAAATATAATATTTTAGTTCCTATTCAGAACAACATATCTCAAGAAGGTGAGGGTGTTATGCCTTAGAATTAGTAATCCATTATCCCAAACACTGATTTCAATTAGGTTTTCACTTACCAATGGTAGTAGGGTGCTAGCTATGGATTCAATCAAGCTCTTATGGATCAACATACATAAATGCCTATGATGACAAAAATGGAATAGCCTTAAAAAGGCCAAGGGCCTAATAAATGACCAAACCAATTGGGTATTACAATGGTTAATTATGATCAATAAGAGAGTTATGCATTTAATTAGGAGGCTAAATCTAGCCAAGCAAACATTCTAATGGTAACTAATATGAGGTTAGAAATAAATAACATGGATGGTAATCAAGAAGTAGTCAAAGAGTACCCTACTCTTACTCCTTTACTATAAAATCCAAAGGAACCTAGTATTTCTCCAAAGGTTCCAATAACTTGAAAGATTCAAAACCAACACAATACCTTTGTACCCTAAAACTCATAAATTTGAAACATGGTTGTGGATCCTAAAGCACAAGAAAATTTTTGTGGTTTGCTCATCAATATTGTTAAATAAATGAAAATGTCCAATGTGGTACATGTTCTCTATGCTTGGTTAGGTGGATATCCTTCAATAAGGTTTGTCAAATATTAATGTTTATGAGAAGCCACCAAGTAAGGAAAACATGGTTCTCACCAATGTAACCAAAGGGCATAATAAAGTACAATACAACAAGGTGGTAAAAACTTTTCCCTTCTACATTTATATAGTCATTGGTGACTTATTGGTATATAACTACATGGTATATAGTGGAGCAAGTACTTCAATGATGCTAAAGTCAATATCAGATCAACTTGGTTTGAAGTATAAACCCCAATCCAAGGGATTTTTTTAGCTTGATAATACCAAATCAATTGGTATTTTTAGAGGTCTAAACTTGACCCTACTTGCTTATCCTAGTGTTTTAGTAGATCATGATGTATTGGTTCTAAAGGTTCCTCCTAATTTTACTCTATGCTTATCTAGAGATTTCATAACTAAAATTTAGGGTTACTTAATAGTAGATTGGTGCTACATGGATTTTAGGATGAGTTATGGGACCAAGGTGTCTATCAAATCTAATCACGTTTCTCAATTTCACATTTAGACTTATGGTCCAAGTACCCCAAACATCAATTATACCATTATAGATGAAGAGGACCACCTGGTTGATCAAGAACTAGACACTCATCCTAAGGGGATACATGATATGTTCTTGGATGAATTATGGAGTGAGAATCATCTACTTGACCCTTTGTAAGGTGTTAAAGAAAGAGACATGGGAGTCTATTTCTTGCATTAAGAGAGTGAGTTTATGCCATCCCTCACTAGGCCATAGGAGGATACTAGTGGTTTGTGTAAATTATTCTTTGATTTCTCAAAGAACAAGCATAGAGTAAGTGAAGGTGTGATGTTGATATATCCCTCTAATGATAAGTACTTTTCATCTTATAGTTTCCAATTTAGTTACTCTTACAAAGTAGCTGAGTATGATGGCCTTATCCATGGCCTTCAATGGGGTAGTAAGAGGTGAGTCAAGAAATTACAAGTGTATGGGGATAGTGAGCTAATAGTACATTAATTTAGATGTATAAACACCAAAAATAACCCCTTGATGAGGTCCTACAAGAATAGAGTGTGGGACATGATTTAAGACTTTGAAGTCTTCAAAGTCTTCAAGCATGTCCCACACTCTATTCTTGTGAGCAAAATTAGAATGTTGATAGGTTAGTAGTTATGGGGGCTCAGTTTGACATCCCAAAAAAGTTCAAGAATTAAAAAATAGAACCACATGTCAAAGTGGTAGTAATAACATCAGTTCTAGACAATGAGGCTCATTGGTAGGTCTTTTATTGTGATAAGTAGATTGTTTGTTTCCTATAGCAAGAGATAGAGTCTTTTCCATGAAGGATGTCACATGAGGAAAGATAAGGCAATAATGTCAACTGATGAAGAGAACTATGAAAGAGTCCTTATCTTTAAAGACAAGATCCTCAAGATTGGAAAGATAAGTAATGAGGTAGATTTCATTGAACTTTGTAAGGAATATTTAGACATCTTTGCTTGGGAGTACAATGATTTAAGAGGATTCGATCCCAAGATATTATAACACACTATAGAGTTGGAGGCCAATGTCAAGCCTATTAGGTAGAATAAAAGGCCTGTCAACCCAAAAATTTATGAGCTAATGAGGAATTATTTGACTAAATTTATTGATTCCAATATCATTTTTCCCATCAAGTACTCCTCATGGGTAGCCAACCTGGTACTTGTGAGAAATAAGAAGAGTGAGATCCAGTTTCTTGTTGACTTCAAGGACATGAAAAAGGTCTCTTTAAAATATCATTACCCCTTACCATCCATGGAGTAACTCCTTCAAATGGTTATTGGTTTAGAATGCTTCTCTCTTTTGGATGGGTACTCAAGATACAACTAGGTGTTTATAAGAGAAGAAGACCAATACAAGACTACCTTCACCATAAAGTGGGGTACATATGTTTATCAAAAGATGATTTTTGGCATGTCAAATGCTATGGCTACTTTTTAAATATCCATGGACATGGATTTCTAAGGATTTCTAAATTAGATGGTGCTTGTCTACTTGGATGACACAACAATTTTCTCTAAGAAGGCTAGTGAGTACTTAGATCACCTGAGATTGATCTTTGAAATATGTAGATAATATGGGATCTCATTAAATCCCAATAAGTGTGTGTCTTTGTCTGTGAGGGAAAAAACTTAGGATATATTGTCTCAAAATATGGACTAGCCATTTATCATGATAGAATAAGTGTTATTTTGGCATTATCTTTACCCAAGAATAAGAAGGGACTTTAGAGTTTCCTAAGGAAGATAAACTTCATGAGAAGGTTTATACCTAGATTTTCAATAGTAGTCAAACCCATTACTGTTATGCTAAAGAAGAACCAAGTGTTCACTTGGTTAAATGAAGGTAAAGTAGGATTTAAGGCTATCATTCAAGCCATTTCCCAAGCACATACATTCATGAATCTTAATTTATCAATGGATTTCATATTGTATGCCTTTGTCAATATTGAAAATATATCAGCTATGCTAATGTACAAGAATGGTGAAGGACTTGAGTAGCCAATTGAATTTTTTAATCAATGGCCTAGAGGGTATAAAGTAAGATATAATTTTACATGAAAATAATTCCTTGTAGTCATAAGAAGCCTTAAAAAATTTAGACCAATTATCTCTAGTAGAAAAATCTATCTTATGGTGTCTCATCCTAGAGTGAGAGACTTCCTTCTTAAAAAAGACCTAAATGAGAAGAGGGTTGGTTGGATTATTAGGGTCATTAAATATGACATGGAGATCAAGGTCACTAAGTTAATGAGAGGAAAAGGATTATGTGATCACATGGTGGATGACCTTTATGAAGATAAATAGGTTATTTTAGTGACACAAGATAACTCACAAATAGATGCACCTGTACCTCACACTAGCTAGATCTAGGATATGACAAGGTTTTTTATAATAGGTGAGTTCCCTCAAGGTATGGATAGAGAAAATTTAAGGTACTTTAGAATTTATTCCATATATTATGCATTGTTTTATGGGATTGTATTCATAAAATACCTCAATAGAGTGATTCTTAGGTGCATAGATGATGACCAAGTGGCCTATAGGAGGCCATTTTGATCTAAGGACTATAGTAGAAAAAGTGATGAGGGATGGTTATTATTATCCCAAACTCTTTAAGGATGCATATGCATGGATGAGAAAGTGTCAAAAGTGTGTTTTATTTATAGGTAAGCAAAGATTGGGAGCCCTTCTTCTTAATCCAATTTAGGTAAAGTAACCTTTCATGTAGTGGGGTTTAGATTTCATAAGAATGATCAATACACCTTCCAGTAGAGAACATAAATGTTTACTCACTTATAATGATTACTTCACTAGGTGGGTGGAAGCAATCACTCTGAAAGAAGCTAATGAGATAATGATGTTGTAATTTTATGATAGTATAGTAATGAGGTTGGGTGTACCAGCAACAATCATTTTAGATAATATCTTAGAATTTATTGGCATGAGGATAAGTGAGTGGGAACTTTAGATGGGAATATACCTTAGTAAATTATCCAATTAATATCCCCAAGCCAATGGACTTTTAAATTCAACAAACAAAAACTTGATAAGGATCATCAATAGGACTATGTAAGAGAATCAGAGAGTGTGGCACACAAAGTTAAGGACATCTTTATGGGTTGATAGAGTGACTCCTAAATTTTTAATTAGAAAATCACCATTTATATTTGTATATGGGATAGAATCCAAGTTTCCTTTCTCTCTTGAGTTACCTACCTTGGAGTTATCCCATCAACTTGAGTTGATGTAGAATGAACCTATGAGTGTGAGGATGACAAAGCTCATGGAGATTGAAGAAATAAGGGACCTTAAAATGAAAACACTATAGTAACATAAAGATCAAGTCAAGAAATCCTTTGAAAAGATATCCATAACAAGCGATTTTAAAGAGGGGGATCTAGTCCTCAAGTGGGATTCAAATAAGGCCAAGCCAAGTAACCATACCAAGTTTCACAGCTTGTGGAGTGGTCCTTATTTGATCAATGGATGCAAAAATCATAATTTTTTAAGATTTCCTAGATAGATGGAGAGGTATTACCCATCCTATTCAAAATGATTCATCTAAATCCTTGTTATTAAAATAGTTTGAATCCATTGTATATATTGTACATTTTGTATAGTTTTCCATGTTTTACTCTAAGTGCCTTATGCACATCTTTTCAATTATGTGTTTCCCTTCCCTAAGTGCCTTAGGAAAAGTGTTGGTTTTATTTATTTTTATCCTTGTTACTTCAAAAGGAGGTTTTCATAAAAGGATAGCCTTGTATCAACTTCATATTAGTTGGGAAGAAAGACTTGTGACCCCTTATGCCAAATGGATTAGACAAGGCAACTAATTTGTTGCATAGTAGGCATGAAATCCTATGAGGTCAACATAAATGTTAGAAAAAATTAAAATAATTTTTTTTTTCCTAAATGGATCAAACCACTCTCTTGGACCCTTCAGTAGCCTTCTACCTCCATGACTAGTCCCTTTTTGGTCCTGACTTGATAATGTAATATATTATCCTAGGGGGTCATAGTGTGGTATGAGAAGCTAAGAGAGATATTTTTAAGTGGTTTACCAAATTCCATGAGGAATGCAAATTTCAATGGTTACCATTACACATGTAATCCAATGTTGGAAGGATAATATAAACCTAATTACCCTACCACATGTCACTTTCAATATTTTTAAACATTTTACATAAGCTTTAAGGTGAATTTGGTGATTTTGAGGAAAAGGCCTAGAAATAGGTCTAAAATTGCAAGTGAAGGATCTAGTAGGTTTTCATGGTATTATATAATTTATGGGAATGAGGGAGGTTTTCAAAAATTCTTATAGATTTTAATGAGTCAAAAATAAGGCCTATAGAAGCTATTATGCCCAAAAGAGCCCCAAAAGTGCATTAGATGGTTTAAGGGTCTTTAAAATAGAAATTTCAAGCTAAAAAGTAACTTTTTAAGGAATTAAAATTGGTTTTGACTTCCTCACACCTAATTATGGCGTTTTTTACCATTTTATACATGTTCAAGTTCATTTTATGTCATTTGGAGTGGAGGAGAGGAGTTTGGGAGTAAAAGGATACATTTTGGAACCTTTTGGAGCTTTGATAAAATAGGTTTTTGAAGGATTTTATTTATGAAATGGAAAATATATAATATTAATACATTAATTGTGTCCTTAATATATTATTTTTGGCCCCTAAAATCATATTATAGGATAATAATAAGTAGAGGTAAGGAAAACCTATTGGCTACAAACTAGGCATGAAATAGGTTTTCTATCATTAATAGAGATCCAAACATTTAAGAAGGTTTTTAAAAGGAATGAAAGGTCATTTATAGTATTAAAAATCTTTCCAAATTATTTTATTACATAGGCAAGCTTTTGGTTCTTCATGCTAAGGAAAAATTGTTTTGGGTAGTTTTGGACAGCTTTAAGGAAAAATTGTTTTGGTTAGTTTTGGACAGCTTTAAGGAAAAATTGTTTTGGGTAGTTTTGGAGAGCCTCAGGTTTTCACTTAATATGGTCATGAGAGAGAATTGGGAAAAAATATTTTTGGAATTTATAAGGACCATAATTTCCTTATACTTTATTAAATTAGTTTTCTATTTCATCTCTCCATATTTATGAACAACCGCTAATAATTCAAGGGTGTCTAGATGGCCTACTCATCTAATAGGATCCAAGTTTTCCCTCATTTCTTAAATTGAGATTTAAATAAGAAATAATGGTTTTATATGATTAATTTAAGGGTTAAATATGACCTATTAAAATTATTTTCATCATATAATTACTCATATTTGGGTACTTATGGCATAAAACCTATTTTCCTTCTTGTCCTTGTGAATGGCCTATTTGATCCGTTTTAGATCAAAATATATGTTTAAGAGCTAATATACCTCCTCCTCCTTATGCCACATCAACTTACACAATTTATATTTCTCATAAATCCTTATTAGTTCATCAAATCCTTGATATGCTAAATAGTCAAGTTGCTAGTTGGAGCTCCAATGGAGTTACAGGCAAGTTTATCAACTACAAAGGTTTTCCTTTATTATAATGGTTTAAAAATAAATATAATATGATGTTTTAACGTATATTATTTCATGGTAATCACCTCTCATCCCAAATACTAGTCTCAATAACCTAGCATCATGAAGGTTACAGTCAAAATGTGAGACATAGTCAGCTTGTTGCTTGCTTTTAGTTAAGTGAGGTATGTAAGGTCCTAAAGAGGTTCATATAGATGTAATAAAGATTTAAAATTGTGTTTAACACTTTATTTTTTTCATTATAAATAAATCAATCAAGAACCCTTCAAGTGATAAAAAATGGACTGTGATAGTTTATTTCCCATGTATGCACAATCATACTCCATTAATGAGCACCTATAGGTTCTATAGAGAAGACCAATAACATTGAAAAGGAGAAATTGCCTAGTTTCAATAACTTCATGGTTGATAGGTCTTGTTTTAAGGAGTTTAAAATGTCCAAGATAAACCATAACATTAGATTCCATGTACAACTCATGACCACAGCCACTGCCTTGTCTACAACATCAAAGCATGCCTATAAGAGATTGAAAGCATTGAGTTGGGAGTATTTAAAATTGTTTCAAATCCTTTAGGGTTGTAATAATTAAATTAAACATATTTGAGAAGGATTAGAGTTAGTTACAAGATCATACACCACAAAAATTAGTTCATGTTTATACCCACTGCCCTACAGCCTACAAATGACCACCTACAAGTGGTTTAGACAAGGATCTAAAGGTGTGATATGGAGGTGTTCAAACATGTTTACTGACCTCTATGCAGTTTGTGAGATTGGAAATAATTTGAGAAGCATATTTGAAGCATTAGACTAGTAGATAGTCTTGAATGGCCATCTCCATGTTGATGACTATGTATAAGGATAAAATATCTAAAAACATCAAAATAAGACCCTTAACACTTATGGTGATGATATAAAACAATGTTACATAGAGTATTGACTAGTCCAAATGTATCTATGTTCTATCTCTATCCTATGGGTAGTACCTTTCAAGATAAAATGAATTTTTAATTAGAGGAACATGAGGTTTAGAGGTCTCCAAATTACACATTTGTTCACTATGATTTTTTAATGTATTCTATAAGATTTTAACCTCAAAATTAACCTATATTCCCTAAGATAGTAAAGTGAGTAC
Organism: Torreya grandis; assembly: GCA_037957365.1. NCBI lineage: Eukaryota > Viridiplantae > Streptophyta > Pinopsida > Cupressales > Taxaceae > Torreya > Torreya grandis. The sequence goes on along the minus strand of JARHVA010001154.1, from coordinate 2,323,923 downwards.
CTGTCACTATGACAAGTGAATATAAGTAGTTAAAGAGCTCATTTGTGATCCAAATAACATCAATAAAAGTTCAAGAACTAGGTTTTTATCTTGTAGATGCACCTAAAAGTGTGTTATGGTATAAAAAGGCCACCTATAGTTGACTATAGGTATTTACATTTTGATGGTACAAACTTAGTTAAAATTTCACCTACAGTTGACTATAGGTATTTACATTTTGATGGTACAAACTTAGGCATGAAGTCCTAATGGATAAGAACACATATAGGTTGAAAATGCTTCCAAAGACCTCAAATGGACTTCAAACCATATGATAGTTTCCAATGTGTATATTCACCTACATGACTCTCCTTTTGCTCTAAGATAGGTAACTATAGTTGACTATTTATACAATGACCTAAGAACATGATTATCTCAAGGTTGGAATAGCATGGATATAGCTTGAACAAGTCTAAATAATTGGAAAAAGGCATTAGATACCTTAAGTTCATAGTGAGGCAATATCATGAGGCTTAAACCATGTAATATGTACTTAAAAGGGTCAAATTCTAAGAAATAAACATAGAAAACACAATCAACATTTGTACTCAGTCGAGCAAGGTCTATGTGGAAGTTTTTGGCAAGGTTGGAGTGGTAAGTAAGTTAGGAGCACATTCATTATAGCCATAATAGACTTAAGAGATTCCTTACACATGGAAAACCAATAAAATAATTGGTTATCCATATATTATATACCTACAACAAAAGGAAAACATATTCATGTTTTTTACATAAGGTTCATTAATTAAAGGACTAGTTAAGGGATCTCTCCATATGGTTTCTATACCATGACCACATCAAGATTTTAAATTTTGGTTTTCATTTTAGTTGGCAAGATGTATTTGAGGAAGAAAGGGCATTATTATCAATAAATATTTAATGAATATTCTCAAATTTGCCATAGAGGAGGTTTGTACCCTAATTTATGTGTTTTGCATAAGATGTTGACAAAATTTTCAATTGCGTAATGAAGGAAAGTGTGATAGTTATTTGTTTTGGAGTTTGATGTGGATTATCATGAACAAAGTATATGTTAGAGGTACAATTACTATGATATGGGGTGAATTAGTGAGCCCAAATAATCTAACTTCAATTATGATCTTTACAAACACTTAACCAGTTAGCACAAGCATTCATGAAACATACACATCATTCATAGAAAAAAGCAAGAAAGACAATGCAAGATCAATCACATAACACATGACGTATGTGGGAAACCTATTGAGAGAGAAAACACATTATAACCTACAATTATACTACTATCCTATATTAATAATAACCAATTTAGACCAGCTACAATTGATTAAGGAACTACAATCCCTATTTAATGAGATTATAATCCCATAAGGTATTATAACACCTGTCTAGATGAGCTAAAATAAAAACCAAACTTTTAGAAAGTTTAACCTTATAATGATTATGCAACCACCTTAGATTCTAAGCTACCAAAACAACATCTATGAATATTTCCACATTTGAATTGATGTCTTCAACATCTGATGATGGACCTCTTATTATCACTAGTCACCTTCGCTCATACTCAATCTATAAGAGCACTATTCTACCAATATAATTATGATCTATAGGTCATAAAAATAATCCTAAATCTTTTCTATTATTTAAATCATCCACATATAAATTTACCCCTCCTTCACTCCATAATACACACACATAATCCTCTATCAAACCTCTCCTCAGTCTCTCACTCAAGTCTAGAAACCATTATCTTTGGTTCCACTATTTATAGAGAATTAATTATAATCAACTCCTTGTTCATCCATTATGCATTCCTTAATCCTTAATACATCTCTCAAAAAATAATCTTCCTAAGTCAGCCATAACATCTATGGGTCACCCTCAAGGAACTACACCTTTCAATTAGGCCCTTGTAGCCCTTATAGGTCTCATGTGAACCCATTCACTCCTTTAAAACATCATCAAATTAAAAAATAACACAAACATTTCTTAAATCATGGACCCATTCCTTATTATCTATATGTCCCCTTTAAGTGATAACAACTAACATAGTACCCTTCTACTTAAACATAAATTACTCAAACAACATTCTATGCACATAGTCACCATGAATGAAACACACAGTCACCATATTAAGATTTATTCAAATTATATATGAATGGTCAAACCTTAATAATGCACATAGATGGTCCTCATAGAGTCTGAAATTCTCCCCAATAGCTCATTCATCATTAAACTTGAAAACAACATCAGAATGAGTTCAATTACCCTTCTCGGGTTACTTGTAGAATATGCATGAACACATAGTCAAACTTGAACCTCAATATCTTTGTTTATAAATACCTTCAGAACTTCAAATTTATATTTTTATATTCAACTTAGATTCTTCTACCACTTTTATTTTTATAACATTAATAAATTCATCCTATATCAAAATTTATGGATGAAATACTAATCAATAGTTTTTCCCTTAGCAAATTCAAATATTCAAATGGTAATGGCCACAGTTAAACCTCAGACACTTTACAATCATCTCATGTCCTCAGTGCTCAAATTTAATATGCACCATCGATCTCCTTTGACTTTTAATAATGTTAAATCTCTATCACTTTAACCTCATCTCATGCATTTTGGGAACTTTGACCTCATACTCTTTGTCAATATCTTTGATATTGTCCTCGCTTTAATCACGCAAAATAACTATCACTTTGACCTCTTGAATTTAACATACACCATTGATCATGATCAGTACAAATACCTAATCACCATTTATCTTTTGAATAATCTCAATCTTTATCTCTACTCAATGCTCAACATTGAAAACTTGGCACCATTTCATTATTTCTTGACTTCTTGAAGCAACTCACTCCATCAATGTTGTTCAAAATTTAACTTGTGTAAATTTTACTCTGGAAACCTTTCTTATCTGCCTAGAAGGATAACTTTTCATAGTCATATTTTTTACCTCACTCACTTTCATGTTCTCAAATTTGGACCATATAATCTCCTCACATAGAAGAATCCAACAATGTGTTAAACTACTCCTGAACCTTTTCATGCGTGGCATATAATTCCATTAAAAATCCTCCTCAAATTTATTTATAACATAGCCTACTATGTCAATAATTTATTGGAAAGACCAAATTTACACATGTATATCTTTTGATGCACTTTAGTGCATGATCTAAAATTTAGTGAAAATTAACTAGGCTCAAAACTAAACAAACCCATATGATCATATTCTCCTAAAATGTCCACATGTGTGAGATATTACTACATAAAAATTATTTATTGGATATTCCTTACCTCATGAAAATTTGTCCATGGGAACAACTGTCAAAATGTATAGGAGCCCAACTTTTCACTTGTATATCTTTTGATGCACTTAGGTGTATGACTTGAGATTTAGTGCATAAGAACTAGGCACAATAATGAACAAACCCATGTGACAATTTCCTCCTAAAACCTATATGAATGTAAATTATGGAATCATCAACATGCTTACTTAGCTCTGCTTAAACCCATTTACAAATTTGGCCAAGTATATGAACTTAGTGAATTATATCTAAGAAGCCAATTTTGCACCCATATATATTTGACTATGTTTAGGTCATGACCTAAGAATTAGTGAATATAAACTAGGGACTAATGTGATCAAAACCATATGACTAACTCCCCCTAACTAATCCACATGTGGCAATGGTGATGTCATTAAACTACCTACTCAAATTTTCTACCACTAGATCCAAAATGTCTAGATGACAACAATAATCAACTGAATGAATTCAACTCATTCACATAAGAACTCAAAGCTTATAAAACATCTTATGGACATTTTACACATGATCAATACTCCATACTCATACATGAACTTTTCTAACCATTCCAAAATAGAGATCGACCAATCATACTTCAAGCATACTAGGATAAGCATATTGCACACTTTGTCATTATCACTCAAACTATCAAGACACTTCATCCACTCACCTAGATACCTTCATGACATCATCATAACATCATTTGAAATTTTCTAACAATATACCCCTTTATTATTAATGTCAACAAACATCATATATAAAAATATATAGCTTACCTTCTTTCTCTTTTCAAGCACTCTCACAATATGAACTTTCTCCCTCTTTAACACAATGACAAAGTGATATTGAGGAATTGAAAATACCACTAATAGTATATTAATACCTTATAAAAATGATACAAAATCTCCCTTACCTTGATCCTACTTCTACTTGCCTTGATAACTTCCTCTTGCTCCATGCCAACACTCTCTTCAACTAAGCACTATAACTAATGAAGAAATATCACACAAAAACCACTATAATCTAATGGAACTCACTAAGATACATTTGATAGGAACTCCCCCTAAGTTTTTTAGCCATTTCACCTTTTGAGCATCTTTAGATCTCCACACACCATGAAAAACCAACATACCAGCTTATTATCCTTATCTATCAAACCACCTCAAGGACCAAAAAAAAAATTCATGCCACTCACCAAATATTAAATATTCACTAATCCAACTTGATGCCTCACCTTGAAATACCCATACCTTTTTCTTTTGGATAAACTCAACAGAAATCTCTCTTCTTCACACTAGGCCTATCTAGTCTCCTTGTAGAGCCCACAAATTTTAGTAGACACATATTCAAGACCTAAAAATTAATATCTAGAATATTTTCATATTCCCCCTCAATCACAACATTTTTCATCACCTAGATCATCTTTTGAAAAATACTTCCTTCATAAACCTATTAGACAATTAGGCCTCCATCTTGATAAAAACATGAATAACTTGAAAATCAAAAACCTTAAAATATCTATTAATATTGATTTTAAAACCCATTTGTACCATTAATCCTATTAATAAACCTCATATCTCAACTCATAAGGCAAACTAATTTTCTAGCATAGCCCAAAACCTTAGAATCTCAAAACAGACAAAGTCAATAAATCTCCTTCTAGTCAACACCCACCTCTAAAACTTATTTCACACCTATATACAATCATCACAAACTTTTGAACCAATATTTTAGCCTTCACACCTTTGGGAAAAATGACTTACTATAACCCATTTTTAGGCCTACTTGTCCTTAAGCCAAAAACTGAGAAAACTGAGAGCTAACAAAAATATTTTCAATTGGCATAAACATACCTTCAAACCACAAAAGCACCTAGATCACATCACAAATAAGTGTACAAACCTTTATAAACATCAAAATATTATTGAAAATTTTTTAGTCTCATTATACCATCTGGATATACCCATTCTGACCCTACAAAATAGTTCCTTCATAAATCTCTAGAACAAGCTCATGATCTTGTTGCTCCCCTTTAACCAAAGACCTTCTCTAATTGGCATTATCATCTTGATCACATAAACTTAATTATCTACTGAAATTATCCTCTTAATAATCATATATAGAGACCTCATCTACACCATAATGCTCCACCATGGTGTGAAACTAGGAGTTGCCCACAACTCTTCATATTTCTTCTCCTCCTTGATCATCTAATACTTATAGTTCTTCTTCTTCAACTTAAAAGAAACAACTTTCTCATCCACTACAACATTCTCCTTATTTTATAGGATTATATTAACAATACATAGAGATAAAAAGATTCATGACATACCTTTTCATTAAAATAATCCACCTTATGGTTTGGAACCTCATCATTAGGCATAGACAATTGATGTTCTTTACATGATATATGATCAACAATAGTGAGATGTTCACTTGGATCCATACATACCTCAATATTATCTTCAAATAACACATTGGTCTTCTATTTGAGCTTGGTCTCTTCATTCTCAACATGAGAAAATAATGAGAGCCCTTGGCACTCTTCAACTTCTAAAGCATTCTCCACCATAGCAAACAAATTACTTGGACCTGCAGTCTCATCATGACTCAGACTTTTCACCTTTGGCTTCCATGTGTTAACATGCCTTTTTTCTTTCACTCTAGGAGCTTGATTAAACTTATTCTAACTTATAGGCCTTTGCTTGTAGAGCTTATCAATGTGACCACTCTGATCATAATTGTAGCACACCATACCTTTTTAAAGAAACATATCTTGCTTTACTTTATTTGGACAAAAATTTACAATATGTTTATGTCATAATAATTAAATAACTTAAATATATTCATATTTTTTGATAGATGACCCCCATCATAGTTCTAATTAAACTCATTTTTAATATGTCTCTTACATTCTCTGTCCCTATGACCAAATTTTTTACATGTGTAACATTAACCATTGAATCTTGCATACCTCATGGAATTTAGCTATTTGATCTGATTTTTATTCATTCTACCAGCACCTTCATTCCTTGTCTAATTATTTATCTTCAAAGTATGATTTTCTTGGTTCACATTAGTCTCCATTTTGTCTTGAGTTACATTCTTTTGTTCTTCTTCATATCCAAGACTAGTTCTATCACTAGAATGATTTTGACCACTCAAAATATTATCTAGATCAAATGAGCTCTTTTCAAATATCATAAATGTCTTCACCTTAGTATATGTCTTCTCTAACTCATCTTTTAAAGACATAATATTAGAAACATACCTCGAGAATTCTTTTTTTTAGCTCTTAGACTTTTAGACATATATTCTAATTTATAATTAAGAAACATGACAACACCCTCATGCTCCCTACAGTCTTCAAACAATCTTTCCTCAAACACACTAAAATTCTCCTCATAGTCGAGTTTAAATTTCATCCTCTTATTGATATTATTATCAATCTTCAGTTCTTCAAGAGAATTCATCAATACAGTCTCATAGTCCACTTCATCTTCGTCATCATCTGAATCACTCCAAGTAGACACCTTTTGATGTGAGAAACTTACTTCCTCAACCATGAATAGAGATTCATCTTTAGTAGGACCATCATCTTCATGATCATATTTTGAGTCACTATCTTCAATTTCATTTGATGAGCTACAATCTTATTTTGTGTAGAGACTCTTCTTATTTTTGAAGGACTTCTTCTGGTTATTATACTTTTTGAATCCTTTCTTTATGTAAGTCTTCTTGTCTTCATCCTGACATCATCATGCTCCTCATCAAAATTATACTCATGCTTATGAGGTAAATTATGAGAAAAATGTCCTATCTCTCCATAGTTGAAACATTTTAAGGGTAGTTTACCCTTATACTTCCCTGAGCCAGTGTTCAATTTCTTACTAATCAAAGAAATTAGTTCATCCTCATCAATATCAGATATGTCATCCTCTTTAGATTTATTACCTTGGAACTTCATCTTAGGATTCATCTCTATCTTGAATGTTTCTTCCTTATTTGTGGTATATCATCATTTACTCCCATCTTATATATAGTAAGGGTGTCATGCAATTGATCCATCTTCAATTGAGCAAGATAATTACTTTCTTCTATAGCAAATAACTTTGGATCAAACTTTAGAGATAGAGACCTTAATACCTTTTGGACTATATTATCCTCTTCAATATTCTCTCCAAGACCTCTGATGATGTTCATAATATCATCAAATCTCTACAAAAATGATGCCACATAATCTTCTTCCTTCATTTATAGACTTTCAAATTACCTTCTATGAGTTTGCAACTTAGCAAGCTTATCCTTTGAATCTCCTTCATAAATGATCTACAGTTTGTCCCATATCTCTTTAGTATATTTACAATGTATTACCTTGGTGTATTTTGTATTTGGAAGACCACAAGTGATATCATTCATTACCTTAGAATTATTCTCAAATAACTTCTTGTTTACATCACTAGATGGAAGAGTAGTACGAGCAACATAACCATCCAAAATGGATTACCATACATAAAAACCTAGGTGCATAATATATGTCCTCATCCTTGCACTCCAAAAAGTGTAATTGGATCCATTTAACATCGATGCTTTCTTAGTAGATAAACCTCCTTGATGACTACCCATATTGTACCTTGGATCACCTTTAAGTTATCAAGCCTTTACCAAAGGACTTGCTCTGATATGAATTATTAGAGGTACAATCACTAAGAAGGGTGGGGGTAAATTAGTGAGCCCAAATAATCCAAGTTCAATTATGATCTTTTACAAATACTTAACCAATTACCACAAGCATTAATGAAGCATACACATCATTCATATAAAAGAGAAAGAGAGACAATGCAAGATCTATCACATAACACATGAAATATGTGGAACCCTCTTGGGGGAGAAAACCCACTAGAACCTATAATTATACTACTTAGAGCATACGCGCTGAACTTTCAAAAAAATTATGTTCAAAAGGAACGCACAGGGTGTATTGGATGTGTACCCAAAATTTGAAAGTGATGGGCGGCAAGTAGAAGGTGCCCTTTCAGACCTGGAAACCAATGGAGTGCATGTATGTGGAAAACTTGTAGTGGAAAACTAGGCAAGAGGTACAGACCCTGGAGGAATAGCAGGAGGAGTTGAGAAGAATGTAGGGTCTTATATAAATAATGGAAAATCTTTGAGTGGATCTGATCCTTTTTATGGGATCTGTGCTTCCCAATGGGATTCTCCTCCTGCTGTGTGGGGGCAGGAGTTTGAAAAGGAGAAAGATAATGTTGATTTTAATAAGGAAAATTCCTCAAAAGTGTTGAAGGTAGAGTATTCAAAATAGAGGAAGTGGTCATCTTTGTTTAGCAAGAAACCCAATGGAAAATCTCTTTTCCCACCGGTGACTGCTAAGTCTTGCTAGGAAAAAGGTGAGTTTCAAATTTTTATTCCAGATCCTTTAATAGATTTTTCTGTGTCTTTAATGGATTTCACTCTAGTGGGTAAATTTCTAGGAGCAAGACCAGATCTTGAATCTCTTATAAAAATGGTTAAAAGGAAATGGGTTATTCGAGGAGAGGTAGATATGGCACCAATGTTGAATGGTTTCTTCTTGTTTATTATCAATTGTAAGGAAGACATGAATATGGTTCTATGTGGAGGACCGTGGTCTTTCGGTAAATGTTCTCTCACTATTAAAAAATGGGAGCCTAACATGGATCTCTCAGATTCATTTTTCTTATCCACTCCCATTTGGGTAAGACTTCCTAGCCTCCCATTAGAGTTTTGGCATGAGGACATTTTTAAAGGAATTGCCAGTTCTTTTGGTGAACTTATGGTAGTGGATAATGCAATAGCTACCAGATCTAAACTTCAGAGTGCCAGACTTTATGTTAAAGTGGCAAACCTAAATCATCTTCCAAAAAAAGTGGATCTAATATCAAAGTTTGGCAAAAAAACTCAAAGGATATTTTTTGAAGACTTGCCCAACTCTTGTTATGCTTATAATAAATAGGGGCATCTGGTCAAAAATTGCCCTTACAAAATTAAAAATTATTCTAGTAGTGTTATGGATGGGAGAAAGACTAAGATTTAGCAAAAGAAAGCTTGGAAACCCAAAGAAGATCATCAACAAGAACAACAGAATAATGAAGATGCTAAAGCTCTACAAGCTGAGGTGGAAAAAGAGCCTTCTTTTGAAGATCCTAATGTTACACATACTGAGGTGGATAAAGAGCTTCCTTTTGAGAAAGAAAATTTTGTGAAAGAAGGACATGGGATGCAATAAAAAATCATAATACCTATACAAATAATATATGATTTGATAGATCTATCAAAACAAATTATTTCCTACCAAAGCATAGAAGATCGATAGAGAGATGTTGATGACAAAACTGTGCTAGAGGAAGGTGAATTCGTGGCTGAAGCTGGAAAAAAAATAGAGGAAGGAGACTTTCTTTTTTCTCAGTCCAAGGAGATTCTGGTTGATAATGATTCCCCTTTGAATGAGCTTCCTATGTATGATAATGGAGAAAACTTAAAGAAAATTCTAAACCAAAGAAAAAGGGCTGAAAAAAAGACCAATACTAAGGGGGTAGAAACAAGAAGTAGCAAAAAAGCCCTGCAAACAAAGGCAAAACATGTTGCTTCTACTCTGGATAAATCTGGAAAAAGAGATGAACAGCATTACAAACCTGGAAGAAGACCCACTAGGAAAAATAGAGAGCTAGAAAGTATGCAAAATATTGTTGATGGAAAACATGCAACTATTATGGATTTTACCCCTAAAAAATAGATATTAGATCATTATTTGGGATATTATGGGGCTGATTACAAATTAGATTTTGAGGTTGTCCTTGTATAACCTGATTTTGTTGCTACTTCTTAGTAGGTTTAAGGATTGCTTATCCTAATGCATGGTATTGCTATATATTTTATGGTTCTGTTAAAGGGTTTCGGGGTCCCTTCAAAACCTATTTTTACCTTAATATAAAACAAGAACCAATTTAGACCATCTACAATTGATTAAGGAACTGCAATCCCTATTTAATGAGACTACAATCCCACAAGCTACTACAACACCTACCTAGATGAGTTGCAACAACAACCAAACTTTTAGCAAGTTTCATCTTGTGAGGCTTCAAACACCTTAGATTCTAAGCTTTCACAATAACACCTATGAACACATACACCTTTGAACTAATTTCCTCAATACCTAATGATGGACCTCTAATTATCACTCTTCACCTTTGCTCATACTCAATCTAGAAGAGCACTATCTTACCAATAAAATTATGACTTATAAGTCATAAAAATAGTCATTAATCTATTATGCTACCAACTCATCTATATGGAAATCTATCCCTCATTCACTCATAATCCACAAACACAAGCCTCTCTTAAATCTCTCCCGAGTCTCTCACTCAAGTTTAGAAACCATCATATTTGGTTCCATTATTTATAAAGCATTCATGTTAAGCAACTCCTTGGTTATCCATTAGGCATGCCTTAATCCTTAATACATCTCTCAAAATAATAAAAAACTCAAAAAATAATATTCATAGGTTGTCCATATCATCTATGGGTCATCTTTAAGGAATTACACATTTTAATTAGGCCCTTGTAGCCATTATAGGTCTCATGTGAATCCATTCACTCCTTTATCACTTCATTAAATGAAACAATAACATGGAACCATTTCCAAAAGTATGGGCTCATTATTTATGATCTATAGTTTCCCATTAAGTGCCAACAACCAACATAGTACCCTTATGCTTAAGCAAAAATTTCTAAAACAACATTCTATGCACACAGTCACCATGAATGAAACACATAGTCATCATATTAATCTTTATTAATATTATATACAAATGGTCAAACCTTCATAATTCACATAGATAGTCCTAATGGAGTATAGAGCACTCCCCAATATCTAATTCATCACTAAACATCAAAACAACATCAGAATAAGCTTAATTACCCTTCTCGGGTTACTTGCAGAATATGCATGAACACATAGTCAACCTTGAACCTCAATATCTTTTTATGTACATACATTAAAAATTCAAAATTTATATTTTTAGATGATCCTTGGAGTCCTCTACCACTTTTATTTTTACACCATCAATATATTAGTCCTAGATCAAAAATTATGGATGAAATACTAAGCACTATTTTTTCCCTTAGTAAATTCAAATATTCAGATGGCAATGGTCATAGTTAAATCTCATACACTTTTCAATCATCTCATGTCCTTGCTACTTAGATTGAACATGTGCCATTGATCTCCTTTGACCTTTAACAATGTTAAACCTCTATCATTTTGACCTCATCTCATGCATTATGGGAACCTTGACCTCATATGCTTCATCGATCTCTTCAAGATCATCTTCACTTTAATCATGCAAGACAACTGTCACTTTGACCTCTTCACTTTAACACACACCATTGATCATGATCAGTATGAACACCCACTCACCATTGATATTTTGACGAATCTCGATCTTTATCTATGCTCAATGTTAAACATTGAATAATTAGCACTATCTTATTGCTTCTTGAATTTTTGGAGCAACGTGCTCCATCAATGTTTCTCAAACTTTAACTTGTGAAAATTTGACTATGGGAACCTTGCTTATCTTCCTGGATGGCCAACTTTATACAATCATATATTTGAACTCACTCGCTCACATATACTCATATTTGGACCATATGATCTCTTCACATAGGAGAATATAACCATTTATCATACTACTCATGAAACCTTCACATGTGAGAGATATAATGCCATTAAAATGTCTCCTTAGATTTACTATCACAAAGCCAAATATGTCACGAATTGACTAGAAAGACAAAATTTTCACATGTATATCTTTTGATGCACTTTAGTGCATGATCTAAAAATTATTTTAAATCAACTAAGATCAAAACTAAATAAACCCATATGATCATATTCTCTTAAATGTCCATATGTGTGAGATATGACTACATCAAAATGCTTACTCAACTATTCCTTGCCTCATGAAAATTTGGCTAAGTATGGGATAACACTATCAAAATGCCTAGGAGCCCAACTTTGCACTTGCATATCTTTTGACTCACTTAGGTGTATGACCTGAGATTTAGTGCATAAAAACTAGGCACAATACTAAATAAACCCTTGTAACCATTTCCTCCTTAAACCTACATGTGTGCAAATTATGACATCATCAACATGATTACTTGGCTTTACTTGAACCCCTTTGTAAATTTGGCTAAGTATAGGAACTTAGTGAATTCTATTTGAGAATCCAAATTTGTATCCATATATCTTTGACTACACTTAGGTGCATGACTAAGAATTAGTGCATAAAAACTAGGGAATAATGTGATCATAAACATATGACTGACTCCCCCTAACTCATCCACACATGGTAATGGTGACATAATCAAGCTATCTACTTATATTTTCTACCACTAGACCTAAAATGTCTAGATGACAACAATGATCAACTAGATGAAATCCACTCATGCACATAAGCACTCAAAGCTTAAAAAACATCCTATGGACCTCTTTTACATACTCCATACTCATCCCTAAACATCTATAACCATGTCAAAATAGAAGATCAACCAATCATACTTCAATCATACTAGGATAAACACATTGCACACTTTGTCACTGTCACTCAGACTATCAAGACACTTCATCCACTCACCTAGATACCTTCATGACATCATTGATAATGCTAAAATAGTATAGAGAAATTTTATGGAATAAGTGCCAAAGTGATAGAGTGTTGTTTCTATAAGGTGTAATACGTTACCATAGAGCCTAAAAAATCTAATATAGATTTTTCAAACTCTTGTTTGAATGTTGAGACCCAAAAAACTTGTTTTCAAACACTACATACCTTAACTGTGCACACAAAATAGTTAATAACTTGATCAAATGGTTATAAAAATGAGTGTTGGAGATAATCAATAGGTGGAAAAGGATTTATATATGTGTAAAAAATCTTTAAAAAATCCTACATGAGATTTAAACCTTTTGAGTTGGTATAAACCCTTAAGTGAAAGTCCAAAGATATTATAGACTCTATTTAAGCATATAATGAGAACAAAACCAATTTGGAAAAGTGGAATAAAGGCATATTTGTGTAAATCCAATAATTGGGAAAATAGTGGATAGGTATAATAGTCCTCTAAAAATTTTAAGGCCTTTGGAAACCCTGTGTGAATTGTACAAAAGCATATTGAATGCTCTGAGGTCCTCATAGGGTTTGTAAGCCCTAATCTAGGGTTTTAACTTTTAAATGAATTTTTTAGACATTCTACCCATTGAAAACTCACAATAGTTAGTCATTTTGATAGGTATTAGGGTAATTAAAGAGATTTTGAAAGTTGTGGTTTAAATCTATAGAAAAAAGTATAGTTACCAAGGAATGAAAGGAAATAAGGTTGGAAAGACCTAATTAGGTCTAGGCAAAGAAAAAGTTAGGGTTGATAAAGTGACTTAAAGTTATAACCTAGAATTGAAACTTCATACAAATTTAAGGCTTGATAAAGGGTATTATAATATGGGGATTAAATCTCCTAGTACCTTCATACTTATTTGTACATAGAGAAAATATTTAGAAAAAGGCTAGTAGATTATGTAATAGGTAGCTAGAAGTATTGTGTGCAGTGACTTGTTGCTTTAAGAGGAGTTTTGAATTGATTAAGAATACCAACAAGCTTAGTAAGATCTTAATATAGATCATAATATCCAATAAATAATGAACCATCAAGTCATTAAATGAAAGAAAGAACTAGTGATACATTGTCAAAGAAGAGTATCTTGAAATAAGGCAAAGTGTGAGATAAGTTCACATATCCTCTACATCACCATTTGACATTTAAAGGAGGTTTATACCTCTTATCACCTTTTTCAAGATCTAAGCTCATTCAACCTAGTAATAATCCATACAAAGGATAGTATTTAGGCATAGGCTTCTAAAATTTGGTAAAATATTAAGAACAAGGTAGTCTTCATGATGGAGTTATATTGGTCAAATGAAGGTTTCTTAGGGGCATGATATGAAGGAAGTTAAAAGGCCAAGTGAGATGACATCTTCAAGCATGGTCACATATAACTATAATAAGAACCTACAGCCAAGTAGGTAAATAATTCTTAAAGATGCCATCAATAATTTTTAGTTAGATGAGGGTTTTGAGGTGATTTTCATATCATATCTCATGACTGATCTTTTACGATCACCTACAACATTGAGTACATAGGCATCCATGGATTTTCCTTGAGAAGCTTAAGTCATACATGAGTTACATGGAAGATTATGAGATATAAAATGAAGGTTAAAATAATGAAAGGATAGTTTCATGAAACATTAAAATCACATTCACTTTGTTCTGGCACAAACTAAGACAAGGAGGAAGAAAACTTAGTTGTGGAGTTTGACCAAGTAGGCACATGTCACTAGCTTTTGGCAAAATGGGCTTATAAGCCAAAATATGTAGGACATAATAATTAAATTTTTTGGAGAGGATTATTATGAATTAATATATTTATTAAACATATTTTTAATGTTTTTTGACAATGGTAAATTTTCACTATTTTAGTACAGTCAACCCTATGTCAAATCATGATCAATATTAGAGCCTGCTTTGGATGGATTGGTCATTTTAAAGCATCTACAAGTCAATTAAGAGCAAAAAATTTGGTAAAAATGGTATAAATGAAAAAATAAATTATAAAATTATATAATAAATTTAATTTAAAGAGTGAAAGTACTTTTTGTTCTTACACATCCCTCTTGTAATCAAGATGGCAGCCATTAAAGGTCAGTTGAAGTTTTGTTAGTTCTAGGTACTAAGAGGGAGTTTAAGACTTGGAAAGGTATTAAAAAGATATAATGTGATGTTTTAAACCTATATTTTCCCATATAAGTGATCACATTTATGGTTTTCAATCAAAATTTTGAATTAAGACAAGTTTAGGCATGGAGGAAGGATGTAGGCAGCTCAAGGTAATTTTTGGTAAAAAACAGATACATGACAAAGTATGCATCAAAAATAATTTAAATTTGGTAATAATTAAATAATATACCTATTTATAATATATTTAATGTAATATAATTAACATAATTTCTTGTTGTTTATACACAATCCCCCTTATGTCCCATAATGGTCACCATTGTTATAGGCATACTTTTTGAAGTTTTAAGATGTGGTTAAGGGTTTAAAACTTAGGGAGGTATTTTAAAATAATTTTAAGATTTTTTTAGTACTATTAAAAACCTTTAAATAGTTTTCACACTCCAAACTCCATGCATACCCCACAGTTAATCTCAAAACCCCATACGTAGTCTCAAAGGCATAAAAGGCAAAGTTGGTTTTTGATTATTTGGAAAGGTGTAATAAGTTTTTTTAGGTGACATGATTATTTTTTAAATAAAATAATATCATTATAAATTTCAATTTGTTCCTTTAGATAAATTTTAACTTTTTTAGGCTTAAGACACCAAGTTTTAACCCTTCTTTAGATGCTTGTTTCTTTCATACCATAAAGATTTAAACCAAGTTCTTCTAGTATGTTTTTAGTACCCATATTTATTTGAAATTAATATTTTATTGAGGTTGTTAAGTTAATTATTTTTATGAATGATTGTTAAGAGTGTAAGCATGTCTATAATGATTGTAAACCCTATAGGCAATCATCTTTACATATGTATCTTTTCATGTTGTCTACATGGAAGCCCAATATTTTAAGGGATGTTTAATGGGTATATGAAATATATATTAATGTAAATAAGTGGTGGAATAGGTGTATTTATTTAATGAAAAATCATCTTGAAAGTGAGCTTATTTGAGCTGCCAAAGGAGCTTTTTGACCAATTTTGTGTTTTTGGACTCATAGTTCCATAAAATAGCCTAAAATCACTAATAAAACACCTATAATGTGTATATGACTCCCTAATGATCATATCTAAGCTATTTTTTAGAATAACTTGGCATGTTTGAGTGCTTAAGAGGCCCAAAATGGCTTAAAAATACTTACTTTTTTAGGTCTTCAAAGAAAGAAATGGTTTAAAGCCATGGAAGAGGTATAATGGGACCTAAAACATCATTATGTCACTTTTATATTTTCACAAGGGTTTCTATGTTGCCTTGTTGAGCTAAAGTCTCACAAACCTTATTTTTTGACATTTTGTACATTGTTATAGGTTTAATGGTGATTTCCACCATTATTTCAGGTCTTGAAGGTTATCCAAATATTCATTTTATTAATCATATTCATGCCAATGGAGGTCTTATATAGGTATATAAGTGGACTTTGGAGTGCCAAATGGCCTTGGGAGTAGGTTTTAGGGTAGTTAGTTGAGGGTGGCTCAAGCTTGCGACCTCCATCAATGGGGTCTATGAGAGTTTCAAGTTTAATGGAATTTATTTCAAGTTGGAGGAGCAAATTAAAGTTGAAAATAGAATATATCCTCAAAAAAAAAACACAAAACTTAACCTCCATTGTCAGTTAAACATCTTATGCTAAGTCAACTAAATTTTACCAAGTACCTTCTAGAAGTGAAAGTGGAGGGGGGAATAGAAGTAAAAATGAGAGATATTTTGAGGTTGGGAGGACAAGAAGAGAATTCAATTAATTTTTAAAGTCTTTTGAGACTTTTCCATTTTGAGTGGATCATGACATCATCATCCTCAAAAGTTTTTGCCTTTTAGTGTGTTTCTAAGCCAATGAAAGAGCTTGAAGGCCATTTGGACTAATGAGGGTTATTTTGTTGAGGATGGATTAGTTATAATTGATTCAAAGGTGATTGAGACTCCATATAAGGTGGTTATGTCTCATTTATTGAAATCTATTTACTTGCTTCTTTTTTCTTCTTTCCCTTTTCTCTTATATCTCCCATTTCTCCTCCATTTTTAAAAGATATTCTCATTTGACAAGGCAAAACCTTGTCAAAATTTGCAAGAAATACCTTTTGAATAAATAAAGATAATTTTCACCTATGTCTTGCCTCTAAATTGTGTTTAGGAATCTTGTGTATGGTATCCTTTTGAATAAGTGTTCTTCCATGTCTATTGTCCTTCTTTCTTACCTCTTTTTAGGTGTTTTCAAGCTAGTTTCAATTATGAACTTGAGATCTTTCCACCATTAATTGATTATTGGTGTTAGTTTTAAAACTCCTCTTTGTTTTCTTTGTTGTTTGTGAGCCTAGTTTAATAATTACTTATGCAAATTAGCTAGTTTATGATCTTTGATCAAAAATTAAATCATGTAGTGTTTTAATACTTCATCCCATCTATGTTTATAAATTTCACCTCTAATTAGCTAGAAAGGAGTAGCACAAAAAACTAATTGCTTTTTCTCTTAATTACTAAGGTGGGATAGTGTTAAATTTGTATTAAAAAAATTTGTGGTATCCTCTAATTATTTAAGTACATGTGTGAATTGAAAAAGGTACACATCAAGTAATTCATACTCGATAGAATGTGATGGTTTACTAGATTCAACATGTGATAAGTGATCTAGTCAATAATTAACCTTACCTAATTTTATCATCATAAAGAATTGAAATTCTTGAAAGATAAAAATCCATTAGCAAATACATCTATTGAATACCAAATTATTCATGATGTATTAAAGTGCTTCATGATCCATAAAAAAGTGAATGGGGTGGCCAACAAATATTGGAAAACTTTTTAAGCATGTATACCATGGACAAAGATTTGCCTTCTATAGTTGAGTAATTCCATTTAGCTAGAGTGAGATTTATAATAAAAAATTATATGGGATGATTAAGACTACCCTCACCAAGTTATGCAAGGATAGCGCCTAATTCCATTATTGAAGTGTCAACACGTAAATGAAAAGGATTTGTCTAGTTTATAAATTGGAGAATGGGGATAGTGGTTAGATTGTCTTTGAGTGCCATAAATGCCTATTGGTGATCACCTATCCATAATAATTGACCATTCTATTTAATTATTTTTTCTAGTGGCACTATGATCTTAGCATATACCTGAATGAACTTCCTATAATACCCCATGTGTCCTAGGAATGCATGGACCTCATGGTAGTTGGTCAGTATTGGAAGGAGAACAATGACTGTAATCTTACTCAGATCCACCAATATTTCATCATAATAAATAATTTGACCCAACAAAATTCCAAAAGGATTAGAAAAAAAACACTTCTTTAGATTCAAATAAATTTGAAATTATCTATAGTGCTCAATCATGAGGTAAATATTATAAAAATGATAATGTATTAAACCATATATGGTCTAATCATCTAAGTATACTTAAAATAATTAATAAAATACTTAAATCCTCTACCATAATACATGAGAACATGACCAAATAATTCTTTAAACTAAAGGGTATTAAATTGTAAGCAAATGAACCTAATTTATTTACAAAGATGGTATTTGGTTTATCTTCTTTTGTGATATGGACCTAATAATATATATAAAAACTACCAATGAGGTATAAATCTCACACCCAACAACTCCTAAAATTTCCTCAGTGAAAGTCATTAGCAAAGGGTCGATTATAAAAGTAGCATTGAGTACCTGATAATCTACAAAAATATGAATGTGTCCATCTTTATTGATACTGATCACCATGGGGCTCACCCATTCATATTAATTAATAAGAATTATAACTCCAAATCAAAAAATACTATCAATCTCTTCTTTAACCTAAGCGTACAAATTAGGATTGATTTGATAAGGTCTCTTTTTGATGGGTTAAACACCTTAAACTAACTTGATGTGTGTCTTTCCCAAGGATAGATTTATGCCTTTCATCTATGTATAATTTTACAAGAAAACATCTTGATATTACTATAAGAGTTCAAAAATCTTGCTGATCTCAGTATTAAACCAATAATTCCCCACAATGGCCATCTTAAGTGCATCCTTTGTGCCAATATTATGATAAATCATCTATAGTGGATATAAATAAAGTTGCTAGTCATTTTTGTATGGTGTCTTAGACATTATGCACTTCATATTTAGTATGTAAAGCCAAGTGTTCAATGGATAGATCTTGCATGTCATAATTGGTACCATCCTCAACTTGGTACACAACCTTCTATTTTCCCTTTTGCATTTGTTCCGTCAATGCATGGTCTAGTTGAGAGTAAATCTATGAAAAAGATGAGAGACAAGGGTATCAGGGTCTTGGAAAATGGATAATCTATCCTCATGTGTGCCATGTATATGTTGTATATGGTCTTCAACTAACACTAAATAACCTATAATAGCTTGATGGATGGATTATAGGTACAAGCATAAATCCATGTGATGGGATGAGTAAGATAGTGATGAAATCATATTACTTAAAATGTTACTCTAGGAGTCCATGTCTAAGTTTCAATCTTGATGAATGCACCATATTTCATCTCAAGTGTGTAGAGTACCATAAATGCATGAACCCATAGATAGTCAAGAAAAGATGTCTCATATGCATTCAAAAGGTTTTTTTAGCCCTCAAGATGAGATTTTGGAGCATTAATTAAATCATAACTTAGAGTGGCATGAATGTGATTATCATGATGGAAATGATAGTGCATGGTAGTTTTCACCGATCCTTGGTAAAAAAAATTATGATGGTTTTTTACCCACCATCAAGTAGTTGTCCCTTGAAAAACATAACTAAGGGAGTGCATTCATTCATATTCAAACACATAAATTTTTTATAATTGGTTCACATACTCCAAGACTTCTATTTGACTATGAAATCTAGGTTCTTGATCTAATAATAGGGGTTTTCTAGCCATCAAACATCCTCCAATAAGGAAAATAAACTTATGGCACTTAAGTGACTTACATAGAACATCCTCTCAACTACCAACTGTGCCATAAATTCATCCAATAATATCATATTCTCCATGATCCCAATGGTCACAAGCATTTTTTATAGTGTTATAAATAGACTTTGTGTCTTCCCAATGTAATATACCATCTGGACTAGGATCAAAACACTCAATTCCCTGAGTTGTGATATTATAGATATGATTGAGGTCCTCATCAATGTTAATTGGTTGAACAAAAGGAGGTTCTTAAGAATTATCTAGGGGAATCATAATACAATGATTGTCATTTTCAAAACTGATGTATCACTTTTTGAAGCTCAAGTCAAAAATATTTTCATAAGACCATATATGACCCAAAAGATCCAAAAAATCATCAGGTTTAGCCAACTCAATTACTTCAAAGTCAACATTGAAATTAACACCTAAAATCTCAATAGTGGCATCCTTAAGAAATCCTATGGATAGTTCATGAATATTATTATCCATGAACAATACACGAGGATAAGGATGTAAATAAGTTCTCACCATATTTCTCCTTGCATCATTTATTAGTACATTCACCTCCATGCCAGTGTCTACTATTATATCTATAATGATCCAATAGTCAATAGCTATGTTTACTAAGATTTATTTGTTTCATTCCATACTAGGTTGGACATGAGCCTCTTATCATCATTCATGGTTCAATCAATGATCCTCCATAGGCTTTGGTGCTTGATTACTAAGCCAATTCCTCAAAATGGCAATGATGTATTCATCAAGATGTTGTTTAAACATATCATGAAACTCGTCACACATCAAATCTTGGAGAATCTAGGATTATTGCATTTCAACATGCATAGTATCATCTCTATCCTTAAAGAACTAAATTTCACCTTTCATTTCCCACACCAAAGTCATTGTGTCCAACTATACTAATTTTTAATACTAATCATCTAGGTATTGATTCTCAAGAAGCTCTTCCCATTGAACCTTGTTAGAGGGTGGATTTGAAATATACTAGGAAGGAGCATAACTACATGTAGTAATATTTACCTTGGGACCAATTAGAATAGTAGGGCATGGTTTCCATTGACTAGTTGGAATTTTTTAAATCTATATCATTCAACACCCTTCTCATTCCATTCCTTGATGATGTTGACATACAATTTTGTGCATCACTCTACATAATCCTCATTCTTACAAGGCATGAATTGGATAAACTAGTAAGTCACACTGGTAATACTCTAGATATTTACACTTGTAGTATGTTCTAAGAAAAAAATGACCACCTCTATTTCTATGACCATGAACTCCATAAGACTAGCCTCTACAATTATCCTAGTTATTGTCTACATAAGTCTAATAAGTACCACACTTATATGAAAATCATTTGTATCATTTTCTATGGATCACTTATTTTAAAATAATATGATACCTTTTATTAGTATCATGTTAAAGTAGGGTTAAATATCTCACATCATGATCTTCTTATAATATCTCATAAGACTACTTAAACATGATGTGAATACTCTTCCTGAGATAATTATTCTTGTTATGACCTTTTCCTTCATAGTCAATACACCATAAACCACTACAAGTATCTTGAGTACTATTCATAGTGATATTCTCCAACTAAGATTCCATAGCATTAATTTGGGATTCCATAAAGGGAATAATCCTTGTATCTATACTTCCAATTATTTTAATGTGAAGGGTATCTTTCAATGCCTCATGTGGGTAAGTGAAGGTCTTTTAGGACAATGTAGTCTAAAATTAACTAACAAGTCTCTTACAAACCATTAGGCATGTTGAGTGGAATTTATCTAAAATGTTAACCTATAAATAAGTGATTTAAGACATGCATCATACTCATGCACACTCTTAGTGATTTCTTGTTTAATATCTTTCAAGGAAATAATTCTCTATTTTTCAAACTATAGAATGTCAAACTCCTAGAGAAAATCCACGTTCAATGATCATAGTTTACCTAATATTATTATATATTAAACTTATGGTACCAATTATGAATTTGGTATAAAAGGGTAGTGGTAAACTAATTTTTCTTTCATTTAGTATAATTAATGCCTCGTACCTTCCAAATGAGTTCATACTTATGAAATTTCCTTCTACATTTTCAGCACTATGATATTAAGGAAGATGAAGCATCATCTCATAGTAGACTATAGGTGGATTGGGTTTTAGTAATGGATCCTATTGTGATACACCTCCAATCCCTCCTAAACCTTATGGGGGAGGTCCACCAATGCCTCATACACCACTCTAGATCTTCTAACCAAACCACCAATGGTACTACCTCTCTTACCTCTTATGGCAATTAAATCACCTTCTACATTGGGTGCATAAGTAGGTTGATTAACTATGTAAGGGCATGTATTATTATATATAGATATACTTGGTCCATTATTCATTATAAAGTGAGACATAGGGTTTAATTATAATGGAAATAAAATTAATAACAAACCATTATCTTGATCCTATACTTCAAAATTTTCTTCAATGGGTTCAATCTCTGACTCTACAAAATCTATATCCTAATTTATTAAACATGTTGTTTGACTCAAATTCATGAGTGTGTGTAATGGGTGGGGAATTGGACTTATCCAAATTGGGTTCTACAGTCACCAATGCTTGACTTATTTCTCTCATGTGTACTTGTGTTGATGTTTGGTGTGGTCCTATGGTTTAAGAGTCTTGATTATGCCTTTCTACCTCCTTATAGATACTCACAACACTTCCATAGTCTTCCCAAACCATCCCTATATTAATTTAAATCATATCCCTTAACCTAGCCTCATTATACTTTTGCTTACACAACTCTTGTTGACTAGATTCCATGTTTAACCAATAATTTTATATCAATATGTGCCCATTCATTTCCCCACCAATTATGCTTATCACATGAGAGAGTGTTTAGTTATCCATGTGTAATTTTTCAAGCCCTAAGTCAACTATAATATTTTTAATCTATAAAAAAAACTATTTGAGATGCCTTATATGTGTATCTCAAATGAAGTTAAATTATGCTTCTTCTAGACAAGAGTATGTAGAGATAATGTATTCCAAAATATAACTATTAAATGTTCCTCACCACCAAATATCCACTATGTGCATCTAAATCACTCCTAATATTTCCAAAGCTTATTGAAACTCTAATGACCATGAGATCTTCCATATGTAATTCCTATAATGGTCTTTCAAATAGGTCAAAATCCAATCATGAAAATGAATAGGTAATTCTACAAATAAAGCTGCATAGAGTAAGTCATAAAGGTGTTTGTCTACCCATGCACATACAGAAACTCTTGGTTCATTATACTAAAGTGAAAATTTCTCTTCTATGGTAGTAATCCAATGTTTGATATTTTTTAGAGATAACCATTTGAGCATTTTCCCACCATTATGAAAATATGTACAACATGTCTTGGTAATATAACCAAAATGTTGGGCTATTTGCCTTTAGTCTAGCACTTTTTTCCCCTAGTTGTGTGCCTAAGAGAACAAGAGTTCTAATGAGCTAGTGCACTAACATATCACACAATAAAAAGGTTCTTACACACTCACCTGCAACATTTAGTTTAAGATTATTTCCAATTTATTTCATCACACGATGGTGTATTCATCTAGTTTTTTAAGCTAGGGTTCTTGAACAAGAACTTAGTTCTAAATTCATACTTAGTTCTATGTTTAACACTTAACTATTAATTTATTATTGAAATAATCAAATATAAAGAAGTTGGGTGTAAAATAAAAATAAAATAGTAATAACTCCATTATATTCATGAATATATTACAAAATATTTCATCAACACATAAGCTTTTTCTCATTACATTTATATGTCATATCCAAGATTACTATGGCTCCAAGATTATAATTATCAATAATAAAACTAAGTAAAATTAATGGGTATTTATGCATGGGCCTACTCCAACCATTTATTTGAAAAAATAATTATAAAAGATGACTCACCAATGGCCATTAATAGTAATGAGTCATGGGGTAAGCCATTACATTCAATTCCTAAGGCCTAGGGCCTAACTGCCCCTATATGCTCTTTCTATGCTAGATCCTCATCATGATGTGCCTATCTTCTCATTGATTAGTTGGATTCATGCTTGAATATTATTATCTAAAGTTCATGTGAAGCATTCCCCAACCATATCCACTCCCCACACCTTTACTTAAGTCTTTTGCTATTGTCTAAGTCCTTAATTCTTAGTTTCTCTATGTTTCATGTTTCCCTGTTCTATGTGACTTGCTTATTCTATGCCATGGTCTTTCATGCCATGATCTTCCATGTCATGTCTCTCCCATGCCTATGCTTCCTTTTGTACCATTGTATATAGATTCAAATTTGAGGGCTTAATAGTAAGTTAATTGATATAGGAGTATTTGGTGTCATCTCAACAATGTGTGCCCACTAACCCATTTTCCCCCAAGGTCACTAAGAAGATAAATAATTAGGGTTTTAAAATTTCATGAGGAGTGACATTCTATGACCCAAAAATTAATACACAAAATTTAATGAAAAGACAAACCTAAATGCATCCATGTGGTCACATTTTTTCTAGTAGGTATTTAGTATAGGACACCTACATCAATTTCAGATAGTAGCATCGACAAAACCATCTCATGCCGATACTAGTGTCCAAAGCTCTAGAGGAACTTAATATATAATTTTGTGA
Organism: Torreya grandis; assembly: GCA_037957365.1. Taxonomy (NCBI): domain Eukaryota; kingdom Viridiplantae; phylum Streptophyta; class Pinopsida; order Cupressales; family Taxaceae; genus Torreya; species Torreya grandis. The sequence continues at coordinate 2,299,119 of JARHVA010001154.1, read as the reverse complement.
TTATCCCAAAATCTTCTTCTAGTCTACTTCTTTCTTATTTTAGATTCATAACTATGTCAGAGTACATTACTTCTTTATCATTCTAAATCTAACATAGTTGTACTTACTATTTTTATCTTATATTAGTTTAATGAATTCAATACATGTTATATCTAAGTTTAGCATCTAATTATCCTAATATAGATATAGTTTATCACCATTATACCTTAGGATATCTATATCCCCTTAATATTAGATAACCCTAATTTAGAAATTTAGGGTTAAACATTTGGTAAATGCAATCGTTGAACTCCAAACCCTATATTAATTAGGGTTTTTTAATCATCATGTTGTTGATCCTAGATTATTATAAAATATGTGAAACATGGATGCATCTATCAACCATTTTGAGTTCCAATTTATGATAGTTTCTATGGTTTGCTACATCACTTCCCTTGTTAAAATTGTTAATCAAATTTGTACACATCATGAGAGGGATTTAAATTTGAAACAAAACTTAATCTCACTTCAAAATTCATTTTACAATGCTATAGATATAGTATATAGATGCCAACATGCATGCTCTAAACCATTTTTTATACCTAAATCTTATTTAAATTATAGTTACCATCTCACACCCATTATTCACCCACAACTTATATTAGATTTTTTAGTCCAAGATGTTACTATTAAAATAGGTAAGGTTGCTCAACCCATTTTACCACCTATTAATATAAAAAATGTGCCTCCTAAACCTAATTTTATAATAAAATCTTTGGTATATGACATTATTAACCAATTGAGTAATACACATGCTAAAATTTTAATCATTGGGCTCCTAAAGTAATCTAATGTTTATAAGGATATCATATATGAGGCATTGCATGAGACATAAGTTCCAATTAATATTGAAAGTACTTATTTCATGGATATCATGAAATATTTCAAGAATAATTCCAAGATCATTACCTTTGATCCAACATATTTACCATTTAAAGATATTATTGTCCAAAATTCACCTTTATTCATACAAGTGACCATGAAAGATAAAGACATAAAAATGTGCTCATTGATAATGGATCTAGATTAAAAATTTATAGAATAAAATTCCTAATCACCATGGGTATTAGCACCAATCTTATTCAAAAAATGGTTATTCACATAAAATGATTTGATAATTCACATATCCCTTTGGTTGGTCAAACAACATTGGATGTGGCATTGGGATCAAAAATAGTTTTAACCACTTTTTAGGTAATATCTCAATCATTACATTATAATTTACTTTTGGGTATACATTGCATACATTCAATGGAAGTTGTCCCATGTACACTACATTGATGTGTAAAATTTGTACATGATAACACCTTATTATCCATACATATTGATGATGAACCTTTCAATTTTTGAAAAATGATACATTCATAAATTAAAGGCATTCCTACAAAGTTACCACCTAAATAATGCATTCTTTTTTAGCACATAAACACATATTAAATAAGTGAGTCAAGTATAATGGTTCCTTCATCTCAAAATTCAAATAAGGCACTAAATACTGAGGTACATATAGATACACAAAAATATAAAGAACCATTACTAAGGAGATAATAAAACCATAAGACCCATAACATTTGAGCTTCCTTTATTGGTAAATTCTAAGCAAAAATATGACCATGTTTTAGATTACTATGACATGATGATGATACCACTTATGATATGATAGATGAGAAAATGAGAAAACTAAAATTATATCCACTTGATCACCTTTCACATAGACTATTATAACCTACAATTATTGGTATATATAATATAAACTATTTTAAAAATATATAAGATTGATTCTAGATAAGGGAAAAACAAAAATATCAAACATATATGTAAATGCTTGTTATTTCATACATCCCTCTTGGTTGAAAACATTAAGTCAACCTTATAATGGTCAAATGAAAATTCATCATTTGAATAATTCGGAGCCTTCTCAAATGGATTCACAAAAAAAAAATTATAAATAAAAACATAACAAGATACTTTAGATAACATGTTATTTATTTTCCTTGAACATATAATGATTTCTTTAACTTATACTAGACACAGATCATGCAATAGACTTATACCTACAAAAGACAAGGTACCATATTATAAATATCATCAGATCATTAGACAAAATGCCAATCAATGTGAGGCATTAAAGAAACTAATTAATAAATATATGAATAAAGGACACATACACATTGTGTTTAACTTGATAAAAAGGTAAAATCCTTCATATATTTCAAAAGAGAGTTATCTCTCAAAATGATTGAAGCATGAAGATATAATTATTACTACTAATATTGATAGAGTATATTACCACCATTTTTAGTTTGATAATAATAATTTGGATACAACTTTTGGTAACACATTTCTCACATAATTGGGACATACTAAATATGAATGAATATACTCTCCATTAATACCATAATATTGAGGATAAATTTGATTACCTATATCTTGTGTCTCACATGTGAAATATTCCACCATATGGATATTAGATCATGAACCACATTTGAAACTAAAGTTTGGATGAAATTGACTAGTTGAGTGGAATGTTAAGATAGGTACTACAAACATGTGTATTACTTGTATTGATATAGGTACAAAGATTTACATACAAAATGATAGGTATAATTATTTACTTGCACCATTGGTTTTAGGTAAACAATTATACAAAAAAATTAAAGAGGTGGCATTACATTGATATAAAAAAATATTGATAAATTTTATAGGTGTTCCTACACCTTTTGATGATGAATAATTCTTTGATTAGACATCTTCAAATATTCTAAATACCAAAGAATTTATAGAAAAAATCCAAAACCATTTATAGCACCTACATAATCTATTGGCTCCTTGAAATTTATGTTATAGTTCCATGTTGATGGATGTCATATCAATTAATTATACATACACCTGTGTTACACTTCTACTTGAGTGTGTTATAGGCATACACAGATACATGATATATTCCTATTTTGGATTTTTGGCCTTCCCTCTACTCATGTCATGTGTACATTGTAGGATTTTGCTTATTTTATATTTATATACAAAGTTTTATATCAATATATGGTCTCTTAATTATCATTTTTGAGATCTTATGTACTTACACATTGCATTTATCCATGATTATATCTTTTTACAGGGTACTTGATATGCTAAGCACTTGAAATTTTTTGTTATCATAATTTTATATATGGGATACTATGATATGTTTTTATGATGGGTTGTTTATAATTTCCTATAATGCACTTCCTTGAGTGACTTGCCTTACTTTTGTCTTATTTGTTTTGATCATTTTAATATGCTCCTTTATTTGTAGAACCCATGTCTATGTGTACTTTCTTTGACATTTGAATATGTCACTATTTATTGTATAGATATTTGAATATGTCATCCTTAATTTTGTGGAAATTTAACTAATTCATTTCCCTTTGATTATGTGGCATTTGAACATGCCCCTTGTTTACGATCTCCTATGACCCTTGTATGTTAACTTGATTTTGAGTGCTCATGTGTGTGTGCTTGTTTGTTTTTTTGAGAATTATACTATTACTATCTATACATTTCCATAATACTTATCATGAATATTAGGCCTTCATGTGATCACATTGTTATATATGATTCAATGCTATATTTACCTAGATATGTTCTTTTATATGCTACATGATTCTATTTATAAATTATACAATTGTCTTATCCTTTTGAGGTGTGGTTACTACCATTTCCTATTCTTTTATAAAGGCATGTTTTCCACATTTGGAATAATTTTTAGATTAATAGTGGCATGTCATACAATCATAGCTTACACACATTCATAGTTTCAAATCCAATTAGGGTATGCTTTGGAACCATGTTCTCCACACTTATTCAATATTCATCACACTTAGATTTATTGGGGGAAAGCTTTGGAAGTATGTTCTCTACACTTATTCACATTTGTAATAGTTTTTTAGATTCAATGGGAGATGTCACATAGGCATGGATTATAAATATTCATAATTTTTAGATTCAGTGGGGGTATGATTTAAAAGCATTTTCTCCACACTTATTTGATATTTATCACACCCAAATTCAGTGGAGGCATGTTTTGGAAACATGTACTCAAAAATTAGCACTTATTTATCCATATATAGTGGAAAAAATGATTTTGATGCATGTTCTCCACACTTACATAGTTTCTAAATTAGTTGAAGCACATAGTTATATAATTTAGATTCATAGTTATGATAGAATTCTATACACTAGTACCATTTTTATACACAATTTCAGCATGATATATTTCTAAGGTGCATATGCTATACAATGTGCACATAATATTTCAAAATACAAATCAGTTTCATATTTTAAAACAGATTTAAGGAATATCATCACCCATTAGGTTAGACTTTTATAGACTATAATGAGCCAATATATTTTATTATTTGGTTTTATTATGGTATGATTGAGGTGATTAAATCATTCAATATTTCCAATGCACTTGATTTTATCATCCAACCTCACTAGTCTGATAGTGTGAGATGACTTGGTTCACTCACACTCAATAGGTTATAAGTATGATCAGGTTGCATGGTTGAGATAATCTCAAATATTGAGTGGAGACTCATATTTTATCTAAGGTTGGGGGCATGTACCTTCCAGTCTCTTTTTCTCTCTATCTCCTTAGATATATGCACCTTCTCTCTCTCTCTCTCTCTCTCTCTCTCTCTCTCTCACTCTCTCTCTCTCTCTCTCTCTCTCTCTCTCTCTCTCTCTCTCTCTCCTCTCTCTCTCTCTCTCTCTCTCTCTCTCTCTCTCTCTCTCTCTCTCTCTCTCTCTGTGTGTGTGTGTGTGTGTGTGTGTGTGTGTGTGTGTGTGTCCTAATCTCAGTTTCAAAGCCTTATATTAATATATTTATTTCAAATCAACTTGCTTATAGGCAAGGTGGTTACATCAATACATAGATTTACTTATAAACCATGCTCTTTCAATTTCAATCTTATTTATACTTTTGATTTAGACTATACGCACTAATTATGTATTTTAACATGCTCTTGGTTACTAGTAAATCACCATCAAAACACTCAAGTTTGAATCAATTAAATTTAAGGTGTGTTATACATGCCTAGGTATGAATTTATTATCCTTTAAACTAGTAATTTCATTACTTGATTAAATATGAGCAAATGTAGATGATATTTATATATTATATATCACCTCAATCTTGTACACTTGGTAAGCTCAAAACTTGGTTGTTCCTCTTAGTTCTTAACCTTTCCCACTTTTATAAGTCTTGAATCTACTCTATATTGTTCCCCTTAACCTATATCTTGGTTTGATGACCTATTATCTTGCCCAAAAATCTTAAAACCTACTTATCTTCCACCTCTAAAAGTTATAAGTATGTACCTACCTTATTTTTCCTTGGACACTAGCATCCTAGATAGAAACTTATGTTGATGTAGGTGACCTAATCTAATGTAAGTGTCTAGTATCATAAATTCATCTAATTTGGAAATGAAATGTATCTTATGGTTAGACTAAGTGATATAATATGAGTTATTTCTCCAAAAGGATTGATATAAATACAAGATCAACCCTCATTCATTACTCACCTAGCATAGACCAAGGTAGCCTATCAAAAGCATTTAATCAAGCACCTAATGAATTAAATATTTCCTATTTTATCATATTCTCATATCAAACATAGGAATAACACATACATAGGTTTGAAGTATTGAAGGAGTAACCTAAGATCCCAATTTTCTAAATTACAAGCTAGGTCATTGTTGTACTTATTTTCTATAGATTGCATGATTCACACACAAGCCAACATATAGGGGATAATTGCATTAGTCTAAGGCCATCTTCATAGTATTGTCTATGTAGGAATTTATCATTAAAAAAATGGGTCTTTGGGGTCATCTCAACACTATTTGCCCACTAACCTATTTTCCCTAGTGTCATTATGAAGATGGAAAAATAAGATTTTAAAATTTCATGAAGAGCAATAGTCTATGATCCAGATCTGAATTCACCAAAGCAAAGGTGAATAAAAACCCAAAATCATCTAAGTGGTTACATCTTTTTCTAGTAGGTATTCTATATAGGACACATGTGTAAGGTTTAAATGGTAACATTGATGCAACTTCCCTAAGATGATGCTAGTGTCCAAAGCTCTAGAAGAACTTAATTGATAATTTGGTAACTATTATACAATATTCTTCAAGTTTGCTTCCTATTTATTTTAGATCCAAAACTATGTCAACATCAAAATTAGGTAAGTACATTACTTCTTTGTCATTTCCAAATCTAGAATAATTGTTCTTACTATTTTTAGCCTATCTCTATTTAATAAATTTAGTATATTTATATTTGATTTTAGCATATAATTGGCCTACTATAGAGAGAGTTTATCACCCTTTTACCTTAGGATATCTCTATCCCCTTTAACCCTAGATAAACCCAATCTATAAATTTAAGGTTAAACAAGTTGTACTTTACTATTTTTAACAATCTGAGTTGTATAAATTCATAATATTATTTATCTAAATTTTCTATTTGTTTTATTATAGATTATTTTATCATCCTTGTGTTATAACTAGTACTATATTATAAACCCTATCACCCACTTATAAATTTAGGGTTAAGCACTCACAAACCCATTTTTAGTAAAACTCATTCTAAGGGTGAAGAGATAGAGTTTGATTAATAAGAAGAGAGTGACAACCAGTAATCTATATCTGAATACATCATCATAAAGGTGATAGGAAACCTATAATGATGAATTTTGTCACATCAAGATCCATTTGATATTATGTATAGGATAATATTATCATAACAAGGATACTAGTGTCAATGGTAGTGTCCAAAGATTGATAGTAATGTCCTTGGCTATAGAAATAGTATTTCTAGAATCTAACAACTATTCTAAAATCCTAATCATACACACTTCTACCTATGTCCAACCCAAATCTACTTGTACATAGTAAAACCAACTAAGAATAATTTATATTTGGTATTGAAATCAATTGAACATCTTTCAAATTTAGTACTTTTTATATTTAGCATATCTTAGTTTTATAATTTAGAATAGTCATTTTTCTAATTTTTTTAATTAATTGGGATACTATAGATTATTTTATCAACCTTATGTTTAATTTACTTATATATTATTAATACTATCCCCAAATCTAAATTTAGGGTTAAGCATTTGGTGAGCTTGACCCTTGTGTTTCTTCAAACTAGCTTGATTTAGGGTTTTTAGCTTCCTTAGGTTTTTATTCATTGTACATATTCACATTTGTTCTCTAATTTATATGCATCCTATGTGTAGTCCCATATTAGGTGGTGTTCCTAATAAATATGTTGAGCTTCCCTTTTCAAGTCTTAAAATGTTTAAAACTAATACCATGTCAAATTATATTATTAATGAGAATGCCAATAATGAAAATGAGCCACATATCAAAAACATTCTCATAGAAAACTTGTTTAAGTCAATAAATAGTGGAAATATGGTTAGGTTTTGGAGCTCTGAATTGATGATCCTTTAAATTTTTCTCCACACTTTCAATCACCAAAGAGCTAGGTAGGATTTTTCTTTAGTTTGCATTTATTATTAATTTTTATTGGTGATTCACCCTCTGGGCATTAGGGGTACCCTATTTTAAATGACCACGACCTCTCTATCTACATCCATAGGTGCAAATAAATATGGAGTGAGCAAAAGTAACCACGATACCAAATAGGTGAGTAAATTCATCCTAGAAGTCTTTCATGAGGTAATGTTACTAATTTTAACTCTACATTACCTAAGTTTATTTTGGATATGCCTAAATTTGGTAAAGCCTTCCATTTTTTTGAAAATTTTATTTTGATTGCTTATTTTGTGGGTTGAGTCCCCCTTGAGAGCCTTTTGAAATAATGGGTTCACAATCATTGTCAAGGCCATGGAGTGAAATTGGAATAAGTCCAAAACCTTACTAAGGGATTTTTTCATTTCATTTCTCCAACCTTGAACATTATAAATCCATTGATAACCATGGTAATTTTTTATTCGCAACACTTTGGTTGTTTTTTTCTCATTAAACTTGGGAATTTCAAGTTTCAAAATAAGAAAAGCTGAAAATACCTATTTGGGGTTGAGTGTCCTAGCTTACCTCTCACTTTATGGGGTTTTATTGATCAACTCATAAAACCCATTGGGCACTTCATATGCCATGAGCAGACCAAGTTATTTATGGATCATCCTCAAAAGAGGGTTTGTGTTGAAGTGGACTTATCCAAAGAATTTAAAGACTCCATTGATATACAAATCATAAATAATATATTTTCTTAGTGGGTTTTATATATCAATCTCCCAAATAAATTTTTTTGATGTCAATACTCAGACCACATGATCTGGGAATGTCCTTTGATGGTGCATACTTCTACTTCTCAACAAAAGGGTAGACCTAAGGCTAAACCTCATAATGAAAATAATGATGGTTAGATCATAGTCATAAAAAAAAAACTCCTCAAGAGGTGGTGGTGGGACACAAACTTCTTCATATAGACTTGTTATGAATAAGCATGCCTCAACATCTACTAGAATTCTATGTTGCCTAATAAATCTTTACCTCCACTTGTGTGTATACCAAAAATAGTGGATTTTCTATTTAAGGTACCCCCATTAGAGCCACCATCATAACCCTATCTTAGGGTGAATATCTTAGAGGAAGAATGGAGTTTGGTCACCTTGGATCATAAATTAGTATTCTAACATTCTCAAAGTCCCTCTCCTCCTAAAGAGGAGGAATATATGGATCATAAGAGATAATCATTTAAAATGCTTGACTACATGCCAAATAATATTATTTATAATTAGTTTATTGTACTTGAATATCTCACAAAGGAGAATGATATGCACCTAGATGGTTCCTAATGATTGTTTACTCTTGGAATGTTTGGGGCCTTATTTAAAATCTATGTAAGTATGCAGTCAAGAATAATTATTATATTTTTATCAGTATAAAAATTATATACTTATAAGAGTTTAAGATTCATGGATCTTTATGTGGAATGTAACATAAATAATTTGACTTGGGGCCATTTGTTAGGCTATTGGGCATGAATTTGGGCACGGTAGTGTTGTCACTTTATTGGCTCTAAATATTTATCAATACATTATTTCCTAGGGTTTAGACCCCACCCATCAAGTGATTTAGACCCTTTTTGACTTTTATAATCATATCATTGGGATTATCACTTATATTATTCTGACTATGTTTTGGAATGGGACTCACTATGGATATGGTTGGCTAATTCACTTCCTAACACACATTAGGCCCTTTGTGGTGATTTCAACATGGTGGAATCTAATGAGAATAATTAATGGTGATTCCCATGCATTGGTGTGTTGGTGAATGAGATGATTGGTCCTATATATGTAATAAACATAGGGTGTGTTGGGACCAACATACCCCCATTTAAACAAAAAATTGACCCTGAAGAAATCCTAAAGTTTGAACTTGAAAATTTAGCATGATAAGATCATTTATAGAATTTGAAGATCATATACTCTATTAAAAGTATGCTTACCTAGTTTTTTTTTGGCTTTGATTTAGACTAACATCACTAATAAATGGTATTTATTGCTCTAGTTGTAGGTTCCATGGAATTTTTCCCTAATAATTTCATGTTTCAAAACCCTAGCCAAAGCCCTCAGTTTAAATTTAAATGTTGGTAGGAACTAAACCAGTAGGAATCTTTTAAAATTTCATTATAGACATAAGCATAAAATTTAGGTTCTATGTTTAATCATTTTTATTAACATAGCTAAAAATTAGTCTAAATTCCTTGGTCCCATCTATTACTTCTCCCCTCTAAAAATTCCTTGTATACCTAACCTTCATTCTATGGGGTCCTTGCAATGTTTCCTAACATAGCCTAAGATTTTAACCCTAAGGCCCTGATGTATTTGTTAAATACTAATAAGACCTTAGTCTTAACATCTTAGCCTAAGTTCCAATTTCCTATCCACTTTTATGTTAACTTGGCCCCTTGTTTAAACCCCTTAGCCTAAGGTTTTAACTCTAAGGTCCCAATGTATTTATTTAATACAATCAACACCTTAGTCCTAACACATTAACCTAAGTCTTTATGTATATAGACCTAACTTAAATTCCTTACATCTTATAGGATCCAATGGCCTTCACTTTATCTTGGCCTTCAATATAATAGAGCAATAAAAGCCTAAACTTAGGCTTAAATAGTGTGTATCTTAGATGATCTAATGGTTCACACTTCCCCCAGCCCTTTGATTAAATGGCATGAGAAAAACTAACAAATCCCACATATAGCCCATTAGACCAATTATATTTAATCCCTTAGATCATTGTCAATGCTTCTCACTCACTTATGAAGACTCAATCAAATGGTACAAGACAGTTGAAAATTCAAAAGACTATGGAAGGTCTTAAAGATCAACACATGGAACCCTTGTATTTGATGACCAAAAACAAATGGGTCCCATGACAAAGTGACCAATCAAAATCAAACTCTTAGATCATGATCCTATGGTTGATGCTTCATCATTGATTTTGATTTGACAGAGTGAAGTAAGTCCAAATTCTTGGGAAGCCCTATGGATGTGCCAAATGGCACTCCACATTAGGCCACAAGAATTTCATGAGCTTAAAATTGACACTCACATGACCATCATTTGACATCTATGAGTATGTATTTGACATCTGTGTGATCATCAAATTTAATCCCATAAAATTAAAAGCTTCACTAGCTTAAAATTGATGTTTGCACAACCATCATTTGACATCCACAAGGATATATTTGATGTCCATAAGACCATCAAATTTAAGCTAATGAATTACTATTCTTAGGTTTAAAATATACTCTAGAATCTTAATGGAAGGCTCAGAAATAGATTTATAGGCTAAGGGAAGTGCTTGAAATTTTCTCAAACACTAGACGTCTTCAAATTGCAAAATGTGGAGATGGTCTCATAATCTAAGTATGCAAAATAAACCTAGTCTAAGTCTATACTTTAAGGTCCCCATGGAATTTTATTCAAACATCATGAACCTTAAATTATAGACTTATATTAATTCTTATTTTGAAAATAGAGTCCTTATAACATAAAATTTAGACCAAATGCATCTAGCTAAAGGTTTTAATGTGTTTTGTCAATACAATTAACTCCCATGTGTTATTAGACCATTATGTCATGTTGATCCTTTTGAGCATATTTTATCATCCTTGGAATAAATATTATATGCCAATGTTTACATTATGTTTATTAAACATGTCATAAATATTTTCCTAGAATATTTAGGCCATATCCCCCTTGAAAATAAATCTAAAAGATTAGGCATAAACCCTTTAGACTAGGGTTTATTTTGTGCTTAAGAAATGAAACAAACCTTATCCTAAGGGACTTAAACCTAATTCATGGTCGTAATAATCTATTAAATTAATGTTTAGGCATCTCTATAGATCAATGACATGCACTTTTTTCACTAGGTTTTGATCCAATGATGCAAAGGTGCACAAATATGTTTCAACGAGGCCTTAAGAGCTTGCATACTCAATGTGTGGTGAAATCACATTTTAGGTAGATCTGATAGGATGATCTAATGATTCATGCTTCATTTATATATTTCAATCCAATGGTGTGAAGGAACTTAAGAATTTTCAAAGGCCCTTAAGCTCACCGTAGGGCCAATGCTCATTTGACAAAGCATTGACATAGGATTTGAAGCACAAAGAAGGCACCCAAATATGCCAAGTGTTACTACCACTAGGTTCACAATAAAAGGAGCCAATCATAGGCAAGGGCCCATTTTATAATTAATGGTTCATGTTAATTCAATGGAGAAAAATAAAAGTGGCATTTTAAAATACCAATGGTTAGTGATCAAAAGTTATCTATGAAAAATGCCATAAAATAACTAGACCAATGTCACATAGGCACCATGCAAGTAGAAAAGACAAAATATAAGATATTATGGGCTTGAAAATACAAAGGTATAAATTCAAAGGTCCAAATAAACTCCAAGTCATATATAATCCAAAGCCTAGATATATTCTACCATTAAATCTCCAAAACCCTAAACCCTGCATAAAAGTGGCCCAAATAGACTCAATTCATTAGAATTTGATCCAAGGAGAACTCAATTATGTTTCTGAGTTTAAGAGAGATTTCATAGAGATCATTTATAATATGGTGTGATCATTTTTTAAGAATAGAGATAATGGTATCTCATAGACAACAATTAAAGGAAGAGACTGAGCTCTACTTGTCAATAGATAATGAAGGTTAGATCTTTAAAGACACTGAATTAGACCTTGTAGCCCTAAATATCTCAAGGATTAGGAACTAGTCCAAACTCTTCTTCATGATTGAGGAATTGAAACCCATCATAAAAGAGGAGCAATGAATTATTGTAGTAACTCATAGGTACTATGACTTGGTCACTGTTTAAATGGCTAGCCTCCACTACATTGTGGCAAAACTTGAGGTATTATTCTATATAAACATCCTTACTCCCATCTTTATTGACTGTAGAATTTATAATTAATGGATCATCAGGGAGGGAAACTCTAAAGAAATAACATATATTACTCTTGTAGCATTTGAGAAATATTATAAGCTCCCTCTTCCCCATGTGGATTTATCTAAGATCAAGGAGTGGACAAGAAACCATGACCTGGACTCTGTACTTAGACCCTAGATACTCTAAGGCCCTCATACCTTCAAATACTTTGAAGGTAAAATCCTTGTAGTCCAATTTAGGGAGGGCATTAGGGTTATAATGACCCTATAGAACTGATCCTTTAAATCCCCCTCAAACACCTATGTAAATAAAATCTAGGTCTCTTTTGTCTATTTTATGGTAGAATAATAGCTTACCCCTCCAATTGGAGATTTAATCAGTGTCTTCCTCACCAATCAATTCACTACCATGAAAAGGAAGACCTTCAAAAAAAATTAGATGATGTCATACCTGATAGACACATTACTTGCCTTAATCAACTTCTTGAGTGTTAGGAATCGGTCCATAGATGGCAAAATTACCATTTCACATCATTATTCTAAATTATATATCTTTAAGTATAGGAACCACATGTAATTTATTTGTGACTATATTTATCCAACCATAATTGGGGCCATCAAAGGTGTTTTATGCCTAGTTTCCACCACCTCACAATAAGTATATGGAGATGATAGGTGATATATTTTACTACCCTAACTGCATAGTCATCAAGATTGAGGGCACCATGTCCCAACCTTGTAGGTTGCCAATATATGTTCCTAATAAGCTAGTTGAGCAAGAAATTGCTTCCTAATTATTTTATAACATTGATGGAAATTGTAAATAAAATAATAAAGGACTTCTCCACCCCTTCCCTTTGATCATTGGAAGGACCATACTCTAAGACTGGAAATAGGTTGAGACTATGGCCAGACACCAAGATTTATTTGGTTTTCAACTTGATGAACTTAAGATATGCGATATTAATGGTATAGTGGCCAACCACTTTAAGGATAAGAAACTCCAAAATCTTGAACATGTACATCAAATCGGCATCCATGACACCATATATATAAATTCTAAGAATTATGAAGTATTAGATAGGATCCAAAACAACATCAAGCTAGAACATAGGCTGACCAAGGATGATAAGCCCTAAAGAGAAACATGGAAAATTCATCCCTTCCAATATCAATTGATACTTGGTCCATCTAGGATGGACCAAAAACAAACCCAAGTAGAACAATCTAAACAAGGCAAGGGCAAGGAGAAATTATGAGAAGTAAAATTGGAGGAGAGACCTAGAGAAAGGCCCTCAGCTTTCAACACTAACCCAAACATCACCTTCCTTAATCTAATATATTGATATGATAGCATTGGAGATAAAATAAACACTCAAGGGTGCCCTCAAGGAAATTGAAGAGGCCTATGACTCAGACAAGAAAGAGGATCCTAATGAAGATAAAGGAAAAGAGCTTGTCTCTATGACATCCCAAGAAAAGAGGAAGGCAAAGCTGGCATTGGCCCTTGTTGGATAAAGGAAGAGACCAATATTGACTTTCACTCACCCTATGGTGAAATCAATCTCTTTAATGATGAATTCCCAATTCATGGACCATTCGTTCTTGATTGGTTCATTTATGGAAAGTTACAAAATATTCCTTCTCTTTCTCATTCATGGGTCATGACAAGGGTTAATAATGTTAAGATACAAGATGACATAAATCCATGGATTATAGCTATGGTAAAAGAACAAGAAGAAATAATAATTATGGTCACCTAAGGACCAGAAAGTAAAATGATGGATTCCTTAGAGGCATTAGGTAGCTTAGGTGTGAAGGTCCCAAAACCTCCCAAGTTTAAGAAGCCAGTCACTACCATCAAATTTAACCCTAAAACAACGAGGTTATAAATAATAAAAATAAGGATAGTTATGATTAGAATAGATGAATTCAAATTTCAAGGTGGAGCCCTTTGTGGTATTAATCCTTGTAGGAGGTTAGTAGCTTGGTGAAGCTACAATTCATGAAGAGGATGTGGAAATCTTAATTGAGGCCTAATCAGCATAGGCCAAAGTTAGATTCTAAGGGATAAAGTAGAGGATATTAAATTTGGAAAGAGAAAAGGAAAACTTATAAATATAGGAAATTCTATTAGTTCCTAATGAAATAACCAAAATGATTGATGAGTCATTTTATGACATGTTTGAAGAACTCAAAATGATGAAATTGAGGCATAATGCATTAGAGGGGTAATTTGCATTAGCCAAGAGCCTGGCCTCATAATGGCAAACCTCGAAGGATAAAATATCCTAGATTTTCAACATTCAAGAAAGGAAATAGATCTTAGGCTTCAAAACCATAAAAATGGAACACTTGAGCACAATTATAGGAGTTATGATTGAAAAGGTTCAAAGTTTGAGTGCTTAGCACAATGATGTGGAGAGACTCTTGGAAGATGATAAAGAGATAATTTCCATAATTGAACAAATTTTTAGAACTATGATCATAGATCCTACATAGCCCACTATTTTTGGAATCATAACTGATGAATAATTTAAACATAGGGCTACTTTTGTAACCCAATAAATCAAAGGAAAAATCCAAGGAAAATTTGGGGTTGATAACAATAAAATCCTAGACAAGAAATTCAATGTAGGAGAAAGGATAAATGAAATTAGGATCATTAAAAAATACATGGATATGAATGAAATGGAACTTGATGACTTGGTAGATCAAGAGGATTATATCATGAAGCCTATTGTGGATCTAGAACTAGTTGATGAGCAACATGTTGAACCCATGAGCATCCTCTAGTAATGATAATCATAAGCCCCACCAAAAAATTAAGCAATATTCTATTTTGTATAATTTTGTAACATTTTGGAACACAATATTTCATTGTAAAGTCATATGTTAATTTGTAAGCATATTTTCCTCTAGGTTAGTATGATTGTGAAAAGTGCATGTATTTTAGAACTTGTAAGGATAACTATCCTTATCTTTGTACAGCTATATTTTGTAACTGACTAGTATGTTGCCTGATATTTCTATAAAGGCATGTATTACCATTTGTAAAGGGAGAGATTTTCAATCAAATTTTTTACACTTAAAAAAATTAATATAATCAAGGAATTATTCAAGGATTGTCCATATTTGATATGTCATTTGCTAATATAGCTTTTCTCTCAATTACTGGTAAAAGTATTGAATTTAAATGGTGTCTTTGAATTTTGAGTTGCATTTTATAATCATAGGGTTTCTGATTTGTGCATATACTAGATTAGTTGGATGATCTTAGGTTTTACTTCATTTTATTTTATTTTGTATTGAGATGTGTTAATACAATTTGATTATAGTAGTAAATCCTTTAAGTAAACATGGTTCTTACTTATGATTCTTTACATTATCCTTTGAAACTTGGCTAGTATATAATGGAATTTGAGCTTAGGCTATGTTACATTATATATTTCTTGAATGTATACTTAGTTGTAATTGATGCTTTGTCATAATGTTTGAGACTAAAATTGGTAATCACTCATTTCTTTTCTACTCTACCCTTCTCTTTGTTCCTTTTTTACACCAATATCACTTTAGTTTTAGCTTCATTATAAATATCCACTTAAATTAATACTTAGCTTAAATATGGAATGTATTTCACTAAGTATTAACATATATTCTCTATAATTCATGAAGAACGGACCAAGGTGGTTCCCAACCACCAAATTACATAAATAGTGTGGAATAATTTATCTTACTCTGTTGCTATTTCACCATAAGCAACTAGATTGCCAAAACCTACAACTCATGCCCTAAATTTTATAAATTTTAAAATTATAAGTGTTATTTAAAAACTAAGAGCACATGTGGTTAATTTATAAGCATCAACAAGAGAATCTCCCACTAACAATAGAAGGAGGGCCAAATTCTCTAAATCTTTGATAATCTTAGTTTGTTCTATCTAAAGATCAGTATATCTTGTTTTTTAAGTAAATTATTTTCTTATAATTATAAAAATCATTTACCTTTTTTTTTTATATCACATATTTATGCTTCCTTTGAATTTCTTTAGGCATTGATACTTGTTTCCAATAAATTTAGTTTTAAATTTGAAAATCCCTAGCATCTAAGGTTAGGATGGCTTGTTTTGATCAAAGGTGGGCATATATTTCATAGATATAAGCTACTTTAAACTTATAAAAATAGACCATATTTATGTATTTATATGCATTTTTGAGCTAATTCAATCAAATATCAACATCCTTTGCAATTTTTCATACCACCTTTGAAAAATAAGCTCAACATGTAGATCTAACTCTTATTATTTATAAAAGTTAACTTGATACATCATATTTTAGGTAGGATATTAAATTTTTTAAGATATAATTACCCAATATTATAACAATATCACACTAAAATACTAGGGAGCCTTTTCTCAAAATTTAGGTTCACAAAAAATCTAGATGTGACAAAGATAGATGCAGGAGATCCTGATATTTGCAAACTTCACCTCTTCAAGGTACATGTTCCTTCAATATTCATCCAAATATGGCTTGGTTTGGTAATCCTCAATAAATATACTAGGTGTAGTACATGACCTCCCACATAACCTTGAGAAGTACTTGCCTACATTTTGTCCAACAGGTATAGTAATTGTTGAAGAACATATAAAATATTTTAAAGCATCTCTAAGATTGTTAAATGTTATGCATGAGGATGTAGCTTGTAGGTTATTCCCATTTAAATTTAAATATATTTATTGTGAATGTTTTTTTATCTTTCCTAATAATTACATCACAAACTAGGATGATTTCAATAATGAGTTCATAGATCAATTTGGTAAGATCATTAGTCCTTGTGTTATATACCATAAATTCACCACAATTAGAAGAGATGCAAGTGAGCATATTAGTTCCTTCAATGTTATATTTTAAAATATTTTTAGTAGGACCATAGACCCTTATAAAATTGATGATGTCTTAGCTCTAGAGTTCACAAAGATTCAGTATATCCCATGACCTCTATGTTTTTGAAGAGATCCATGCCAACCATAACTTCATTAGTTATAGCCTATGAAAAATTAGTAACCATAAATGATTAAATTAATCTCTAAGGGAAAATTACATATTATATTCCAAACATCAACCCACAAATTCCTATGATGAACTTATTCCCAAATAACAACCAGAATATCCCAATATTAAACTAGCTCCCAAACCTAACTTAGTTGATATTGAGTCATGTAACTCCCAATCAAAATTTAGGATTCTTAAATAATATTACTAATGGATTCAATCTAAATTATCAAAGGGCTCTGGTACCATCTAATAATAATAAATAGATACATAATTATGAAACTCCTAAAAATGAGAATGAATCCATCTTTAAAATGGTCTAAAAGTTGAGTACTAATTTTCTTCAGTTTCAAAAATAAGTTGGAAATATTGTTGAAAGTTCAAGTAGGAAATTCTCATTTCAAAGGTATAATAGGCCAAACAATATATTTTATAATGATATTTTTCATAATAATATGAATAATGAGCCATCTTCTAAAAAAAGACTATGGACATTAACCTCACTGATATTACAATACCTGATTATTGTAGGGTACATTACATAACCAAGCATGGGGAAATTGATTGTATATAATTTTTAAAAGCCTTTAAGGATTTATAAAAGGAGTTGGATACATTTTAATTTGTCCCTAACAAAGATAGTGGTATATTTATCTCTTGACCTAAGTCATCTGATCAAGCCTTCATGGTGGACACCTTTGATTTCCCCTTTCAAGAGGAAAATGACCCTGATGAGGTCCCTGAGAAGATCCAAGCTTTTCAACAGTTCTTAAAGAAAACATATCCATTGAGTAATAGGGAGTAGAGGCAACCTTTGACTACCTCAACACCTCAAAATAATTTGGGAACTCCTCTTGACACTTTTTCAAGCAAAAATATTGAGCCACCTAAAGGGAGTACTTTTAAACTCAACAATTAGATTCCTATTTCTTCTAAGATTGGTTACAACATAGTTGAGGACATAAAAAATATAAAGGATAATATTAATTTTCATTAACTAACATATATTATAGATCAAATATACCTTTTATTATAATCTTTTTCAAATAAGTTGAACAATCCACCATAGACTGATCATGCCAATGTGACTGTGCACAAGGCCAAGGCTGAATCTCCTCCTTTCTTGGTCACTATCAAGATGTTTGGTAAAAAAATACATAAATTAATATTAGATTCAAGAGAATCTACCAATATCATGCCTATAGGTATATTAAAATAACTTGGCCTAACTCGCATTAAGTTTGATAGGGTTGTTAAATAATTAGATAAATCTAGAGTTAGGATAATTTGGGAGCTTTTAAATGTTTACATACAACTAGTTTTTTGAGCTTAGGTTGTATAAATTTATTAATTTTCAAGTTATTAATATACCTAATGTTTATGAAATCTTATTTATCAGGGAATGGACCAAGGCTTTGAATGGTTACATGTCTACAGATTGCTCACATATATGGTTACCTTGGAAGGGAGTTCCTAATCAGATCAGGGTTGAGAGAGAACCAAGGATGAAACATATGATAACTAAGTAAAATTTTGTGAATGAGAGGATTAACATAATAGATAAAAAAATTAGGGGTTTTCACCCTAGAGACGAATAAGGTATGTGATCTCAAGGTTTCTCATGTTGTTCCAAGACTATAGAAGTTGCATTTTGACAATGTTAGGTGTAATGATGGATTAGGTGTTGGTATTGTTTTAAATAACCACACTAATATAAAGTACCATGCTTATTATAATCTATAATTACATTTTACTAAAAATATTTTTGAATATGAATCCCTTATCCTAGGATTACAATTTTCTATAAATAATAAGGTTAAAGAACTACTAGTTTATGGGGATTCAGAACTAGTGATTAACCAGGTAAGAAACAAATACCAATATAAGCTCTCATACCTAAAAATGTATAATTTAAAGGTTTGGGATTTTATTAAATCCTTTGATTCCTTTAAAATCATTTCAATCCCAAGAGGAGAAAACTAAGTTACTAATGAGTTGGAATTTACTACAACCAACCTCATACCCAACCAAGATTCCTTAAATTTCAGCATTGAGTTAATCCCTTATCCTTTAGTGCCTGATAATGTTAACCATTTCCAAGTCTTTAATGATGATCAGCAGATATTGGATATCATGACCAATTATAGAGATTTTGATGCTCATATTATTGATGAGATTGATTAAAATACATCTAAGGAGGACAAATTAGATGGTAAAGTCGTTCAACTAAATTAAAACAAGATCCCTAAAGGAATGATTGCTTTAGAAAGACTATTTGATATTATCCCCTAAGATCATACCCAGTTGGTAAATGTTGGAAAGGCCTACATAAAAATTGAAAATAACAAAGCTAAAGAACTCCTTACCCAATACAAGGATGTCATAGCTTGGTCCTATGATGACTTAAATATCTTTGATCCAAGGGTCATTACCCATATTATACCCCTTAAGGAAATTTTCAAACCATTTAGGTAGAAATAGAGGCATTTAAACCCTATCCTAGAACTCATGATCTTCAAGGAGGTCAAAAGATTATTAGATGCTAGGATAGTCTTCCTCATTAGACATTCCACCTAGGTGGCAAATTTGGTGTCAATCAGGAAGAAGAATGGTGAGATTAGACTTTGTATTGACTTTAGAAACTTAAAATAAGCATCAAAAAAGGATAATTATCCCCTTCCTTCCCTAGACCAAGTGATTTAAATTATTTCAAGTTTATCTATGATGTCTTTTCTTGATGGATTTTTAGGTTACAATCAGGTGTTGGTTGATAGAGAGGATAGGATGAAGACAACTTTCACCACCAAGTGGGGGAACTTTACGTATAAGAGAATGCCCTTTGGGCTAATCAATGCATGAGATACATTTCAATGAGCTATGTACCATGCCTTCTAAGGCTTGATAGGTAAATATATAATTATTTATATGGATGATCTAATAGTTTTTTCTAAAAATAGGGAAGATCACTTCATGTATTTAAAGAAATTTTTTGAAAGATGTAGAAGGCATGTCATTTCCTTGAATCCTAAGAAGAGTATATTTTGTGTGACTAAATTAAAATTATTAGGTCATGTTATAACTAAATATGGGATCTCTATATATCATGAATTAGTTGATGCCATATCTATAATAAAACCTTGAAATAGTAAGAAAGAACTAAAGTTATTCTTTGGTAAGATAAATTTTGTAAAAAAGTTTATTTTTGGTTTTGCAAAAATTGTTAAGTCACTTAATGACATGATAAATAAGGATTCCAAGGTCACATGGCATGAATATTCTAGAAAGGAATTCAATGATATCAAGAAGGCCATTAGACAAGCTCTAGTCTTCATAAGTCCTGACTTCTCATGAGACTTTTACCTCTATTCCTTTGCATCTGACCATACTATGGTTGTAGTGTTAACTCAAAAAATTGAAGGGTGTGACCACCCAATTTCTTTTATGATCACTAATTTTAATAATGTTAAGTTAAATTAGTCATCAATTGATAAGCAAGCATATGCATTAGTTAAGTTAGTTAATAAATTCAAACATTACATCCATAGAAATAAGGTACATGTTATCTTACCTAACCCAAACACCAAACTTATGTTAAGTCAAAATGAATTAGGAGAACATAGAGGTAAATGGATGTCAATTTTGTAGGAGTATGACTTGGAAATGAAAACAACAAAATTGGTAAGATGCCAAAGTTTGATCCAAATAATTATTAATAATAACCTTAGGCTAAGTATTATGTAAGTAGATCAACAAAACTTTCAAGGTAGTGAGTGGTATGATTCAATCATATATTTCATAATTAATAGTAATTGTCCTATAGGTTTATCTAGGGAGAAAAAGAGGGCCCTAAGATTGAATACAACCCTCTACTTGATCAAGAATGGGATCTTGTATAGAAGAAATTTTGAAAGAATTTATTTTAGATGTGTCTCACAAGAAGAAGCCACCCAAATCATGAGCAAATTTCATGAAAAGCTAGGTATTAGACATCAATTTATGAGGACCATATCTCAAAAAATTCTTAGAGATAGATATTATTATCTAACTATCTTTAAATATGCTCACAAACATGTGAGGTAATGTTACTCATGTCATATATTTAGCACCAAGGAGCTAAAAGCAGTAATGCCACTACAATGAATCATGATTGACAAACCCTTTGCTTAATGGGGGTTTGAATTTACTAGGGTAATTAACCCTAACTCATCTAAAGGTCATAAGTATGTTCTTACTACCATAGACTATTGTACAAGGTGGACTGAAGCTACATCCACTAAACAATGCAGGACTGAAGAAGTGATCAACTTGTTGGAAGAAAACATTTGTACTAGGTTTGGAACACTAATCTCTCTAGTGTGTGATAATGGGTCTACATTAATATCTATAGAGATGATTGAATGTGATTATGATAATGGAATCACTCTTAAGATTTCATCTAACCATTATCCTCAAAGAAATGGAGTTTTAGAATCTACAAATAAGAACATAATGAAGGTAATCAAAAAGTTTGATATAAACAAACCCAAGACTTGGTATAAACTTCTTAAATTTGAACTTTGGGTTGATAGGATAAGAATCAAGAAATACTTAATAGCCTCACCATTTCTATTGCTTTATGAATAATAACCTATTTTTCATATCACTCTCAAGTTGACCACACATATATTTATGCAAGAATACATGAAAGAGAGCCAAGATCTTGCCAACTCTAGATTTTTGGAAATCATTCAAATAAAAGATACAAGGGAGAGAACATTTGTTGATTTTAGTAAGCATCAAACCATTTTCAAGAGATGGTTTGATAAAAGGTCCAATATCAAGGTGTTTAGATAGGGAGACTTGGTTCTCCTTTGGGACAAATAATCTAAGCCTAAGGGCAAACATGGTAAATTCACACCCTTATGGATTAGCCCATACCAGATTGTAAAAACATTAGGGAAAAACACCTTTAATATCAAAGATATAGAAGGAGTAGAGTTTACATTTCCCACTAATTGTTAATACCTCAATCACTACTTCTCTACTACTTCTTTGAAGGTCTTAATGGAGTAAACTATAAGATAGTTAGATTTAGAGTATGTAGGCTAGCTAATTTCCTTCTAGTTCTTTCCTTCCTATCCCTTGTTTATGCATAATCATGTATATGTTTATTTTTATTCCTTTACTATCTTTATTTCCTACTTTCTGTTATGTGTTTCTTTCTTGTTGCTTTTTTCCTTAATTCCAATAAGTCCTATTGAGAAATCTTGAGCTCAAAGTTATGAAGTTTCTTGAAAGTTACCAAAACCCAAGAATGAGGGTATGAACCCCATGCATATGATGACCATGGTCCTAACATGTAAGAGCCCATAATTTTATAATTTTTATAAATTGGTAAAGGCCAATGAAATAAATCAATTGTTTCATGGGAACTTAAGCATTATTCTGACCTCAAACTGGTTTTAAGAAGACTTGCATTTGTAGGGTGAAAATTCAAACTATCATGGTATATTCACACTAGAACTTAATCAACATCCTTATCTAGGATAAAATTTGTATCCATAGATTATTTTACAAATACCAAATACTAAAACTTGGCTATTTTTGTTCCCAACCTTGTTAAAAACATAAAAGCCTCAAGAAAATACAAAAAAAAAAGAATTCAATACAAAATCAAAAGATTTATAAGCATAAGTGATTTTGGTAATATCTAAAAGGGTATGGACACCTAGATAGTAGTGTCTCAAGGCCTTGAGTGGAGCTAAAGGCATCTCTATCAGGGCTATAGATGCCTAGTTGGCTATAGAGTGATTTAACAGTTTTGAGAATATTGGTGTATTATTCCTAATTTAGTTAAAAGGTCTGAGTAGTAAAATTAGTAACTAAATAGATAATAATTAAGCTAAGGATTTTTTTAAATTAATTACAATTTAGACTTTTCTAAAAATAGTAATAAGGGGAAAAGCAAGACTTATCTATAAATTGATTCATCTGACTGAGATAAAGGCTAAAATTCACTGTGCAAGATTGGGACACTATTACAAACTGAGATCTGAACTTCATTTTGTGATTGGAAAAGAACACAAAAACTAGATAGGAGTGACACCAATGCTATATTCCACCTCTACCACTATTGTCCTAAATATTTTAGCTTTTTGAGTTTTGTTTTTTAGGTCTATGTGATCCTGTCTATGAAGTTTTAGCAATTGGAAGTCTATAGATCTCCTTGTAGAGTTGATTATCTCTTATAACCCTATCTTATATTGTGCTTTGACTAATTTTAAACAAGAGTGGGGGTTAGTGTGTGTAAGATTCATTGGATGCAGATCCAAACCCCTTTTGTGGGAATGTTACCTACATACCAATATTTCAAAGAGCGATCAAGCCATATATAGTTCTCCCACTTGATGTGCTTTGTGAAATTATGTGTATGAAGATGAATAATTTTAAAATGGATGTTATTGAGGTGGATATATATTGGTTTAAGGATTTTAATAATCTTGTAAGTGTGTTGTATGGCTTTATGTATAGAATAGGGAAGATTGCTTGAGTAGTCTTGCTTGTATTCTTGCTTTCTTAGTGATAATTGCTAACCCTTTCCAAATGATCTTTGAATGGGATTTTATATGGATCTATTGGTCATGGGTTGAATGTTCTTGCATTATTATAACAAGGAGAAATATTGGGAATTAAAAAAACTAACTATTGGGGCCAAAAATGCATTTATACAAGAGCAGTGAAAGTAGACAAGAGTGGCACTGACATTATAGTCCAAGTATGATGTTATTGTCTTGAGTATATGGGACTTGGGGGGATTGATCTATCCCTAAAATAGGAGTATATCTCACCTAAAATAAAGTTTATAAGGTTATAGATGATTTAAAATTAGTGAAAAGAAGCCTATGAGGGTCATGAGAGCAAATAAGAGGGACCTAAGGGTTAGGTGTCATTAGCCATGCTCAAGTTACCAATTTTCACATTTTATATGACTATATCCCCCCCCCTTTTCTATTGATGTAACAAAGTGAAATAATAGGATGAAGGAAAAAGATAAAATGTACCTAAACTTACCTACAAGGGTGAAGCTCATGAAGTTATGTGATGTTGGGTGTGCATAGAGAACACATTATAAAGTATGAAATTGTAAAATAAAATAAAGAGTATATTAGTTCTTAATAGATATGTTATATCTAAAATAAGAACATATAAGGTTGGGTAAGAGAGAGAGGAAGAAAAAGGAATGAATACACCTCAATGGGTACATGGACTAATATAAAACATGTTGTGATGTTGGGTAATGTTGAGTAATGCTAGATGATGTACCAAGAGTAATATCATGAATAGAACTAAGTACTCAATTCCTTAAGAGTGGCTCAAGAATGTAAAGTTTGGCCCTTTGTATTCATCATCACATACTAATTGAAGCTAGGTTATCATGCATGTGTTGATTGATGTTTGGAATGTGTGTTCAATCCCTCTAAATAGATGGCTCAAGAATACAAAGGCTAGCTAGTCCTTTAGCTCCATCATTTCCCTATGAAGTGAAGCTATGAACTAATAAAAGTATGAAATATGTATCATATTAGATGGTTCTTGAATCTCATGGATGTACTATAATTTGATAATGTTGGTGTAGACAACTAAATATATGTTGTAAACTAGGCCACTCTTGGCCACTCCAAAATATGGAGATTAGGCTTGTATGAAAGCCACTCAAAAAATTATTAATGTGGAAGTTATAATTGTATGAAATCCATTACAAAATGATGCCAACCACCTATAGATATAATAAGGCATGAAACTACTGAGAATGCCTTGGTAATATTGAACTATGAAAGGAAAAGAAAACAAATGTGTCATACACATTGCTCCCAATCATTGGTGTCTAGAATATGGATTCTAATCTAGAATTTATATCAACTACTGTGTCTAAAATTAGAAGTTAGAGCCATCATGATATGCATGCCCCATATATCTAGATTCTCTGAGTAAAATTATACTAAAAACTACTGATTCTAAACTAGTTTGACTATGCAAAACTATAGCTGAACCTACTTTCTACCTACTTCTACAAAGTTTGGTTTTTTTGTTGTTTAGACAAGAGAACCAAAAGTTGACACTACTAGTACTGACACTATAGTCCAAGTTGGGTGCTATTATCCTAGGCCAAATATAGTAAATGTTCTAATATTATCACTATCTTCTTGGTTTGTTCTGACTATTTTGATGTTTGGTTACTATTCTGAGTGTGTTGATTGCTAGATTTTTTACTGTTAGGATCTTTGATCTCTATGATAAAACCCATATTTTTTCCCCCTCTTCTAAGGGTAGGAATAAATACCATACAATGACTTCCCTTAGAATAAATATCCCTACAAGTGTGTTATACTACAATGATACATGGTATAGAAATGATAATCAATAAGATATAGCATGATTTGAATTGAGAGATTATTATATCAATAGGGGTATGCCTAAATGGATATAATAATGTAATAACATGATCAATGTACAAAACTAAAAATGAAATTCTGGTTAGTTTTTATTTGGAGGGATGGAACATGATGTCTATCATGGCATCAAAGAAATCAAGATAAATGCATGATGTGGATCATGGAATTGCATACAATGAGAAATAAGAAATAAAACAAGCACACAAGGCAAGAAGAAAGAAGTGTACAAGGGTGCCCAAGGGACATTGGCATATATCACTCATATTATAAGGTAAGCATAAAAGGCATGTTAAAATACCACATACACATATAATTAAAATAAGTAAGGTTGACATGAAATCCATAATCATATAGAAGAGTACAGGCAAGGGACATTGGCAAATGTCTAAAGGCACACACAAGACATAGAAGCAAAGGACATTGGAAAATGTCATAAGGCACATACTAGAGACAATAAGGAATTGAGAAATGAAATAATATATATCTATGAAAAGCAAGAAATGAAATCATGTAATAAATGGAAATACCATCACATCTAACTTATCAAAGTAAGGAGTGAATGTATGCAAGACATGTTAATACAAGACTACGTATATGCTGAGAAATATATAAATGTTACACATTAGTGAGTGTCGATAGAGTAATTTGTATAAGCTAGTAATTAATGTATATCAACATGATAACTAGAGTGTGTGGTGTAGGAATTCTATAACCTAGATGGTGTAGTCATGTAGACAATTCCCCCAGTGGGCATGTATATTAATGTATGTCTTGATGTAGAATTAGAATGCCCCCTCAATGGGTAGAGTGAATCAATCAAAGAGGTGGATGTCACTACACACACTCAAAAGAGATCAAGTGAAGCATGATAATATAGATAAATTAGTAAATAATAACATATAATAGTATATGTAAGTCTAGCATTATAGTAGAAATGTAAAGCAGGGATGATGCATAAAATCAAAATATTTTTGGTGTCTTGACATATTTGAATAATTTTGTATTTTTAAATGTTGTATTATTTTTGGATTTTGAAATGTGATGAGCTATGTATAATTAATCATAGGAAGACTATGTATAATAAATTGAAAACAAGTTATGTACAATCAATCACAGGAAGACTATGTACAAAAAAGGTTAAAAAGAGATGATACTAACCAATGAGTCTCATGGGAGACTCCCTATCATGGTGTCCCATATCAAACAAAGGAATCATTCATGATTATGAAGCATGAGGAAATGGATATGAATATGACTCTGAATATTTAGATTCATTATTGGTATCTTGGAAATCATAATAACCTATATTACTCCACTCATCATTATCATCTTGATTTTGAACCAATGAAATGCTAGTGTTGACTTTTATTGTATCTGGATCTTTTCCTTTGATAAATTATGTATGTGAATGAGTTGCCTTAGGATATTCAATAAATACCAAACCTTGGTTACAAACATTATCAACTACTAGAATAGTAGTGATGCCTTGAGCATGTTTTCCCAACCATTGACCTTGATAATCAAATTATTATAGATATTTTTTACCAAACCCATACTAATTTGAAAGTGGAGCCTCATTTTGGAGAGGTATATTTGCTTCTTTTTCATGCTTTACCTATGCTTGTGGTATTGTTTGTTTCTCTAATTTTGCTTTTTGGTCATTTTTTTGTTTTGAGTTATGCTTTGGTAGCCACTTTTGTATTGTTTATGAATTTGACCCTTTATGAATGTGTTCATGTGTCACTATGTATTTTTTAACTAATTTACCTTGTATAGGGTCATGTTTATTCAATGTCATACATGAATCTATGTGATGGCCATGCATTCTATGATATACACAATAATATCTATATCTTCTTACTAGATGTAGAGGAGGTATTTTGATCAACTTAGATTTAATCATTTCCCTTAATACCTCAAACTCTTTTTTGATCTTTGAATGCTTTTTGAATCACTAGTTGTCAATTTACTTTTTTTTGATTTCATGTTTTGATATGTAACATTGCTTGTAACTAATTGACTAGGTGAAGGTGCATATACATGATTGACACTAGGGTTCCTTTGAGGTTTTTGTATTATAATATGATTTTTCAATTCTATGATATTTTCATGAAATATTTGATTTTATATTTTTAAATTTGAAATCAACTTGCTCATACTAGTGATTTAATCATGTTGATTCTAATGAACATGTAAGCACATATGTTGAAAAGGATTTGAATAAGCTATAATATGAATTTATGCATTAGGAACAATATTATATGATACCTCACCTCTTAGAGGGGTGATTGTATGTACCTAGTTAGAGGGAAAGTAGCTATCACCCTCTTGGGGGAAAGGAGGAGAAGGAAGATACTCAAAATTAACATGTAATTTGTATAGTAATATGATTATAAGGAGCATTCCACATGAGAGAGAAATTTTGGGATAAAAATCATGAATTTTTGCATGAATTCATAAGAATCTTTGGCATGTGCTGTGACATTTGTAATGTGTTTAACATGATAAATTTGAAAAAAAATACATATGAGAGATAGAAAGAAACATATAGAAATTATAAATTTGTAGATGAATGCATAAGAAACTTTGGCATGTGATATGACATTTGTAATGTGTTTATCATGATAAATTTGAAATATTTTCCATATGAGAGATAGAAATCAAGAGATGAAACCTTGTATTAAAGACAAGTAAGGTTTGATTTGAAGGAGAGGTATGTTACTATGTTTAACAATGACTTTCTTAATATCATCCCATATTATGGAAAGCAGGCATGAAAAGAAAAGAATGAATCTTTGTATTAGCCTATGGTAAACTTCATCATTCATGTACATCATAGGAATAATGATGTTCTCCTTGTTGTTTACAAGAAATGTAATAAAAATTTGTAAATAAGTGAGATCCATTTTTACAATATGATTATAGATGTAAGGTGATACCTCAAGAAGCAATGGTACCTAGTATAGGCAAATAGGTTTTTAAAAAGGAAATATTTTGACAAAGTACTATGAAATTTTTTAATTTAAATTGAATTTATGAGTTAAATATGCAAGTAAGAAATTAATAATTTATTGGAAGTTTGGTGATTGAAAGAGGCATAGTAGATACAACTAGGGTTTTTAAAAACAAATATTTCTGAAAATTACTATTGAATTTTGAAATTTGAAGTGTATTTATTATTTAAATAAGCCAATTAGAAAATTATTGGAAAATTACTGGGAAAATACTAGAACCTAGTATGGGCAACTAGGTCTTGAAAGAAAATTAGTTTAAAATTACTACAAAATTTTAAAATTTTATGATAATTTCTGATTTTATTATGTAAGTAAAAAATTAGAAAAATATATAAAAAATTAGTAAGAATTTTACCCTAGGGTTTCTAGGGTTTTTATGTGTAAATGAAGTAAGTCAGGTTCACCAAATGATTTAATAGTTTTGGGAATATTGGTGTATTATTCCTAATTTAGTTAAATGGTATGAATAGTAAAATTAGTAAATAAATAGACAATAATTAAGCTATTTATTTGTGTAAATTAATTACAATTTAGACTTTTCTAAAAATATTAATAAGGGGAAGAAAACAAGACTTAGCTATAAATTAATTGATCTAATTGAGATAGAGGCTAGAATTCATTGTGCAAGAATGGAACACTATCAAAAACTAAGATCTAAACTTAATTTTGTGATTGGATAGGAGCACCAAAACTAGATAAGAGTGGCACTAACAATGTATTCCACCTCTTCATTGTTGTCTTAAGGATCTGAGCTTTCTAGGTTTTGTTCACTAGGTTTATGTGACCTTATCCACAAAGTTTTGGTAGCTGGAAATCTATAGAAATCCCTATAAAGTTTATTCTCTCTT
Source organism: Torreya grandis (assembly GCA_037957365.1). Taxonomy (NCBI): domain Eukaryota; kingdom Viridiplantae; phylum Streptophyta; class Pinopsida; order Cupressales; family Taxaceae; genus Torreya; species Torreya grandis. The sequence goes on along the minus strand of JARHVA010001154.1, from coordinate 2,269,230 downwards.
CAAACCCTATCTTCTATTGTGATTTGACTAATTTTGAACAAGAGGGGGGGTTAGTGTGTGTCAGATTCATTGTACATGGATCCACACCCCTTGTATGGGCATGTTGCCTACATATCAATACTCTGAAGAGGTATTGAACCATATGTAGTTCTCCCACTTGATGTGATTTTCATAATTATGTGTATGAACATGTAAAATTCTAAATTGGATGTGTTTGAGGTGGCTAGAGATTGGTATAAGGATTTGAATAAGATTTTAAGTGTGTTGTATGGCTCTATGTAGATAATAGAGAAGATTGCTTGAGTAGTCTTGCTTGTATTCTTATTTGCTTAGTGATAATTGTCAACCCTTTCCAAATGATCTTTGAATGGGATTTTATAGGGATCTATTGGTCATGGGTTGAATGTGCTCACATTATGCTAACAAGGAGAAGGATGGGTAATTAGAAGAAACTAACCATTGGGGCCAAAAATTCATTTATAAAAGAGTGCCAGAAATGGATAGGAGTGGGACTAGTACTATATTATAAGTGTGACACTATTGTCTTGAGTAGATGAGACCTAGGGGGATTGATCTATCATGGAAAGAGGAGTCTAGACCAACTAGGATCAAGTATAGAAGGCTAGAAATGATTGTAAATTAGTGAAAAGATGCCTATGAGGGTTATGAGATTAAGAAAGAGGTACCTAAGGGTTAGGTATCATTAGTCACACTCAAGTTACCATTTTTTTCATCTTATATGACTACATAAAGCAATGCTCAATCCTTCCCTAAGCTAAAATCATGGTTCTTAATGAGCATCTTAACATGCTATAAGTTAATGTTGGTGACTAAAGACATGAAACTTAGAAGTTATTTCTTTAACCCCATGTAAAATAATAAATGGAATCAAAGCACACACATAAATTTGGCTATGTCTTGGTGTTTGGCCCTAACTCTATAAATGCAAGGTTTGTTTCAACTATAATCTAATCTAGATAATGATATTGATCAAATTAATGGTTGAACTAATTATTGGTCTAAAGTAGAATCTCTAAGTTATAGAATATTTCTATGTCCCCCCTTGAGTTACCATTTGTTGGGACCAACATACCCCCATTTTTTGAAAATTGGGACCCTAAATAAACCTTAAAGTTTTAACATGAAAATTTAACATGATAAGATCATTTATAGAATTTAAAGATCATCCACTTTGTTAAATGTAGGCTTACTTGGTTTTGTTTTGGTTTTTATTTGGACTAATATTTCTAATAAATGGTATTTATTTCTCTATTTTTAGGTTTCATGGTGTTTGTCCCTTAGAATTTCATGTTATAAAACCTTGGCCATATCCCTCAATTTAAATTTGAATATTGACAAGAACCAAACTAGCAGGGATATTTTGAAATTTCATTTTAGACCTAATAGAAAAATTCATGTTATATTTTTAATCATGTTTATTAACATAAATAAAACTTATTCTAAAGTCCTTGGTCACATCTATTACTTCTCCCCTTAAAAATTTCTTTGTATACCTAACCTTCATTTTGTGGGGTCCTTTTAATGTTTCCTAACATATCCTAAGATTTTAACCCTAAGGCCCTAATGTATTTTTTAAATACTAATGGGACCTTAGTATTAACTTCTTAGCCTAATTTGTAGTTTCCCATCCACTTTTATGTTAACTTGGCCCCTTGTTTAAACCCGTTAGCCTAAGTTTTAAATTTTAAGGTCCTGACGTATTTATTTAATACAATCAAGACCTTAGTCTTAACACCTTAACATAAGTCTTTATCTTTGCAACCCTAACTTAACTTTCCTACATCTTTTAGGATCCAATGACCTTTAATTTATCATTTTATTTGATCCAACATAGTGAGAAAAGCCCAAACTTTGGCTTAAATAGCATGCATCTCAGATGATATAATGGTTCACACTTCCCACATCCCTTCGATCAAATGATGTGAGGAAAACTGATAGAATCTTGCATATATCCCATTATACCAATCAAATTCAAGCCCTCAAATCATGATCAATGATTCTCACTCACTCATGAAGACTTGATCAGATGGTGTAAGGCATAGTTGAAAAGTCAAAAGACTATGAAAGGTCTAAAGGATTAACATGTGGAACCCTTGAATTTTATGACCAATAAAAATGGGTCCCACCTAACAAAACAACAAATCACAATCAAAATCTTAGATCATGATCTTATGGCTAACACTTCATCTTTGATTTTGATCTGACAAAGAAAATTAAGTCCAAATTCCTAGGAAGCCCTGTGGAGGTACCAAGTGGCACTCCCACATTAGGCCATAAGAATTTTATGAGCTTAAAATTGACACTCATCTGACCATCATTTGATGTCTGTTATGATGTATTTGAAATCCAAGTGATCATCAAATTTAATCCTATAAAATTAAAATCTTTACTGGATTAAAATTGATGTTTATATAACAATCATTCAACATCTATCTAAAAGGTTTTAATGTGTTTTGTCAATACAATAAAATTCTATGTATTATTGGACCATTATGTCATGTTGATCCTTTTGAGCATATTTTATAAGCCCTGTCATAAATATTATAGACCAATGTTTACATTATGTTTCTTAAACACAACATAAACATTGGCCTATAATATTTATGCCATGACCCCCTTGCAATAAATATGAAACCTTAAGCATAAACCCTTTAGCCCAGGGTTTATTTCATGCTTAATAAATGAAACAAACCTTATCATAAGGGACTTAAGCCTAAGTCATAGTCATAATAATGTGATAAATTAATGTTTAATAATCTTTGTAGATCAACAACATGCACTTTTATCATTAGGTTTTGATCCAATGACATGAAGGTGCCTAAATAATTTTCAACAAGGCCCCAAGAGCCCAAAAACTTGACACATGGTGAAAGCACATTCAAGGTAGATTTGATAGGATGATCTGATAGTTTGTGCTTTATCACTAGATTTTTATCCAATGGCATGAAGTCACTCAATACTTTTCAAAGGCCCATGAGCTCACTGCATGGCTAATTCTCATTTAACAAAGCATTGACATAATATTCAAAGCACAAGGCACCCAAAGATGCCAAGTGTCACTACCACAAGGTTCACAATAAAAGGATCCAATCACAAACAAGGGCCCAGATTATAATCAATGACTCATGCTAATCCTATATTTTAATCCAATGACATGAAATAAAAGAGACATTTTTTATGGCTAGTGGTCAAAAGGCATTTATGAAAAATGCCATGAAAGTCCTAGACTAATGCCACATAGGTGCCAGATAAGTAGAAAACAAAAAAGTACAAGATATTATGGGATTGAAAATGCAAAGGTATAAAGGTAAAGGTCCAAATTTAATCCAAGGAACATATAAGCCAAAGCCTAGATATATTCTACCACTAAAGCTCCAAAACCCTGAATCTTACATAAAAGTGACCCAAACAGAGTCAATTGGTTACAATTTGATCCAATGAGAACTTAATTGTGTTTTTGAGTACAAGAGAGATTTCACAGAGATCATTTGCAATGCAATATGAGAAATTTTCAAGAACAAAAATAATGACATCTCACAAACAATAATTAAAGGAAAAGACTAAGCTCTACATGTCAAAAAATAATGAGGGTATGATCTTCAAAGACAATAATTTAGACCTTACATCCCTAAATATCTCAGGTATTAGGAACTAGTCTGAACTCTTCTTCATGATCAAGGAATTGAAACCAATCACAAAAGAGGAGTAAATAATTATTTTAGTAATCTAGAGGCATTATGACCTAGTTGCTATTCAGATGGCTAGTCTCTACTACATCAAGGTAAAACCTAAGGTATTATATTGTATAGACATCCTTGCTCCCATATTTGTTGACTATAGAATTGATAATGATTAGATCATTAGGGAGGGAAAATCCAAGGAAGTAGCATATATTTATCCTATAACATTTTATAAATATTATAATCTACCTCTTCCCCATGTGGATTTATCCAAGATCAAAGAGTGGATAAGCAACCATGACCTAGACTCTATCCTTAAACCTTGGCTACTCCAAAGCCCTCATATCTTCAAAGTCTTTGAAGGAAAAATCCTAGTATTCTAATTTAGGGAGGGAATTATGGTTATAATGACCCTATTAAACCAAGCCTTTGTATCCCCCTCAACCACCTATGTAAATAAAATCTAGGTCTCCTTTATCCATTTCATGGTAGAATAAAAGCTTACCCCTCCAATTAGAGATTTAATCAATGTCTTCCTCACCAAGCAATTCAATGCCATAAAAAGGAAGACCTCTAAGTAGTTTTATATAATATCATACCTAATAAATGCTCTATTTTCCTCAATAAACCTCTTGGGTATTAGGAATTATTCCACATATGGTAAAACCACCATTTCACATCATTATTCTAAATTACATATCTTTAATTATAGGAATCACATGAAGTTTATTTGTGATTGCATTTATCCAACCATAGTTGGGGCCATCATAGGTGTTTAAATGCCTAGGATCCTCCCCCTCATTAAGAAGTATGTGGAGATGATAAGTGATATATGTTACTACCCTAATTACATAGTCATCAAGATTGAGGGCATTATATCCCAGCCTTGTAGTTGCTAGTATATATTCCTAGCAATCTAGCTGAGTAAGAAATTGCTTACCAGTTCCTACAAGGAATTTATTTCACATGCAAAGAAAATAAGAAAGGAATTCTCCACCCCTTTCCTTTTATCATTGGAAGGACCATACTCTAGGACTAGAAATAGGTTGAGACTATGGCTAGACACTAGGATTCATTTGGTTTTCAACTTGATGAACTTAAGATGTGTGATCCTAAGGGTATAGTGGCCAACCACTTAAAGGATAAGAAGCTCCTAAAGCTTGAATATGTACATAAACTTAGTGTCCATGACACCATATATATAAAGGCTAAGATTTATGAAGATGTATTGGTCAGGATCTAAGGCCACAACATCAAGATATAACATAGGCTAACCAAGGATGACAAGCCCTCAAGATAAACATGGAAAATGCATCCTTTACAGTATCACTTTTTACTTGGTCCATCTGAGATGGCCCAAGAACAACACCAATAATAAAAACCAAAATCAAATCCTCAATAAAAAATTATGAAAGAATAGGATGAACAAGGCAAGGGCAAGGAGAAAGTAGGAGAAGTAAGATTAGAGGAGAGACTTGGAGAAGGGCCCTCAACTTCAACACTACCCCAAATACTACCTTACCCAATATAATATATTGATATGATAGCCTTAGAGCCAAAATAAACACTCAAGGGTGCCCTCAAGGAACTTTTAGAAGCCTATGACTCAGATAGGAAAGAGGATCCCAAGGAAGATAAAGGAAAAAATATTGTCTCTATGACATCCCAAGAAAAGAGGAAGGCAAAGCTAGAATTGGTCCATATTGGACCAAGGAAGAGACCAATATTGACTTTCACTCATCTTACTAGTGAAATCAATCTCTTTAGTGATGAATTCTTAATTCATGGACTAGTTATTCTTGACTGGTTCATTTATGGAAAGTTAAAAAATATTCCTTCTCTTTCTCATTCATAAGTCATGACAAGGGTTACTGGTGTTGAGATATAAGATGACATAAAGCCATGGATTATAGATATGGTAAAAAAACAAGAAGAAATAATAATTATGGTCACTTAAAGACCAAAAATTAAAAGGATGGATTCCTTAGAGGCATCAAGTAGCTTAGGTGTGGAAGTCCCATAACCTCCCAAGTTTAAGAAGTCAGTCACTACTATAAAATTCAACCCTAAAATAGTTGGGTTAAAAATAATAACAATAAGGAAAACTATGGTTGGAATAGAATAATTCACCTTTAAAAGGTTGGATCCCTTTATGGGATTAATCCTTGTATAATTTCAATAGCTTAGTGAAGCTATAATTCATGAAGAGGATGTGGAAAGCTTGATTGAGGCCCAATCATCATAAGACAAAGCTAGAGTCTAGGGGATGAAGTAGAGGATCTTAAATTTGGAAGGAGAAAAGGAAAAATTATAGACATAGGTAGTTGTATCAGTTTCTAAGGTAATGACCAAAATTATTGATGAGTCATTTATGACATGTTTGAAGCACTCAAAATGATAAAACTAAGGCATAATGTATTAGAGGGGAAATGTGTATTGGCCAATAGCCTATCCACCTAATAACAAGACTTCAAGGATAAAATTACCTAGATTCTCAACATTTGATCAAGGAAATAGATCCTAGGCTTCAAAACCATCAACATGGGACACTTGAGCATAATTCTAGGAGTTGTGATTGAAAATGTTCAAAGTTTGAGTACTTGTCACAATGATGTGGAGAGACTTCTGGAAGATGATAAGGAGCTAATTTCCAAAATTGAACAACTTCTTGGGACTATGCTCACAAATCTTGCATAGCCCACTATCCTTTGAATCGTAAGTGGTGAAGAATTTAAACATAGGGCTACTTTGGTAACCCAAGAAATTAAAGGAAAAATCCAAGGCAAATTTGGGGTTGATAACAGTAAAATCCTAGACATGAAATTCAATGTAGGAGAAAGGATAAATGAAGCTAGTAGCATTAAATAAGCCAAGGATAGGAATGATAGGTAAATTGATGACTTGGAATATTAAGAGGAGTGTATCATGAAGCCTATTATGGATCTAGAGATAGTTGATGAAGAGCATGCTAGAGCCATGAGCATCTTATCATAATGACAATCAGAGGTCCCACCAGGAAATTAAGCAATATTCTATTTTGTAACATTTTGGAATAGATTATTCTCTTGTAAAGGCATATTCTAGTTTGTTAGCATATCTACCTCTAGGTCAGTATGATTTTGAAAATCATGTGTATTTTACAACTTTTAAGGATAGCTATCCTTATCATTGTACACTTGTATTTTGTAACTAATTGGTATGATACCTAATCTTTCTATAAAGGCATGTATTACCATTTGTAAGGGAGAGATTTTTGAGAAATTTTTTTACACTTGATGAAATTTATATAATCAAGTAATTATGCAAAGATATTCCATATTTGATATGTCAATTTCTAATATATCTTTTCTCTCAATTTCTAGTAAAAGTCTTGAATTTGAATGGTGTCTTTGAATTCTAAGTTGCATTTTCTAATCACAGGATTTCTAATTTATACATATGCTCGATTATTTGGAGGATCTTAGGTTTTACTTCATTTCATTTTGCTTTGTATTTAGATGTGTTAATACTATTTGATTATAATAATAAATCTTTAATGTAGACCTAGTTCTTACTTGTGATTCTTTAGATTATCCTTTGAAACTTGTCTAGTATATTATGGAATTTGATCTTAGGATATGTTATATTATATATTGGATTAATGTATACTCAATTGTAATTGATGTTTTGTCATAATGTTTGAGACTAAAATTGGTAATCACTCATTTCTTTTTTGCTCTACCCTTCTCTTTGCTCCTTTTTTTACACCAAGCTCACTTTAGTTTTAGCTTCATTATAAATATCCACTTACATTAATCATTAGCTTAAATATGGACCATAATTCACTAAGTATTAACATATATTCTCTGCAATTCATGAAGAATAGACCAAGGTATCTCCCAACAACCAAATTACATACATATTATGGAATAGTTTATCTTGCTCTGCGCTATTTCACCATAGGCAACTAGATTGTCAAAACCTACAACTCATGTTCTAAATTTTATAAATTCTAAAATGAAATTTTTTCTTTAAACACTAAGAGCACATATGGCTCATTTAGAAGCATCAATAGGAGAAACTCCCATTGGTGTTAGAAGGAGGGCGGATTTCCCTAGATCTTTGATAATCTTACTCTATTCAATCTAAAGATCAATATATATTTATATTTTTGAGTAAATTATTTGATTATAAGTATAAATATCATTGATGTTGTTTATAGTGCATCTTTATGATTCCTTTGAAGTTATTTGGGCATTGATACTTGTTTTTTATAAATTTAGCTTTAACTTTGAAAATCCCTAGTATCTGAGGTTAGGATGGCTCTTTTTGATCAAATGTGGGCATATGTTTCATAGATATAAGTTCCTTTAGGCTTATAATTATAAATATATACCATATTTACGTATTTGGATGCATCTTTGAGTTAATTCAATCAAAGATTAACATCCTTTGTGATTTTTCATACCACCTTTGCAAAATAAGCTCATTGTGTAGGTTTAAATCTTGTTTCTTTATAAAAGTTAACTTGATACATCATATTTTAGGAAGGATCTTCAAATTTCAAGATATAATTTCCCAAGATTATAAAAATATCACACTCAAATACCAGGGAGTTTTTCTCAAGCTTGAGGTCCATAGAAAAGCTAGACATGATAAAGGTAGATGTAGGAGATCTAGATCTTTGCCAAATTTAGCTCTTCAAAGTAATTATGCCTTCAATATTCATTTAAATATGGCTTAGTTGGGAGAATTATCAATTAATATACCAAGTTTAGTACATGACCTCCCATGTAACACTATGAAGTACTTGCCTACATTTAATCTAATGAGTGTAGTAACTACTGAAGAACATATAAAGTATTTTAAAGTAGCCCTAAGATTGTTAAATTTTATGCATGAGGATGTAGCTTAAAATTTATTCCCATTTACATTTAAATATGCTACTTATTAATGGTTTTAAAACTATCCTAATAATTACATCATAAGCTAGGATGATATCAATAATGCATTCATAGATTAATTTGGTAAGATTGTTAATCCTTGTGTTATCTACCATTAGTTCACCACCATTAAAAGATATGTAAGTGAGCCTATTAGGTAATTCAATGCTATATTTTATAAAATGTTTAGTAGGACCATAGACCGTTATAAGCCTAATGATGTCTTAGTTCTAGACATTTACAATGATGGAGTAGATCCCATGACCTCTATGTTTTGAAGAGATCCATGCCAACCATAACTTCATTAGCTAGAGCTTATGTAGAAGTAGTAACCATCAATGATCAAATGTATCCCCAAGGTAAAATGGTATATTATATGCCAAACATCAACCCATAAGTGCCTATGATGAACTTATTCCCAAAAAATAACCAAAATACCCGAACATTAAACTAGCTCCCAAACCTAACTCAGTTGCCATTGAGTCATACAACTCCCAATCAGAATTTAGGATTCTTAAATCATCCTACTAATGGCTTCAATCCAAATGATCAAAGGGATTTGTACCATATACTAAAAATAACCAAATACATAGTTTTTAAACTCTTAAAAATGAGAATGAATCCATCTTAAAAATGATCTAAAAGTTGAGTATTGATTTTCTTCAGTTGCAAAAATAAGTTAGAAATATTAATGAAAGTTCAAGCAGGAACTTATCATTTCAAAGGTATAATAGGAAAACCAATATATTTTAGAATGATATTTTTCATAATAATGGGAATAATGAGCCATCTTCTAAAAAAATACTTTGTATATTAACCTCACTGATATTGCAATACCTGATTATTATAGGGTACATTACATGACAAAGCATGGAGAAATTGATTATATAGAATTTTACAAAGCCTTTGAGGCTTTCTAAGAGGATTTGGATGCATTTTAAGTGGTCCCTAAAAATTATAATGGTGTAGTTACCTCTGGACCTAAGTCATCTTATCAATCCTTTATGGTGGACACCTTTGATTTCCCTTTTCAAGAGGAAAATGAACTTGATGAGGTCCCTGAGGAGATCCAAGCCTTTCAACAGTTCTTAAAGAAAACCTGTCTATTGAGTAATAGGGAGTAGAGGAAACCTTCAACTACCTCAACACCTCCAAATAATTTTGGAACTCCTCTTAACACTTCTTCAAGCAACAATCCTAAGCCACCTAAAGGGAGTACTTCTAAACTCAACATTAAGATTCTTAGTTCTTCTAAGATTGGTTACAACATAGTTGAAGACATGAAAAAGATAAAGTATAATATTAATTTTCATGAAATAACATATATTAAAGATCAAAGAGACATTTTATTGGAATCTTTGTCAAATAAGTCCAACAATCCACCATAGATTGATCATGACAATGTGACTGTTCACAAGGCCAATGCTAAATCTCCTCCTTTCTTGCTCATTGTCAGGATGTTTGGTAAAAACTTACATCATTTATTATTAGATTAAATATAATATACCAATATCATACCTGTAGTTATACATAAACAAATTGTCTTAAATTCCATTAAGTCTAATAGGGTTGTTACCCAATTAGACAAATCTAGAGTTAGGTTAATTGGGGAGATTTTAAATGTTCACATGTAACTAGATTCTAAGCCTAGGGTGTAACAATTTATTGATATTAAATTTTTTGATATATATAATTTTTATGGAATATTATTGAGTAGGGAAAGAACCAAGGCTTTGAACGGTTAAATGTCTATAAATTATTTGACTGTGGTTACCTTAGAAGGGAGTTCCTAATTAGATCAGGGTTGAAAGAGAACCAAGGATGAAACATATGATAACTAATTACAATGCTATGAATAAGAGGGTCAACATAGTAGACTTATATTTAGGGTTTTCACCCTAGATACTTATAATTTATGTGATCCCAAGGGTGCTTATGTTGTTTTAGGGCTATAGAAGTTGCATTTTGATGGTGCTAGGTGTAATGCTAGATCAGGTGTTGGTATTATTTTAACTAACCCAACTAATATAAAGTACCATTATTCTTATATTTTCTACTTCCCATGTATTAAAAATATTTATAAATATGAAGCCCTTATCCTAGGCTTACAATTTCCTATAAATAATAAGGTCAAATAACTACTAGTTTATGGGGATTCAGAACTAGTGGTCAACTAGGTAAGAAGTAAATACCAATGTAATCTCTCATACCTAAAAAGGTATAAGTCAAAGGTTTGGGATTTGATTGAATCATTTTATTTATTTGACATCATTTCCATCCCAAGAGGAGAAAACCAAGCTACTGATGAGTTGGCATCTGTTGCTACCAACCTCATGCCCAACTAAGATTCCCCAAATTTTAGCATTGAGATAATCCCTTGTCCTTTAGTGCCTGATAATGTTAACCATTTCTAAGTATTCAATGATTATCAATAGATATTGTATTTATTTACCAATTATGGATCTTTTGATGCTCATATTATTGATGAGACTGATGAAAATACATCTAAGGAGGACAAATTTGATGGTAAAGTCATTCATTTAAATGACAACAAGATCCCCAAGGGAATGATTGCTTTAGAGAGATAGTTTGATTAGAAAAAATTGGATAAAGTTTCTAAGGTTCTTATGGTAAGTGGTAAATATTATAATTCTATTGATCTTGGCCCCAAAGATCAGCCCCAACTGGTAAATATTAGAAAGGCATATATAAACATTGAAAACAAGAAAGCTAAAGAGCTCCTTACCCTATATAGGGATGTCATAGCTTGGTCCTATGATGACTTAAATATTTTTTATCCAAGTTTCATTACCCATAATATACCCCTTAAGTAAAGTTAAAAACCATTTAAGTAGAAACATAGGCCTGTAAACCCTATCCTAGAACCCATGATCTTTAAGGAGGTCAAAAGATTATTAGATGTTAGGATAGTTTTCCTAATTAGGAATTCCACTTGGGTGGCTAATTTGGTGCTAGTAAAGAATAATAATGGTGAGATTATACTTTATATTGACTTTAAAAACATAAATAAAGAATAAAAAAAGGATAACTATTCCCTACTTTCCCTAGACCAAGTGATTCAAGTTGTTTTAGGCTTAGCTATGATGTCTTTTCATGATGGATTTTTAGGTTACAATAAAGTGTTGATTGATAGAGAGGATAGGATGAAGATAAATTTCACCACCAAGTGGGGGACCTTTGCTTATAAGATAATTCTCTTTGGGCTAATCAATGTAAGAGATACCTTTCAAATAGCTATAGACCATGCCTTCCAAGGCCTGATAGTTAAATGTATCATTATTTATATGGATGATCTAATAGTTTTTTATAAAAATAAGGAAGATCACTTCATGCATTTACTATGAGTTTTTGAAAGATACTGAAGGTATGGCATTTCCTTAAACCCTAAAAAGAGCATCTTTTATGTCACTGAAGGTAAATTATTGGGTCATGTTATAACCAAAGGTGGGATCTCTATAGATCCTAAAATATTGGAGGCCATATTTAGAATAGAACCTCCAAATAGTAAGAGATAACAAAATTCATTATTTCTTAAGATAATTTTGTAATAAATTTTATTTTTGGTTTTATATAAATTGTTAAGCCACTAAATGACAGGCTAAAGAAGGATGCCAAGATCACCATAAATGAAACACACTGTCACCATCTTGATATTTTTTCATACTATATACAAATGGTCAAAACTTCATAATTCACACAAATGGTCCTCATGGATTATATGACACTCCCTAATATCTAATTCATCAAGAGATATCAAAACAACATCTACATAAGCTCAATTACTCTTCTTGGGTCACTTCTAGAATAAGCATGAACACACAATCAACTTTGAACATTAATATATTTTATTTTACACACTTATAGATCTTAAAATTAGGTTCATTAGACGTTTCATGGAGTCCTCTTCATCTTTTATTTTTACACCATAGCAAATTCATCCTTGATCAAAAGATATGGTCCTAAAACCATAGACTAATTTTTTTCCTTTGTTAAAATCAAATATTCAAATGCAAATGGTCATAGTTAAACCTAGAAAACCATGATCACATCTCATGTACTCACTACTCATATTAAACACACATAATCAATATTATCCAAACTATAATGCATAGGTGTTCATTCTCAAACATTAAACCTTAAACATGTTGACCTCATCTCATGTAATCTAGTAACTTTGACCTCACACACTCTATCAATATCCTACATATAGCTCAATCTTTAACAATGATAAATATATATCACTTTAACTTCTTGAATTTAATACACACCATTGATCTCTATGTGTACTATCACCCACTCATTGTTTATCCTTAGAAGAATCTTGATCTTTGTCTCTACTCAACATTAAACATTGAACACATGGCACCATCTCATTACTTCCTAACCTTTTAGAGTAACACACTCTATTGATGTTACTAAAACTTTAATTTGTGAATAAATTACTAAGTATGGGAACCTTGCTTATCTTCCTATAATTCTAACTTTTCATAGTCATATCTTTTACCTCGCTCATTCATATGTTCTCAAATTTGGACCATATGATCTCCTCACATAGGAGAATCTAACCATGTGATAAACTAATCCTAGAACCCTCAAACATGTGATATATAACAATATTAAAATTATCATTTATATTTTTATATCATAGAGCCAACTATGTCAAAAAATTAGCTATAAGGCCAACTTTAAACATTCATATCTTTTGCTACGCTTCGGTGTTTGACCTAAAACTTAGCATAGATTAACTAGGCACAAAAATGATAAACCAATATGATCATCTTATTCTAAAACATCCACTTGTGTGAGATATACCATCATCAAAATTCTTATTCATATCTTCTTACCTCATTATAAATTTGGCTATGGAAAAATATTGTCAAAATACCTGAGAGCCAAACTTTGCACTTACATATCTTTTAACATGCTTAGGTGTATGACCTAGGATTTAGCACATAACAACTAGGAATAATAATAAACAAACACATGTGACCATTTTCTCCTAAATTATTCATGAATTTTAATTATTACATCATCAACATGCTTACTCAGCTCTATTTAAACATAGAAAACACTATCAAAATTCTTGAGAGCCTAACTTTGCACCCACATATCTTTGACTTCATTTAGTTGCATGAATTGAGATTTAGCACATAGAAACTAGTAATTAATGTGATCAAAAATATATTACCAAATCTCCTTGACTCATCCACCTGTGGCATTGATTACATCATCAAACTACCTACTTAGATTTTCTACCACTGGACCCAAAATGTCTAGATGACAACAATGATCAACCAGATGAAATATACTCATGAAAATAAGCATTAAAAGATTAGAAAACATATTAAGGACATTTTTCACATGATAAATACTGAATTTTCATCCCTTAACATCTTTAACCATGCCAAAATAGAAGATAAATGAAGCATACTTCAAGTTTACTAGGATAAGCACATTACACACTTTGTCATTATCACTTAGATAATCAAAGCACTACATCCACTCACTAGGACACCTTAATGACATCAATGACAATGTTAAAATATGGTCTCCTTCATTTATCCAAAAAAATTCATTTTTTATGGTGTCTCCTTTATTAGGTCTTGCATATGGGTGACCAGCTCAAGCATAAAGGGGTTTCAAATCCCATATGCCTAGTTTGTTAGCAACCTGAGACATTTACACACCATTTTTTATTTTACTCTCACACACAATCTAAATGGTGTTGGATTCATTCCATCTTTCACCCTTTTTGAACTAAATTATTTATGTGGAAAATGGCAAAATATATCTCTTATGGGACTCATCTCTTTTTCATATAAAATATAATGGATTTTGGTAGATATTTTGAGCTGATATTTTATTTCAAATATGGAAAGCTATAGATTATGCTTGATTTAATCATGAAGAGCTAGAACTTAGTTTTTATATTACTAACAAAATTATTGTTCTATCTAATGTTACTATTCATATTCAAAGCTAGACTAATAAATCTCACTTAGAACTTAACCATCTATAGAATTATGTTGACCACTACGTAAATAACCCAAGTGAAATTAATCAATAACCTCCTAAGCCACCATGTTATCCTACACTTCCCTGAGGGTGAGGATGTGGTACATGCTAGAAACATTCCAAAACTAGACACAAGAGTGATTATCTTCATCAATCACCACCTCAATGGTCTTATCTATAACGTGGTGGTTTGAGTGGATCTTCTAAATCTTAAGGTGATGATAGGGGTTATTTCCCTCCTCCCCTAAATCATGGTGGTGAAAATAGGCGTTGGGGTCTTTCCCCCTAAGATAAATTTCTATGACTGGATCTAGAAATCTCTCTTGAAAGGTAATAACATGATGAATTAGAATCTCAATAAATTGATGGCTAAGAGCCCTTACCTATGGATGAGGATCCTCCTAATCTAAGAGGATAGGGTGATAAGCCTTAGGACTCACCATCTCCACCACCTCCCCTAACTTGAATGTTATTTGTGGTTGCTTAATTGTCCTCTTTATTTCTTTATATTCCTTTGCTCTTTATGCTTATCTATGTTTATTTATTTATGTGATGTTTTTTTATGTTTTCATTTATTGACCATCTTTTAGAATCTTTATGAGGTGTTTTTCCCTCAGTGTGAATTTTGTCATGGGGTGTGACTTCTCCACCCATTTTTTTTTATATGATTATCATTTTAATATAATCCTATTTTATTAATATATAGATACGCTCTTTAATAATAATAAAACATTGTCATAGAAAATGAATCTAATCATGAGAATAATGAAACACATGAGCATGATCAAAATTATAAATTTGAACAAGAACAAGTTAAATATAATGCATTACTTCGAGAACACATTTAGGAAAATCCTAAAGATCTCCACAATATCCTAAATATTATATTATAAACTCAAAAGGCAAAAAGTGTTATTGTACAAAAATTAATCTTTATTGATACAAATATTAGAGCTATTAGATATGCCTATAACACATCCCTTACCATTTCCAACCCATTGATCACAATATTACCCACTCCATCTAGTGGGGGCATGGTATGTGTTATCAAACCATCATTCCCATGTGTACCAAATTTCATATCTATGAAATACTACTAAACTTAGCAATATAACCTAAAAATTGATAACACCAATAGAAATTTATAGAGAAGGAAAAATCAAAATAAATAAAACATGATTATCATTCTTTTTACCTTCTCATGCCTCCATTCTAGGACTTACACTTTATAAGGTGAAAATAATGATTCTTGATTAAAGATGTTGATAATAGATGCTTGATTAAATGATTATTTTAGATATGGATTGGTTATGGAGATTCAAGTTTAAGTTGCTAATTGGACATGGATTTGTTAAAAACTTGCTAGATTGATTTTGACATGGCTTTGATATGAGCTTCTTAGATGGCTCCAATGGAGGATAGAGGGTTGATTATATATATTTGGGAAGGAAGATCAAGGGTTGTAATTCAAATTTAATGGGATGAGATCAATGGCTATGGATTATTTAAGGAATATTAAATTCCTTAGAAGTATCTAGTTTAGAGACTTTTAGAGACTTGGAGGATCTTCTCCAATTCTATAGACTTTTCTATTAGCTTAGGGATAATGCATTATTATGTGGGGGTTATATGGGGGATTAGGTGAGGATTAGAGACATAGGTATGTAGGAAAGGCTAGGGTGTAGGTTAGTAGGTGGGTAGGTGTGGTTATGGGATTTAAAAAATCTCATATAATGGATAACTAGAATTAGATTAGAATAATAGGGATTGTGATAGAATTAATGAAGGGATGAGATTAGACTAAGGATAGTGAAATAGAGAATTAATGAAGGGGAATATTAGATATATGGATAATATTAGGATAAATTAATGGAATAAAATAGGTTAAGCAGAACTAGTGTCAACTAAAAAAAGTATTAGTCAATAATAATAAAGTGAGTGATTTTATGTATATAGATTTCACCCCTCTTTGAAATGGCATTATGAGTGGAGTGAACTGGAAGGAGTAATGGTCTTTCAAATAAAAACCATATCATCTATAAATGTTAGTAGATGTTTTTAGGGGATATGATACCCCATCGAAGGGACATGTGGGGAAGATTAAGATGGATGGCTACTCAAAAGAAGAAATGAGGGGTGGGATGTGATGGATAGATGAGGGGATAGGATGAAAAATTTGGGATAAATGATGAAGAATATAAAATCAAATTGAGAAATGAGCTGCAAATTGATGATGCTCCTAACAAGGACACATGCACAAGAAGGAAATATGATGGGCATCATGGTTATAAACACATCCTAGGGGGAATAAATCATAATATAATGATGATATGATTAAATTTTTATAGCTTTAGAAATATCCCAGGCAAGGCTACATGTAAGGGAGAGCTGTGGGCTAGGATAAGATGATGATTTGATAAGATTGATGATGGGTTTAGCCCAAAGCTAAATCAATGGACATGATGATAGAGAATAATTGATATGATCAAGTGACTAAAAATATTGGGATGATGCCCCTATCAAAGACATATGAAAGAGAGTGAGAGTGAATATAGTGTCTGAGCTATCCTTGGGCACATAAGAGTGGTCAAGTGCTACCTACATAGTCTAGAAAGACCTCGGTTTGATGTATTTCTAACTAAGAGATGATGATGATGATAATGATGATGATGATGATGATGATGTTGTTATTGTTGATGATGATGATGATGATGTTGATGATGATGATGATGATTAGTGATGATTATGATGATGATGATTAGTGATTGGAAATTAATTATGATGATGATGATTAAACTTGTTAGTAACTAAAGGATATGATTTAGATGATGAAATGAAGATGATAAGGATAAAAATTGGGATGTTAGTCAAATGGGTTATGATGGGGAGAAGGATAATGAGATAAATGATGAGATCAAGACATCATAAATTTCATAAGGCTCATCATATTCTAAGTAATATAAAAATATAGCACTTGACAAGATGCCCCATGATATAAGCATGACCAAGAGGACATTGTGCCAAAGTGCCTGGGTAAATAGTGAACTTTGTATCCTCGAAGGAACTTTTGGTATCTTCAAAGCATCCTCATTAATTTCACAAGAGACAAAAAGAGACATGATGCAAATAGAACACAATATATATACATGATGAAAAAAAATAAACAACAAATAAGTATATACATGTAATGTCAACACAATATATATATACATGATGCAGAAAAAAATAATAATAAATAAGTATATACATGTAATGTCATAATGTCTTGTCTAATGATGAAATGAGTGAATTGGTGATGGGTTAGATGGTCATGATGTGATTGTGAAATTAATATGGGGTTAGATTTGGATAGGGTAATCATGGTTAGGATTACGCTAAGATGTTAACCCTAGTTTAGAATGGAAGGATAGATGATGTGATGAGGTCTTTAAATACTGACTTGGTCTTGAAATTGAATTGAAAAGTGGTCAAGGATGGTGATTTAGAAAAATTATGTCTAGGGATTACCAACAGACATAACTCTACAATAATCCAATCTAGCAAAGAGACTAGGAGATGATGGGATCAAATACCTTTCACACTAACAAAGAGTAATTGGATGGGTTCTAGGTATGATTAGGCAATGATAAGGACAATGATGGTATTAAGCACCTTTCATACTAGAGAAGGGTGATGGGATGGGTGCTAGATATGAAAATGGCTTGATATGGAAGTGATGGGTACCAGATTAAATTCTTTGACAAGGTGATGTATGTTGATAAGACATAGACAATAGGCTAAGATGGAAGATATGAAGGGATGAGTGACCACTCTAATTTGGTCTCAAGACAAAGTTTAGTGTCTAAAAGATTGGATAATATGATATGGATGGATATGTATATGATTAAGGTATTGAGCATAAGACAAGACATAATGGACTATTTTTGGATTTTTGTAATTCTTTAAGGGTTTTTGACATTTTTCAATTTTAAGGATTTTTGGGATATGTATTTACACTATACAAATGGGGTTAATATAAAATGGAAAACCAAGCCTAGAAAATAAAATGAGGATGGATGGAATGATGGATGGGATGATAAAAGGATGGGGGGAATGGGGATCAAGGAAGAATGGGATAGGGATTACCAATGACTACATCATGAAAAAACTAAATGTTTAACTACTTGAGTGTCCATTAGAAGATATGCCAAGATGGTTGTGGGAATATTTCTCAATACACCTTCCACTTCCTTATGAAGGTTAAGACATGAAGGAATGAGAGATAGGGATTAGGTGTATGATATGATGGTAAACCATGGATAGGTGATATGGACATGGTTGACAAGGGATGGATGTGATAGCTGAAAAAGGATGGATTTTTCCCCCAAGTGTTGAAGAACAATGTGGATAATAGATTATTCTACCATGATGACAAAAATTAGTTTTCATCATGATGCTTACCTAAGGTTCTAGAAGACTAGTTTTCATCATGGTGCTTGCCCAAGGTTCTAGAACAATTAGTTTTCATCATGGTGCTTGCCCAAGGTTCTAAAAGACTAGTTTTCACCATTGGATGAATGTTTTTTTTACTTTTTTTTGACTAATTTTTTACTTTTTTTACTTTATTAGACATCTCAAGTTATTAGTTGATGGGTGAGATGCAATATTTTGGCATCATTTTGATATTTATTTGATATATATTCTAGGGATGTGTGATGTTTAGATCATGTGATGGTGACCTTTATTGACTCTTGATTTAATGTCCTCTGAATGTTTTAACCAAGTGTCTTCATAACCTCTACTAGAAATAATGTTACCCAAGGATTTGTAACATGGTATGGATGGTAGGATGTCATAATTGTGGTGATGGGATATATCATGGGAAGGAGGGATGTGGTTATGAATGATATGATGGGATGGAGAGTGTAAATGGGGTTCAATAGTTACATACACCATTAGATATGGTGGAGGAGATTATTTAGATTGGTGTCATAAGATTAAGGGATCTAAGACCTTTTAATTTGTTAATTATTTGATCCAAAAATTAATAATATGGTTGACCATATGATTATTAATTTTGTCTTTATTTTGAATTATTGATTGGATTTGAATTTAAATACCCCCTAGTGTCTCATTTTAGGCTTCACCATAGGGGATTGATTTTTGACTTGATATATAATGATTATTTTGACTTTGATATGCCCCTAGTGCTTGATATTAGGATTTACTAGGGGGATACATTATTTAATTAAGCTGATGATTTAGATTTGCTTTATTTTGATAGATAGGTTCAAAGATGGTTTGATTATGATTTATGACTTTTAGAATATGGTCTTAGAATTTTGTATTTTTGGCACATGATATTACAGGCAAAGGGGAATACAATGATGCATGTTCCTATTTATTCCCTTCATATGGTGGGATGTAGGTATTATGGAGGTGAGGTGGATGAGTAATGGTGTGTGGTAGATTAAGGGGATAAAGGGTAGCATAGTCATCATAAAGGTCACTAGGAGCCCTAGCCTCAATATTAGAGAAAGTTCCCTCAATAATCTCAAAAGGATCATTAAGACATGTATCTAAGGTAAGATCAGATCCACTCTAAAAATATTCAACTTATAAAGCATTCAAGAATTTAGTTATGACTTCATCATCCTAATTGGGATCTTTAAAAGAGTAGGCATTATCACCATATACTATAATATCGATAAGGGATGATGGTTTTGATGAGGAATATAATTCGGATGCTAGAATAGAACATGATCTAGATGTAGATACAACTTGTTCTAACTTTAATGTTGACTTTGATGTACATGACATAATTTTATGAGTAAAGGAGTGATTATCCATGATTGTCCTCTCAATGGGGGATATTTGGTGTGATGGGTGAGAGGGAGAAGATGTATGTATAATGGATGAAGCAAAGATAGGTACATGAAAGGGATTATGGGATATATAAGGACTAGTTTTATTGGGAGTAGACTTATTTTGAATGGGTGGTCAGAGATGGGGGGATCATGGAGGATGGATAGCATGTTTTGATATTGGTTTAGAAGGGAAAGGGTTTGATCATGATATGGGATGGAATCTTGAAATTCCTCTTCTTGTTTACCCATGGATTTAAATTCATCTAATTCATCCTTGACTACTATGTCACCACTACTGATGAGGTCTTAGACATAGTCTTTGAAGTTTTGACATCATTTAATGGAATGACCCCAATTTTGATGATATATACAATATTAGTTTTATTTATACCAAGAGGGCTTAGGCTTGGTCAGATCAAGATGTCAAATAGGTGGATATACCAACATTTTAATAACAAGTTGTTGGAAAAGGCCTTTCAAGGATGTAGGAAGGGGGGTATAAGGACTTGATTTTCTTTGTGACTTGGATGTGGAAGTAGTGGTCTTATGATTAGATGGTGTTTGATATGGTTAGGTAGATGTACATGTGGCTAATATTATATTCCCTTTACTAGTAGGGGAAGGGGTAGATGATTGGCTATGACTTGTGGATGTGGTATTAGAAGGAAACTTACATGAAGGGGTGTGTGATGGAGATACAGTAAGTTTAAGGGGTTTAACACCTTTGAGAAGTGGTACACCCATCATAATGAACTACAATAGGATCTCATATTTGTTTACAACTATGTATTGGTCTATGAGAGTGGGGTCCAATTGCATAGTGGTCAGCGATAAAGGATGATGGAGTGGTGATGGATTATGATTAATAGATGGAGAATTTGACTATGGAAAAGTATGAATTGAAGCTAAGGTGATAATGGATGATTTAATGGAATTGGATAAAGGTTGATGGTAGACTAGTGTGGGAGGTGACTTTAGGCTTATGGGGTCAAAATCATTGGTAAAGTGAGAACCCATCTTCCATAGACATAAAAGGAATTCATCTTTATTCTCTATGATGTATTAATTGATTAGGGTGACTGCATCAAGGAAGGCTAACACTAATTTCATGGGGTTATATGATGGTGATTTGAGGTGAATGAGATCAAGGTTTAAGGGTAGGTGAGCACCTAACTCTAATGCCCACAAAAATACTTCATCTTTATTGGCTAGGATGTATTGGTCTATAATAATTGGGTCCAAATCTATGGGAAAGATGGATGATGATGGGGTTTGATGAGGTAAGTTATGAATTAGGGGTGATTTATTGAGTAAATTGCGTCAAAAGATTAAGATAGTATGATAGGTGTTGATGAGGATGTGATTAAGATGATGTATAACTAAAATCAAATAGGTGTGAATGACCTATCAATAATGTCGAGTTGTCAACTATCAAAAGGATTAAGGATATGATGGGTGATTATATTTAAAACTAACAAGATGATGATATGATGGGTGATAGTTATGAGTAGGCAGGGATGATTAGATTGATTGATGGTGATGGGTTTGCTAGATTGAAACTAAAAAAGTGATAAGGTTCTAATAAGATATCAACTAGGTATGAGATCTGACCAAAATATGAATGATAGTAGAGTAGGATGATATGGATGATAAGACTAGCTCAAAATCTTAGACCAATTTGCTCAAGATGGGATGGGGAAGGATTAGGTGATGAAGGTGATTAGGACAATGGAATAAGGATAAGTATGATGGTAGGTTATGATGAAATGATAAAAAGATAATGAAAGGTCGATGGTTAGACCCGTATCTAACCTAGAAGACAACTAGGATAAGATGAGGTGATGACTAGATGGGTGATGAAGGAAAGGTTAAGATAAGTGATTAGGTATGGTTTTAAGGTAAGATGTGGATTATGAGGTATGATTAGGATGTGATTATGGGATGACTAATGATGTATGGTTATAGTGATTATATGTGATAAAAAGGATATACAAGAGAGTGAATTATGTACACAAGGATATACAAGGTGATAGGATAATGAGACAAGATGGTATGGGGATGAGTAGGACTATGGATGAGGTGAAATTAGGATATAATTCTGATGGTGAGACAAGATGGGATTAGGATATGTAATGGGTTATGATCAAATATGTAAGGGGGTGATGTCAATAAAATGATATGGGAATGATTAATACTATGGTGTGATTGATGGATAATGCAAGGCCAAATTGAGGTGTGATTGATTATGGATGAGGTGGTCTTATGATAAGGTGTGACTAATCTAAGAAAAGATATGGGATAATTAAAATTATAGACAAGAAAAGGGTGACAAACATATACAGGATGATGATTAGGCAAGGATGTACATGATGATGAGGTATGATTGGGATAGGATGAAGACAATATAGTATGGGATATATAAAAGGATGTACAAAAAGATGATATATATACAAGGGGATGATAATGAGGATGTACAATATGAAAGGATATATGAAAGAGAATAATGAGATAAATATGTACAATATTTTGGTGATAGGGGTATGGGTGAATATGTTTAAGATAAAATGATAGATTGAGTAAAGTATAAAAATATGATATGTATAAAGTGATAGTGAGATAAGTATGGATAAGATGATTATTAAGATGGGTGAGTGATGGATGAATGATAGGCAATACTAGGATATGATATACTAGTATCATGTATAAGAAAATAAAACTATACACAAGTGGGTATACAAGATGATGATTAAGTTATGAGTGATGGGATGATGACTAAATGATGAGTGGATTGAGGTAAGAGAAGACTAGAAGGATGTACAAGAGAACAAATTATGTACAAGAGGGTAAGACTAGGATATAAAATATGTTATTAGGATTGGGTGGATATGACTAGGGATGAAAACAAGATGGTGATAAAATAATATGGGGGTGATGGGGGTGTATGACCAATGATAAGTGGATGAAGATAAGATAGGATGGGATGTTTAAAAGGATGTATGATTTAAAATGGGTGAATATTATTTCTATTATTTTTATCAAGTTTTAGGTTATATTTATAAGTTTATTAATATTTCATAGAGATGAAATTTGGTGCACATTCTAAAAATGGATAGAGAAGGCAAAATTAGAACAAATAAAACATTCTTATCATTATTTTTACCTTCTCATGCCTCCATTCCAAGACTTTCACTTGCATGATTAGACTTAGATTGAAACTATGATGCTTGATTAAATATGTTGATAATAGATGTTTGATTCAATGATTATTTTGGATATGGATTGGTTATAGAGATTCAAGTTCAAGTTGCTAATTGGACTTGGATTTGTTAGAAGCTTTCTAGATTGATTTTGTCATGGCTTTGATATGATTTTATTATATGGATACAATGGAGGTGGAGGGTTTATTATATATATATGGGAGGGAAGATCAAGGGTTGTAATTCAAAGTTAATGGGATGATATCAATAGCTATGAATTATTTAAGGAATATTAAATTCCTTAGAAGTATCTACTTTAGAGACTTCTAGAGACTTTGAGGAGCTTCTCCAATTATAGATAATTCTCCATTATCTTAGGGATAATGGAGGATTAGGTGGGGGTTATATGGGGTATTAGGTGAGGATTAGAGACATAGGGATGTAGGAAAGGCTAGGGTGTAGGTTAGTAGGTGGGTAGGTGTGGTTATGGGAATTAAAAATTCCCATATAAATGATACCTAGGATTAGATTAAAATAATAGGGATTATAATATAATTAATAAATGGATGGGATTAGACTAAGGATAGTGAAATGGATAATTAATGAAGGGGGATATTACATATATGGCTAGGATTAGGATAAATTAGCTAAATAAAATAGGTTAAGCAGAATTAGTGTCGACTAATAGGAATATTAGTCAACAATAATTAAGAAAGTGATTTAGGTATATACATCCCCAAATATCAAAAAACTTTTAGTACATCCTCCATGGGAACAATTAATGTTTCAATACAATTACCAGTTTCAATGCCTACATCAAAATAAGTGGTGTTTTCATCCCATTTGGTGACTTCTCAAATCTCAAATCAAAATCCCAATGGGTATATAGTGAAAAATCTTCTCCAAGTTACAAAAAATTTGGAGAATAATGTTACCAAAATTTTAAAAAATGCTTTGAAATCAACTCATTCTATTTATTTAAAAAATGTATTACATAATCCTCTATTACCTGATATACTTTTGACCCTTTGTCAGCTAGTTTTATTGCACCCAAGTTCACATTTTATGATGTAAAGGGTGATCCTAAATATTATTTTTCATTTTTATATGTATCATGATTTTATTATTATTCAAATGATAAAATTTTGACAAATTATTTATAAGTAGCCTCAAGGACTATTCTTTAAGGTGCTTCTATGACTTACCAATCCAATCATTGAAAGCATTAAAACCACTCACAGATTAATTTATAACACATTTTTCCATCAAAATATCTAAAAATATGTCATACTCCCAAATTTATACAATAAAACAAGGAACCAAATAACCTATCAATGAATATGTCTTAAGGTATAAAAAAATGTTATCCTAAATGAAAAATCCAAAGGCAGATAAATAGATTCAAGAAATATTTAAGTTTGCTTGCCCCATTACATGATTCAATTTTTTTTAATAATTTAAAATATTTTTATGACTTATTACATATTTTATGATATATATAAATGAAACTTATTTCCTTGAAAAAATTGAAGTACATGTTAAACATACCAACTAATATAATACCAAGTTTTGTGTCAAAACAAGATACAAGGTGAAACCTATAGAACCTAAAAAGAAACAACCACAATGGTTAATGTAATTTCATAGGAACCTAATAAAATAATATTATCAAATGAATCTAAGAGATAATTTAAATTATTACCTTAGTATTTATCTTTGACACTTAATAATCTTTAGGAGTGATCTCATATCTCTCCCTCCTCTTATAGAGGTTGAAATGAGTTGACCTCTACCAAAAAGATATGATGCTAATGTATATTGTGATTATCTCCAATACCATATGAATTATATAAATATATGTTATATATTAAAACACAACAGACAAATCCATATTAATAACCAACATATCACCTTTGATGATATTCCCAAGGATTCAAGTTCATAACCTGGTGACCATTAAAACTAGAATATAATTATGAATCCTTTGTAAGATCATTCTAAGAAAGACTCAAAAGTGAAAATGGAATATAATTAAATCATAATCCACCAAATTATTGGAACCAATTTGATGGGATTATTATCACTTATACATGAACAACACCTTCTATGGTTCAAATACCTTTTATTTCATTTGATGATAGTGAAGTTGTAAATTATGACTTAGATATTCATTCATTATTAGTATGAGCATACCTTGATCATTATCCTATAAATATTTTTATGATTGATAATTATTATAGTGATAATGTATGTACCATAATTTTACTTTCACATTTTTGGATATACCCATGGTGATTTATACCGTTCTTGGTGATATTGTGCATTCAATGGGACATAACAAAATGTTCTTAGTGAGATTGACTTACCTTTATAGGTTAGGCCATCACATGTGGTTACTAAATTTTTATTTATACCATAAATAGGATTATTTTATATGTTATTAGTATGACCTTGTATACATAATATCCATGTAGTACCTTTCAAAGTGCATAAGTGTATTAAATATATTCATACTAATAGGGTAGTCATAATTTCTATAATTATATAAAAACACCCTCTTGAATGAGAGAAGTTTATTTAAATTTGGTTTCTCATAAAATTTACTAATTTTATTCATCTATAAAATGGTAAGGAAAAATAAATCCCCTGTCTTAGTTGACCTATACTTGAGATACCTTTGCACCAGAGATATATGATAGATTTTATTTGTAATAAATTAAGATATATCGATAGCTTATCTAACTTAGTAAATATAGGATCGGATAATCTAATAAA
Organism: Torreya grandis; assembly: GCA_037957365.1. Classification (NCBI taxonomy): domain Eukaryota; kingdom Viridiplantae; phylum Streptophyta; class Pinopsida; order Cupressales; family Taxaceae; genus Torreya; species Torreya grandis. The sequence goes on along the minus strand of JARHVA010001154.1, from coordinate 2,242,753 downwards.
ATAAAATATATTTAAATAATATGTATATTTAGAGCATGAGAAAATTGGATCTGATAAACCTAACTATTATCTCTCCAACCTATACCCTAGAAAGATTTTATTTAGGCCTACATTCAAGGTTGGACTAACATGGGATTGGCTTAAAGTTTGTGGGTGACCTATAGTAAGAAAAAACGTCTAGTTTGTGGGGATATCTCCCCTGGTAATTTTTATTAATCTCAAAATCACTAAGACCTATTGAATTTGTGGTGAAAATGGATAGAGATTGCATAAAATAAACCTAGTCTAGAGGTGGTGATGTACTAATATGATCATTCATCCACTCAAATTGACCTCAATAAACACTAGTAAGAAATACATGAGTGTAATGATGGAATGACTAGATAAATTCACTTACCAACCAAGCTTCAAATCTAAGCTCCACCACTCATCACTCAAACACACTATGTGACTTGCATAAGACTGTATACTAGCAATTAGGTGAGATTAGGATCTGTTAGGGGAGAAAACCTACCACATGTGAAAATAAAACAAATAAAACACACTATAATAGTATGAAATATCTTGAAAATAGTCATTTTCATTAACTTATTAGGTTCACAAGGTGTCAATCTAGGCAGAGTTTCCTCATACCCAAGTGAGGGATACAAATCAAGGCCTTAAGGCCTAAATAAATAGAATGATCAGAAGAGATAAAGAGGGTAAATGGTGTGAAGGTGAATATAAGAGGTAATAAATTACCATATACCACTCATGTTATATATATATATATATATATATATATATATATATATATATAAAATAGTCTTTCATTCACCTTCATGTGTTAGTCTCTTAATTGATGGTCTTAAATGAGCCCTTATGCATTGAGGTGGAGTGGTGAAGGCTATAATTGACTTGTTTGACCTATTTAAAAGAATTTATATGATAAATAAAGGTAAATTAATCCTCATATTATATTTATAATTTGAAAATGACATGTGATTAGGCCCTCATGAGGTGTTAATAAACCCATCACCCCGTATGCATGTTGACTAGCCTTGAAACTACCATCTCCTCCATTATGACTATGAATTGAAACTATTTTTATTAATTATGGTAGTTAAAATATGTTAATTTTACCCCTCAAATTATCTCTTATCATCCCCTCTATGCCATTATATAAGTCTCCCTGTTGACCAAGTAGGTTTATTCGGCCTATGGCCTAGTTGTTTGACTCTTTGTGTTTGAATGGACATGAAACATTGGATTTAGCCTTAATAAAAGGTAAAAAATCATTTTATAATCATAAATAAGTGTTCCATGTCATTACTTAACACTTTAAGGAACTACACACATGTAACCTTGTTTTACTTAGGTAACTAGACCACATTCTATTTGTATTTATAGACTAGCTATTTTACATAGACCTATAGTAAACTTTACAGTTCAAATTGTGATTTTTTAGTTATTTGGAGAGGTTTAATAATTCCCAAACCACCCCTTATAATTATTTTTAACCTTCCAAACAATTTGTCACCCTACAACATCATAAAACCTTGAAAAATTACCATTTATGATAGGTCCATATAATAGTCTATACAACCTAGTATTATGAGCATTTTCTCATCTTAGTTTGATTTGTGATTCAAGTGTCTCTAGGGTCATTATAATTCAATTTTATGCCAATTTTTCACTATATTCTTAGTCATGTCATTATTAGGGTTTAAGCAAGGTTTTGGAGGTCTACCATCTTAAAGATGGTTCATAAATATTAGACCTCTAATACCAAAATTATGGTCATGTATGTTTATTCCATATACCCCACTAAAAATATTTAAAATATTTTGGTCCCATGTATTTTGTGTGTGGATATATGAATTCAAGTTGGTGAACCCCAAGCTCTCTACAAGCCTTCTAGAAATGGTTGTAGTCTTAGAGTTCATTCATAGAGTTGGGACCCTAAATATAACTCACTCCTTCAAGTATATTGAGTACATATTGGTTCCTAAATCCCCATAATATAATTTTCTTTGATTCTCTCTGTGATGGAAGATATGATCACTTGAATGTGTAGCTCAAGATGACTACATGAGACTATGTAACTTAAGTTAGGCTTAAAGACCCAATTTGACATTTTTATACTTTCCCCTAATTGAATCATTATACATAAGACCTAAATAAACCCTCTTCATATTTTTATGGTCATCAATATTATTGAGAGGTTTTTTCATAACACAAGACAAGGTTGGGATCTTGAGGATGCTTAAGGATGTTTTAGGCCTATTATGCCTAGAATGAGTGTTAGGGGTCCAAGTGACTTGTAGGTGGTTTTTAGGATTTAATATCATCATTTAACACTTATAAAACTTGTTCAAAAAACTATAATTTTACTATAGATATACAAACCCCACCTTAGTCTCCATTGTCTCATAATTTACCTTAGGTCTCACTATCAGCCTAATTACTTGATAGTAGTATGAGGTCTGAGTAGGATCTTCCTCTTATTTTAAACATTTTGATGAGGATATGAACTCATATAACATTTATTCATTTTTCTTACATTCCATAGAATGATTCTTCCTTCACTTTATTTTTTGCATCTCTTCATCTCCTACCCTAGGGTTTATATATAGTCAAGTTTGTATAACCCTGATGGTTGAGCTGAGAGTTTTGTTACTCATCTATGACTCTTATTCATTTTTTAAATCTTGTGATGGTAATCATACTTTTTTATATTTGATTTTAAACTTTAAGTAGAAACCAAAACACATATGTGGCTTTAATTCAATCATAGTCTTATCCATACCATTTTAAGGTCTAATGGCTTAATAGTGCATTAGGATATCCTTACCATTCTAGGCCTCTTATCACTTGGAGACTTTTTATACATATCATGACCTTAATCATAGATGTTTCTCAATCCTTATAAAATCCCCAAATCATTCATCCATCTCTAACTTATGTGTATAGGCCTACTTTGACCTACATTAGGCCTTGTAGACCTATGTTGGCCATTGAGCTTTTCTTGTTTTAAGGACTATAACATGCTAGTGAGAAACATTGAGAACCCATTAAGAGTAAAAATGGGAAACCATCCTTCAATTAATATCTCACCCCTCTATATGGTTCTCACTTAACTCTCTTTCCTTTGGTCTTAACTATAAGTGGTGATATTAGATCATGACTATGTGAAAAAGAGTATACCCTACCCTTATGATAACTCCTTCTCCTTCTACCAAAATTGGTTACCCATTTCATCAGTTCCTCAACATTAAATCATTCCTCTCATCTTGAAGGTTCCTCATAATATCTTTATTCTCAAATATTTCCACCTATAGTCAAGCCTATAGATGATGGCCCTAGGATTTTTGACTATGTTGTAGGTGTAAATGATTTCCTTCTTGAACTTTGAACTCATGTTGTTCTTGTGAGGAATAGGATATTATACCTTTATAAATTTTAAGGTATTTCTAACCTTTTTAACTTAGTTTATTCAAGTTCTCCATATTCATATTACCTTTTAATCAAGTAAAGTATCTCAAGTGGTAGTCATAGGCATGTCTACATCTATTTTAGGCCTAAAAGGCCTAATAGGTTATTAGGTCATCCTTCACCTAAATAAAACTAATTAAGGTATTCACTAAAGGTTAATAACCCTAGATATTATAAGTCATATCGTTCTTGTCTATGAACTTTATCATCCATATAAGATTCTTTGGTTTGTCTCTATGAGAAGTCTCTACCTAAAGGTGATAGCTAGAACATTGACTATGTATATGCACTTGAGAGGTGTACTAATGTTTTAATATCATTAGGGGTGTCCTTAACATGTTTTTATTCTCATACTTCCCTTATCTAACCTTATAAACTCTTAAAATCTTTGTCATACTATTAGGTTTCCCTAACCATACAATTATAGCTAGTACCTATCAAAGTTTGACTAAGTTACTCTCTTATGGAGAGTTGAGAAGGTGTTGAACTTGAATATTACCCCTTATTTATATTTATATTCTTATTCATAGGATAATATTATTCCTTATGGTTTATTAATGTCTTTGATACTTCAGTTCAACAGTGACATCTCATCTCTTACCCTACACAATAGGCCTGATATGATTGTGAGAGGTTTATCTTTATAAAGTGGGATGAGGGTGGGGATGGTTAATGTATAGGTAATTTATGAAGAGGTAGTGATGGTACATAATATGGAGTGGATAAATATGAAGGAGATTATGTGTATCTTTAACACAACAAAAGACCCTCTATAGTTATTTTGTTCTTACTTTGCAAATAAGATCATATCCACTCATGATAGTCATATTACAGGTAGGACCTTAAAGGGATCACTTGATTATCAGATGGATATTATAATATTATTCAGAAAATAATTTAAATTGTTTTCCAAGTAAATACTACACAACCCATAACCACCATTCACTTACATTATCAAGCTTTAAACACCCTAAAACATAGGGAAACCTTGTCTACAATCTACAAATAGAGAGAATAGAAAGATTTTATTAATTTCACACCCAAAAATGTGTTTAATATGGGTGGAGTGTGATGTTTATTGGATATGAGGACCTTAGGAACACACACAAAGTGATTCAAAAACACCTCAAATATGCACCAAAACTATTTCACTTCTGACCCCTTACACAAATGAAAAAGACTATTTGAGTGCCCAAATTTTTAAAATTTGTTCATAGATAATATCCCATGAAATTTTAAACAAATTACATTAATGATAATTTAAATATACCCCCTTCCTCTTCCCAATAGATCAACTCACCATTTTCTCTCTTATGTTTATACTATTCACAAACCTGAAGGCTTTCTTGGGCTATAAAAAAGCTCGGTGGAAAGGGGAGGTTATTTTTGGGCCTATTTTTCCTATAAAATAATGAATCTCTTCACCTAATTCCTACACTAATCCCCCTCTATAAATTACTAATTTCCTATGTCTATATTCATACTGTACAAATTTGTACAAGTTAAAAACTCTTACAAAATAGCTATTTTTCCTTCATTTTCTCATGGTTTAGATTATAAAATTCCATTATAATATGGGTTGAGGTAAATATGAGTAAAATATAATTTTTAAACTATTTTTATGGTGGATGTAGTTGAATATACATATTTTCCCATGTGTGGGACCCATTTGGTGAATGGAAAGGTGGATTTTACCTCTAAAATAGCTCTTTATGATGTGAAACTACCTAGTGATGGCTATGGCACCCCATTTATACCATTTTAATTCAATTTATATTAAAATATTACCCCTCTTCAAATTTTTACAATCTAAATAGGCTTATGTGAGGCATTTGAGGGTCATTTAGTAGCTTGAAAGGGTTGATCAGGGTCTAAGGTAGACTTGAAAAAATAGGTCATGGAGAATGACTTTACACACATCACTAGGATTCACATTGGGATACAAAAATGGTTTAGATACATTTCATATTTATCTGCAAGGTCTTTATCATAAGGAATGGCTTGTAATAGGCCTAAAACTATATACACTAGCAACCTTCAACCTTCTAAACTATCTTAACTACTACTAAAAGACCTTAATCTTACCAAATAATGTTTAAACCACTCTCTTGACCTCACAAGGCATTTTACACTCTCTTTATCACTTAATGGGAATTATGACCACTATCACATCACCAATAGACCTCACAATAGATATGACATATGATGAGTTCATAAGAAGGCTCTAGTACATATCTTGACACTATTAAATGACTTAAATAAGCATAAATGATGACATCACCATGTAGGAGATCACCATATAAAAGCTTGGGTGGGTGTCATGAAAAGTTTTTTATCTGTATGGTTGGCATTTAGCCGAGGAGGCCAAATTTCCAACACTAACCAAGGGACCTCTTACCACACAACACTAAAGTTGAGGGTTCCAAAGCCTCTAGGTTAAAGATAATGTGTAATACCATTAGTTAGGTCTAAGTATATAAAATAAATTTGATCTAGTGCTTACAAAATATTATGGTATAAATGGGGATGGTTAAACAAACAAAATAAATCAAGGGATCATGGTAGGTAAATGGGGCATAGATCACCTAAGGTTATGAATAAAAGATTGGAAATATTCCTTAGTAATTTCTTATGGTGATTTAAATTGACTCATAATAAAGTATTGCCTTTTAGCTTGGTTTAAGGTTTCTAATGTTTTAGGGTAAACATCTAAACTTTATATTGAATATGATCTTTTAAGAGAAGTAAAAAATAATTTTAATATATTATTATCATTCATGTTATGGTCTACTTTGTAATCTAGAGACTTACATCATTTGTTGAAAGTGTAAGTAGATTAGTTAAGAAGTTTCTTGGTACTAAGGAAATGTTTTAGGTAATTTTTAGGAATGTCATTATGTTGGAATTATTTAACTCAAGCATTAACTAAATCCTCTAGTTGTAAGATGGAAATTTGAGGGAGTTGATTAAATTATTCAAATGCATCACCAAAAGGGGTTTTTTTTTATAGAATCATAGTGATAGAAAAGGTGTTAGTTTAGACCCATTCCTTATAGGTATTGCCATATATTTTGAGAAAGATAGTAGGGTCCTTAATTCCATCATATGTAATAGTTAGATAAATGTTTCCAATATCTATGGATATAATGAATATAGCTAAAGGTTCATTTTAAATATGTTGAATCATTTTCTTATGCATGAGAGGTTGAGGGATGATATTCCCATTGGCATATCTAAGGGGAAGAGGGATAAATTTTTTATTTGGTAGAGTCATTATGACTTGAGGTGGTTAACTAGCCATTTTTAATATATGATATTGCATTTGCATCTTTTGATTATTGTGAATGATTTTTGCATTGGTCATTTGTTGAATTATTTGAGCATGGAGTTGAGTAGTGTCAATGGGAGAAATAATATTATTATGTGGAGTATGATTCCAAACATTAGTAAGAGGAGGAGGACTAGGGTGAATAACTTCAATTGTATCATATATTTTTTGCCTTGATGATGCAAAATTTAGGTTGCATGATGTAGTAATTAGTTTGGGATTAGGAAGACATGAAGGAAGGAATTCAATTGTTCCATATGAAGTAATACTATATATATATATATATAAGGTTTTGATCTAAATACTTAATTATCTAATGTTATTGACTAATTATAAGATTAAAAGAAGATATAATTATGAAATAAAAATAGGTTATCAACCTATTAAACTAAGTCATCCACATACTAAAATATGAAAAAAATATGCAAAAATAAACAAGGTTGACCACCTACTAAACTAAGTCAACCACCTACTGAACTAGGGAAAAATAGGCTAAAACAAACTAGGTCATCTACCTAATAAACTAAGTTGGCCACTTACTAAACTAGGATAAAATAGGCCAAAAAAAATTAGGTTGGCCACCTACTTAAATAAGTTAGTACCTAGTGAATTGGTGGAAAAATAAGCCAAAATAAACTAGGTTGTTTGCCTACTAAACTAAGTCAGTCATCTATTGAACTATGTTTTCCACCTACTAAATTGGTGGAAAAGGGAAAAAAATACTAGGTTAGCCACCTAATGAATTAATTCATACATCCACTAGGTTATTAGTTTAAAAATCTACTAAAATATCCAAGACTTACAGGGTCAACCAAGTCAATCTAGTTGGTTTTTGGAAGGAAAAGTAGTGGTTTGAAATTATACTATGTTAGCTAGGACCTATAGGATTAGCTAGTTTCACTTATTTTAATTTTGAAAGGAAAAATAGTAATTGTAAATCCTACTAGGTTAGATAAGACCTACAGGGTCATCTAAGTCAACTTAGTTTGTTGGCAAGGCAAATAGACTCATAACTAAGTTATCATGGTCAACTTAGTTGATTGGTAGAATAAATAAACACAAAATTAAGTTATCCAAGTTGACTTAGTTGAATGTGTGATACAATATTATAGAACTAAAAAAAGGAAAAAATAGAATGGAAATTGGAAGTGTTGATCAATTTTATTAAAAAATAGAAGTGGTAAATTGAGATAATTGACAAAATTGAAATATGAAGCTAGTTAGAATAAACTTGAGAAATATAAATAAGTCTACTAGGTTAACTTATTTGGTTGACTAATAACTCTAAGTATTTGAATACTAACTAGGTTGTCTAAGCTTGATTTAGTCCTATAGAGGTAAAACTATTTTAAATACAAACATTAAATAGGGTCAACTTAGTCTTTAGAAAGATGAAAATCGAAAACAATAAAATAAGACTACATTGACCAACACAACCTAATTAGATGAAAATTGAAAAAATAAAGATTGAACAAATGAACTAGGTTGACCAGCTTGACTTAGTTGGCTATAATTAAAAATTCAAAAAATAATAAAAATAACTAGGTCGACCAATGTGACCTATTTTACTAGAGATGAAACCCTACAAACAAAAGATAAAACTAGGTTGACTAGTGTGACCCAGTTGACTATAAATATTGGATTTGTAAATAGATAAAATGACTGGTTCGACCAATGTGACCTAGTTGTCTATGAAATAAAACTTGAAAATAGAGTGTAAAACTAGGTTGACTATCATAATCTAGTTGGTTATGTATCCTAAATCTGTAAATAGAGATTAAAACTAGATTGACCAGTATGACATATTTAACTATAAATTAAAAATTAAATATATATCTTGGTTAGATTCAGATCATGTTAACCAAAATGTGTGCAAAAAATTAAGATATATTTATAACATATTTGACTTAGTAAATTTAAATTCAAATAAGGTAATCAACTAACATCTATTGTAATATTATTTATATTAGTAGCATGACTAAATTAGATTTCCTAAATATCTAACCAAGGGACCTCTTACCACATAACATCAAAGGAGAGGGTTATAAAACCTCTAGTAATATGATACTATATAGTAACCCTAGTACATTAAATAAAATTAATATAGTTCTTATCAAAGTTTGTGGCACAAATGGGGATGGTGAAACAAATAAAATAAATAAAGGAATCATGGTAGGAAAATGGGGGCCTAGATCACCTAAGGTGTAATATCGAAAGTAAATAAAATCCTATATTTATACTAATTTTAATCATATATTTAATCTAAGGAGTTATACATTCAACACATATTATTTTATACAATATCTATCTATTAAATGAAATAACAAGAGTTAGGAATACTTACCTTTGGGCAAACATGTTGTGTCTCAATATCTCCCTTGGCCAATGGTGATTTGTAAGAGGTTGATGTGGCTTTGTAAGGATCACACTATAAAAATCAGGTCTAGGATAAAAGAATCCTAATTTGTATCGAAGACTTTCTACAAGACAAGTTATATTCCCTCCAAGGCAAACCCTAAGTAATGGCTCCTTCAAATATAGATTTAGCAAAATTATGAACTCTAATAATGTGAAAATGAAAGGTCCTCTCTATTGTATTAAGATTATCCATGTATTTATAGCAGTGGATAAATCATAACCCTTCCATAATTTTGGTTGATGAGGTCGACTAGCATGACCTAGTTTTAAAACTTATTGTTTAGCATTAAATTACTGACCTAGCTACATAATATTCTATATCTTTCTCAATTGGTTCAGCCATGGCCAACTAAGTAGTAAAAATATTATTAAATATCAATATGGCTGACCCTATACTAGGTGGTCAAAATGTGAATGATGACTTAGTTGGGAGTTATTTAAAGGGTATATTCCCTAGTGAACCAAAACATGAAATGTGTTGAAATAAGAAAAGTGTGTGTGTGTGTGTGTGTGTGTGTGTGTGTGTGTGTGTGTGTGTGTGTGTGTGTGTGTGTGTAAAATAATCATTTAAGTATAATTTAAAATTTATATATGGACATATATCTTCTTATACTTATATACTTTCAAGATGTTTGAGAGTGGTTTTGATCTCTAGGAGCTATAATACAAATCCTAGGTTTTGGAGGGTCCTACTAGAGTTTAGATTTAGCCATAGGATGTTTGACATAATTTATATTATACATTTGTATATGTATATACTTGTAAGATGTTTGAGAGTAATTTCAAACCTCTAGGAACCATGATTCAAATTCTAGGTTTTGGAGGTCCTACTAGATTTCAAATTTAGCCATATTTTGGGATTTTAGTATGTTAGACTTAGCTAAATTATAGGGTTTTAGGATCTTATGGATACATCATATGGGGTAAATTTATGGACTCTCTAAGAAAGATAGACAAATTTCAAGAATGATATGGTTAAATAACCATCTTGAAAAGCATCAATGATCTACCCACCCCTTTATTAGTTCACCCTTTAAGGCATGAACTCAAAGAGATTGAATATAGATGGGTTAATATAAGTGAGAAAGTTTTAATAAATGATAAAGTTTTAAAATATTATGTTTATACAGATTCCATGAAATCCTCATATACTCCATAACATACCCAATTACCTAGAGCAACTAATCATGTTATAATTATTGCTACCATAAAAAAATAGGACTCAATGATGGGTTCCATGAACCACTACTTCTACTACTATTTATTCATGACCACATAATCTTATATAGAATACATAAATTATTTCCTACTCTTAATATATAGATATGAAACCTATACATGATCCTTGGCATTATAACCAATATGATTCACCATATTCTAAATATAGATCACCTTATTATCATCTTTTATATGGGATAATTAGCTATCCCTTCCTTTAAAAGTTTCTCAAAAATATAAAAAAATAAAACATTCTATAAAATACAAAAACATTCAAATAAATTTGAAAATGCAAAAATAATAAGCATTCCCTTATTTACTAGATCCTTGGAATATGTGTTATTTTCTTCATATTAGTATATATCATATATTTTGTTTCACACATATTTGAGTGTGATACAAGCATACCATAACCACATGATACATTCACATACGTATGTTGGCCCATTCCTCTACCCACATCATACAATATGTTGGGGACATCTTCTTCATTGATCATAATTGATATAGGTTACATAATTTTTTACCATTTCTACATTATCATGTTTGATATTATATACTAACACTTACACATGTCTATATCCATGATCATATATTTCACAATATACTTGATATGATGACATATTTTGCTAACACGTGTATAAATGGACTAGTATTATATGCTTATGTTGGTTGTTTTTACTTAATTTATTCACATTATCACTTATTTGAATTTAATTATTGCTCACTATTTTATTAGTTATGTAATATTTGACTATATTCCTTGCATTTTGGCCCATGTGACATTGTATGTTTTTTTGACATTTGAATATGTCATTATATGTTGCTTGGACATTTGAATATGTCATTTCCTTTCGATCATGTGGAATTTTAACATGCCCTTCATATGAGTTCTCCTTATACCATTCCTTTTTAATTTTATTGAGTGATATTATGTGTGTTCTTTATTGTTTGTTGAGCTTGTATTGTTACTCTCTATACACTACCATGATCTATATTATGCATCTTGGGGCTTGACATGATCACATACTATGAGCTTCATATGTGTGTGTGTGTGTGTGTGTGTGTGTGTGTGTCTGTGTGTCTGTGTGTGTGTGTGTGTGTGTGTGTGTGTGTGTGTGTGTGTGTGTGTGTGTGTGTGTGTGTGTGTGTGTGTGTGTGTGTGTGTTACTCATATATGCTACATGATTCATACACAAATAATATATTTATTTTATCCTTTTTTGATAAGGTACCTACTATATTCTATTTCTCTCACTTCAAAAGGGGACATATTAGTAGGGGCATGCCATAAATGCATGACCCTCACATTTACATAGCTTCCAAATTTTAGTGGGGACATGTCATAGATACATGAAATTCACACTTACTTTATTCTTACTATCTCCAAATTTTATTGGGGCATGTCACAAAGACATGTCCTCCACACTTTCACAATCCCTAGTATAGTTGCATGATTTAGATATACATTTGGGTCAAAATCCTATACATTGCACTAATTTTACATAAATTTGAAATAATATTTTTTTATATTTGTGACACATATACTTTAGTTTGAGAAAAAAAAGAGGTGAATATGCCCTACTAGTTCACCAAAAAATTCAAATTTACCAATTATATGTCCAAATTACTATCACTAGGAAGCACCATTTACACCAGGAAGTATTATTATCAAACCTTTTATGTTTGTAGTAGTTAGTTATATTTATAGGTTGAATTAATTAAATAATTTGACCTCACTATATTTATATGTTGGGTTGATTAAATCATCAAATCTCACTAAATTTTTAGGATGATTTTATTAAATCACTCACCCTTGCCAAATTATGTGTATTCATACTTGAATTGTGTGATTGAGATTTAGTGATCTCAATGACTACATCATAACTCATCCTTACAATAGATTGGGGGAATAATACTTTTCAATATTCCTATTTAGTTCTATATGGTTTAGGTTTGAACCTCTTAGCTCCAATTCTTCATAAAGAAGCATCTTTAGCAAACAAAATAAAAATGGGGCAACATGGTTGCTTCAGCACACAAGTGTACTTCTTCCTTCCTCTCTTTCTTTTCAAGAATTTTAATTATTTAAAATTTTATATTATATATAGTAATTTATATTATAACATTCTCTTTATTATAGGTCATACACTATCAAAACACTCAAAGTGGGCCCAAGTAAAGATAAATTGTGTTTTACAAACCTAGGTGTGTATTTATTTCCTTTAACCTGGTAATTTCATCCTTATACATTACTAGATTAAGGGGGAAATGTAGACAATAAAATTTAATACTTATAACATCTCAATCTTGCAAATTAGAAAAATACCAATAAGGGTTCTACCCTTTAGTTTCAAACCTACCTATTATTGAAAGGCTTACATTCACCATCTCATTGTGCCTAAATGATTATCTTATAGTCTAGCCCATATGAATCAAATGACCAAGTCAACCTATACAATACAAAAAGATCAAAACTTGATATAAATATTTCACTATTTTTTACAAACCTATACCTATTTTCTATCCTTTTAAACACTACTATCCATATAGGGACACTAGCATTGATGCTAGTGTTTAGGCCCTTATTAACTGTCTAACACTCAAAATTCATCCAAATTTCAAACTATTCAAAACCTATGGGTACGTCTATTTATCTTATTAAACCCTACCATGAGATATTTTCAAAAGATGTGGTATAAATACAAGTCTAATTCTTCTCATTTATCATCTAAAAAATACCAAGAAAACACCTACTAAGGCTCATTCAATCAATCACACAATTGAGTTATTATACCTTATTCATTCTTATTTCTATATCAATTCTAGGATCAATCATATAAAAGGTTTTAAGAATCCATATAATATCCCATGAGTGGTATTTTTAAATTTATAATATAGATCACTACATGCATATACATATATCACACTGCACCATTATTTACACACACTCCCACACATAGGGGATAAATACATAAGTTTGATGCCCTCTTTAGAGTATTGGTTGTATAGGTAGCACTCATTGATAAATGGTTTACTTAGGTTAGCTTGACACCATGAGCCATGAACCCATTTTTGGTCAAACTCATTATAAGGGTGAAGAGATAGGGTTTGATCAATAAGAAGAGAGATACAACCTATATTATAGTTATGAAGACATCATCAAAAAGGAGAAAGAAAACCTAAAACAATGATATTAGTCACATTGATATCCAATTGACATTTTTTATAGGATAGAAGCATAAAATCACTAATTTTGTTGTCAATGGTAGTGTACCAAGGTATATGTTAGTATCTATGGATATATAATAGTATTTTTATAATTTTATGGATCTTCCATAATATTGGTCTTGCACACTTCTACCTATGTCCAACCCAAATCTACTTTCACATAGTAAACCCAGATAAGTATCATTTTTATTTTGTATTACAATAAATTGAGCATATTTAAAATTTGTTAATTTATATATTTAGCATATATAAGTTTTATAATTCAAAATATTCATTTATCTAAGTTTTCAATCAATTGGCCTACTATAGATAAGTTTATCACCCTTGTACTTAAGCTACTTATATATTCTTAACCCTATCCCTCCATCTAAATTTAGGGTTAAATAAGTAAGGGCATTTTATCTCCATTTAAATAAAAACCATGCATAATATTTATATCTCTTTTGATAAATTATACATGGATGTGTCCAAATATGTGGTGACCTAAATTCTAAAACACTCAAGGTTATGGAGTTAGAATCATCTTCACACAAGAAAATAATTATCAATAAATAAAAGAACTTAGTTTTAATATACAAAATCAATATTATAATTCAAATATGTTGGAGAGTTGTCATGATGATGTCATATTGGTGTTATGAAAGTTCCCTAGTGAGTAGATGAAGTGCCTTGATAGTTTATGTGGCAATGACAAAGTGTGCAATGTTCTTATTATTGTGTGCTTGATGTTAGCTTAGTTGATATTTAGAGTTTGACTAAGTATATGTGTTCAAGGTTGAGTATGGTGATTTGAGCATGTGCAAGAAGTCCTTTAGATCTGATCCATGCTTTGAGAGCTTATTTTCATAAGTTAAATTCATCTGGCAGTCCACAGTTTTCATCTAGACACTTTGGGTCCAGTGGCATAAAATCTAAGTAGGTAGTTTGATGACATCACCATTGCCATGTGGGAAGGAGTCAAGGTGAGTTGGTCATATGGTTTTGATCACAGTAGTCACTTGTTGTTTTGTGTTATATATAAAGTCACATGTCAAAGTGAGGTTAAATATATAAGGGTGAAAAGTTGAATTCTCAATCAAAATTCATTATTTTCCCATACTTAGCCAAATTTTTAGTTGTCTAGAAAGAGTTGAGTAAGCATGTTGATGAGGTTAGGATTTGCACTTGTGGACATTTCAATAAAATGTGATCATATGGGTTTATTTAGTTTTAGACCTATTTTATTTTCACTAATTTTTATATAATGAAATGTAGTGCATCAAAAGATATGTATATGAAAAGTTGGACTCCCATGTTGTTTTAATGTGTTTTCCCATACTTAGCCAATTTTTTAGTGTGGAATAAAGAGTTGAGTGATAATTTTTATGATGTTATATCTTTCATGTGTGAGGTTTCAATAGAATATGATCATATAGGTTTATTTAATTTTGATCATAGATGATTTTTTATAGATTTGAGATCATCTGATGAAGTGTGGTAAAAGTTATGGTTGATCAAAGTTGGCCTCTTAGGAAAATTTGGACATGGTTGTCTATGTGATAGAATATTTTGATAAGGGACTTTAATGACATTATATTTTGCATGCGCGAGGGTTCCAAGAGTAGTGTGTCACATGGTTGGATTATCCTTCATTAGGAGATCATCTAGTCTAAATTGAATTGAAGCATAGAAGAAATTATTGAGGTACAAAAATGGAACTCATGCATATTGAAAAGGTCCCCATACTTAGTCATTTTTAAAATAATTAAAGCTTGAGTAAGATCAATGATGTACATGGATCCAAGAAGTTAGGAGGTAGTGAGATGAGGATAGGTGCATAATGTTTAACATCTAATCAAAGGCATAGGATAAGGATCTAATGGTGACTGGGAATTCATACAGATTGATCTATGATGAATGTTGATCATTATTGACCTAACTGATCCACAGATATCAATGGAATGCATTGAGTCAAAGTTCTTAGATTGCATGAGATGAGGTTAACATGTCAGATGTTTAATATTTGGCTTTGGTGGTCTATGAAGTAAATCTCAAACAAGATCAATGGTGTGAGATTGATCCTAAGTTGAGAGTCCATGATATTTGAGCATTGTGTTTTAAGGTTAACTGTGACCATTGATATTCAAATATTTCAACTTAACACATGAAAAAATAGAGATATGTATTTCATCCATATCTTTTGATACAAGATGAATTTATTGGTGATATAAAAATTAAAGTGGTATGACTCCATTTTAC
Source organism: Torreya grandis (assembly GCA_037957365.1). Lineage (NCBI taxonomy): Eukaryota > Viridiplantae > Streptophyta > Pinopsida > Cupressales > Taxaceae > Torreya > Torreya grandis. The sequence continues at coordinate 2,226,846 of JARHVA010001154.1, read as the reverse complement.
ATCCATTAAACCTAATTTTAATATCTAAAAGTGATTACAATTAAATATATTGAGCCTATACGTTGAATGTGTGTTCATGCTTATTTTGAATGTGACTCGAGAAGAATATTTGATCTTATATTGATATTATTTTGATGTCTCATGATGAATTAGCTATTGTATCATGTTGTATACTCCATGAGGATGTTTTATGTTATTTTTAGAGGTATGATAAATCTATCTTGAGTATGAACAATGCTTAATAAATTGACTATGTGTTTGTTCATGGTGATTATGTGCACCAAGTCAGTGTTTGAGTTGTTTAAGCATGCATAGAGGTGAGCTAAGTTGAACATGATAATTTTAGGATGTCTAAGGGGATATAAGGAGTGGAACCATGTATTATAAATTGGTCATGTGTTCTTATTTTGCTCGAGGATGTGTTAAATTGGTGAATGGGTTCATATGAGACCTATAAGAGCTATAAGGGCCTTATTAAAAGATGTAACTACTTAAGGGTGACCCATAGATGATATATCCAACCTATGGAGATTTTATTGAGGCATGTATTATTTTTAGAGATATCTTAAGGGCTAAGTCATGCCTAATGGCTAACCAAGGTAGTGATTATCAAGATTAATCTATAAATAGTAGAACCAAAGATGTTGGGTTCTAGACATGAGTGAGAGACTAAGGAACATTTTGGAAAGTGAATTATGTGTGTTATTTGGAGTGAATGAGTGGTATATCACCTTGAGGATGTGTTAAATAGTATAACATATTGAGGATTATTTATATGACATGTTGGTCATAATTTTGTTGGCAAAATAGTGCTCTTGTAGATTGAGTGTGAGCAAAGGAAAAAAGAGATAAGTTGAGGTCCATCATCAGGTGTTATTGACATAAATTTAAATGTGGAAGTGTTTTTAAAGGTGTTTTTTAAGCTCAACATCTAAGGTGGTTTTAGCCTCATTTCAAGGTAAAACTTACTAAAAGGTCTAGTTATTATTGCAGCTCATCTAGATAGGTGTGGTAGAACCTTATGGGATTGGAGTCTCACTAAATAGGGATTGTAGTTCCTTTATTAGTTTCAAATGTTCTAAATTGGATCTTATTTTTATAGGATAGTAGTCCAATTATAGGTTCCAGTGGGTTTTATTCCCCAAGAGGGTTTCCCATGTATGTCATGTGTTATGTGATTAATCTTGCATTGTCTCTCTTACTTTTTGTTATGAATGTGGTATATGTTTCATGAATGCTTGAGGTAGTTGGTTAAGTTTTTGAAAAGATTAGAATTAAATTTTAGTAATTTGGGTTCACTAATTCACCCCCCATCTTAGTGATTGTACCTCTAACAAAATCATCCTTAATATAGATGAGGCAGTTGATAAATATCCTATCAAGGAATAACAAGTTAATGCACTCAATAAAGGGAAGGAACTATTTAATAAATCATTGACTAAATCAAGTACAAATATTCATATTAAAATTATACCACCATAATTTTATATATTCAAATATTATCCACATGAAATTCTATAAAAAATTGGATGAGAAGTTAATAACTCTCCATCCTAATTATCATCACCCTCCACATCATTGTGAGTACACAAAAGGCAAGGAATTTTTCACTTATTATATTAATGGGCATCAAGAAAATAATTTTTATGTATTGCATGAAAATATATTACAAGTAAAAAATAAAATATTCATCACATTTATGAAAGTAAACAATATAGTAGTATAAGAAAATATAAAGGACACACTAGTGCATGATAACAATATGTCATAAATTTCTCGAATATGGATACTAAAGTAAAAACATCACAATAAAATTAGAGTTATAAATAATAATGAACTCTTCGAAAATATATAAGGAGTAGTATCAAACATAGTTTTAACAAGTAACTAGTAAAGGTGCAAATATCTATATAAAGTCATAGATTTAGTATAATAAGGCAGTAATACATCACACTCAACACAGTGCACAATTTTTTTTCACATTAAGATGGTCATCTCATTCAATAGTTTCCATTAAATTTAATTATATGTGTGTCATAAATGTAAAAGTTAAATATAATTAATAATTATATTAACACAAACATTATTAAAAATACTAATATCATCACATGAACTAATATTCCAAAGTATAATACAAATCTCAAAGACATACAAATCTAAAAATCTCACATGATCCAATATAAGAACAAATAACTCAAAATCCATATATATATATATATATATATATACATGATACAATTAATTCAATATCACTTTGTCATGGACTAATTTTCTTGCACATCTCCACCCCTCTCTAATAATAATCAATTATGTGAATAAGAAGATCCACTATTATCTACTCATGATCTTGAAAGAGCTTGGATCCTCAACTCACGATCACCATACATGGCCACTTGTGCATTTAAGTTTTACATGTTCACATTAAAACTATAAATACTCTAAAATACATTTTGGACAAGATCCATTGATGGCACAAGAAGGAACATCAATTGTTTGGTGAGCTCCACTTTCAACTAATCACACTCAATGATAAATTCATCTCTCTTGACTATCATATCATCATTCTCAAACATTCCTACAACATAATTTATAGTTTCATGATAAAAAGGGTTATAAACATGCATAATCTTAGTGACATACTCTAATAGTCCACCAATGACCACCTCGCTAAGCACTTCTGAGGACCTTTAGGGATGTATTTATGAATAACTACCATAAATAATCATCCCCTATGAAATAAATCAATATGAAATATCAATACCAATCTTATCAAAATTAATAATACTATATAAAAACACTAAATATGCATATAATTAATTATAATAAGAGATTAATATCCAGTTGCTATCACACCACATACATTTACATCACCCTCTATTTCAAGAGCATCATCCACTACTAGAAATAGAATAGGCCACCTATGGGTCAACCACCATCACGTATACGCTGGTGTGTAACTAACATCATCTACATTTTATGTCTAAATTAATGTGTCAACATATACCAATTATATAAGAGCCAAGTATTCATCACTCAGTTGACTTATATCCCCCCCTCACAACATAAATCTCATGAATTATCTCCACACATATAATGTTGGGGGCACATCCTATGGAGGGTGGCTAGAGGATAAATTATGTGGTAACCATCCAATTTATCCTCCATAACCCATGTATGGTTACCACACAATATCCTCAGCTAATAATTAATTAAGTATATGATGAAACTTAATCATCCCATATCTCCTCATGTGGGTTATACCCACACATATATGTTCATATATATTTGGATGAGCCTATCCACTAAGAGGCACCCCAAATGTTGAATCATTATGATGTACTCATAATCCCAATAATGTATAAATGTGGTTTAACCTATCTCTCCTCTAAAACCCTCCCAAGTAAATCTATTAAATTTTATTTACAAGTGATCTAGAATCGTGAGATCCCAAAAATATCTCATTTCATGATCCTCAATGTCATGGATAAATCTCTACATCTGGTATGAAATAAAAAACCCTACTGTTTCAACTACAACAAATTATGCAAGGCACAAAAAAAATTGTAAATGCTAAACATTTTCCAATACAATCTCTATTAATAGGATAATAATATCACTTGGGACATAACAAACACCCTGAGCATGTCTAGTCATTTATAAGTGATCTTGGGTAATGTGGATTACCCACAAACACCTTGTAAAGTTACTCATCATCCAAAAATGATAAACTACATGATCCTCCATACATCCTATAAATTAATAGTCATATCCCATGTTGGGAGTTATAAGGTAAATCATTTGAGTCCCACTACTAAACTAAGGCAATCATCATGTTCATGTCATATGGCATCAATACTAGTCACCTGACATGCTTAAGATTAGTTACATCTAGTGTGGCTCTCTCATCATAGTAAACAATAGAGCTCAAACTGTCTCCACCATATGGCCATGATGGAACTATATATCTTGCATATCCCCTTACAACCATAAGTTCACAAAATTAACATTTAGTAATCTCATGTACATATTTGATCAAATCAATTAAATGCATAAAATCTATTAAAATATTATTTTTTTTATGAATGAAAACATAGATAGGCAAACAACTGTGTAGACAAGTTTGATGTGAGATAGATAATTTTATGGCTAAGCAAACAAGTATCTAGATGAGTCTACACTAGATCTAAATAACACATGCATGGTTTATATAGGACCGACTTGAAGTGGATGTGATTGAAAAATATCTAAAATGCAATTAAAATACATTAAAATAGGTAATTTTTACAAAATTCCATAAGTCAAAATTTGATTTTTTTTACTTACCAAGGGTGGTGCATCCTTTGATTACAATCTAGCCTCAACCTACTTGAATTGATTCAACCTATGAAAAAACCTTTACAATATCATGTCTCTCTTAGATCTTGAAATCAAAAATTTCAATGTGTAAATTAAGTAGAGTTTATTTTTCAGCCAACCTATTTATATGTGTTGACTTTTGTCTTTTCAAAATTTTAAACTCTTTATAAATAATTATCCAAAAAAATTACACTTGATATCTCAATAAATACACCTTGAAATCACTCCCCTTAAGTTACATTAAAATGCATGATAAAAATTTGTACAATATCCTCATTCTTTACCTTTTGCAATTTTCAGTTTAGGCTTTCAAATTTTATATATAGACATTAACTACACCTTGTGTTACTCTATTTTTATCATGATGTAGTTGGCATAATCAACATATCTAGTCAAAAGACAAAGTATGTCATACACACTTAGGTTTAATTTATTTCCTTTAATCTATCAATTTATTTACTATAATAATGGGTATGGTGAGGTGGGGTGGATTTAGACACCCAAATTTGGTACAATCCCATTCCTTATGTCATTTATTGTACCTTTTAAGCATAGATTATTGACAACAAATGAAGCATCTATTGGCACACTCTACTTAAATTATTTTCTATGTTCTAATCCATTAATTTGTTTATTGATTATTTATCTAACCATTTTATTATGGGGATCCCTATTTTTCATCATTCATCCTTTTATACAAGTCTAAGTTGTCTAGATAAGACTGGCATGTGACCATGTTTTTTTATCACAAACTTATCTAGGTGTAATTTTATAGATTCTTTTGAGTCAATTTTCATCTAATTATTATTTTTTATCATTGGGTCTTATTTTGGGCCAAATTTTATGTTCTAATAGGTCCCAAATTAGATATCAAAACATCTATAAATATAAGATTACTATAAGACAATTCGGATAGTTCTCCTCACTGTCAAAATATATTTAAATATTATCAATTTTATCTATAGGCATATTGAAGCTACATTCAAGGATAAATTTGCATCTATATAATTATTACATGGAAAAAATATGAGAAATAGCATCTATATTTACATTCATGAATCCACACACATACATAAGTGGGAGAATTACATTTGAGTTTGAGCCCTCTTTAGAGTATTGGTAATGTAGTGTATCACTTTATCACTCAATGAGGATTGATTAATGTCAGTTCAACTCAATAATTTTCACATGATTCCCCCTATTTTATCTCAATTTGGTTAGTGTGTAAGAAAATATGGATTTGATATTTTAGGTACTTCCACATCCATGAGCCCAATTTGTTAGCAGAGGTTCCTAGTTTCCTAGAACTTGCTAATTATGAGGACAACTATGGAGAGATGATAATCTCTAAATTAGTGGAATTATAGATTCTTAAGGGCCTTTAGAAGAGTTTCCTAAGCCTTACATATTTGGGTGGGTATGATTTTCATATGATTTCCTTCTATTTAACAATATAGATTCATCATTCACTCTACAATTTGAATACCCATTGCATAGAAAATCTTTATATCTACTATTACATTATCATAGACAATATAGACGTATGTAGAAATATTTTAGAACTAGTTTGATAACTCAATCATAGACATTTATAATCACATAGAGATCAATTCATTACATAGAACTGATACACACTTGCTCTCATACATGATCCAGAATCAACTATTCAATGTCTAACCTCCTCTTATTCTTTGTAGTTTATATATATACCCACTTTACTATCTCTATCTTAAGTTCATGGTTACAATAGACTACATAAGGAATCTTCAATAAATCTAACCTCAATATAGACTTCCTTAGTTATAAAAACTTAGATCCACATAGTCTATTCAAAATTATATATAGTTACTAAGTAGATGACTAGCATATCTTTATGTTGCGATGATACCTTATAGACTACTAACATGTCATTATGTTATGATAACTCCTTTTCAGCATACTATCCCACTAACATTTTCCCAAACTTAATGATTTATCTCATCCTGAGACAAGGCAAATAAAAATAACTAGAAAAGAGCAAAATTAACCATCACTTGAACATACCAAATAAAATTACAAGGTAACCTACCACCCTCTTTGGTTTTCAGTAAGCTACCTAGATTAATTGGCTAGCCATTCAGGTTTTCAACCAACTAACCTCTACAAACCAAATCAAAAGAGACAAAAAAAATAGAACCAACAGAGAACCTAATCCTAAGTAGAGGATTGAAGAGGACCAATGGAATATTATGTCATAGAAGAGGTATCCTTTTTATTTTGATGTAAAACCACCAAGAGTTAATTAGGGGAACAAAAATAGGATCATGAACTATCAGAGCAATGAAAACATCTATTGTAGCCAAGTCCTATTTATAATTATGCCACTATAATAATATTTATTAAACTACCTAAATCAAGGTACGTAGGGGAGATTAAGCATACAATAAGTGTTATAGATCAGCATCATCATAGGAAGTATAAGTAGACTTGGTGGTTGTAACCTTATCATCAATATCACTCAAAATAAATGTAATACAATTCACAAATTGATTCACTTATACTGTATTAAAATAATTATACTTCACTTGAGTCTACCACCCTTCTAGCTAATCAAAAACTACATCTTGTATGTTAATCGAGGCATTTAATATAGCATCCATAGATTTTTGGGTAGCTATAGGATTCAAAAATTATGTGGAAGTAGTCTATGTAGTAGTAAAATTAGGCTATAAACCAGTACAAACATATTGAAGTTATTGTCTCCAATCCAAAAAATGATAAGTGATTTTTTTGGCTTGTTGTATTATCACACCAATTTGCATTTGATACTCAAAAAATAACTCACATAGTTTTATAGTCTTGACTCTAATCATCAAGCCTTGTTGAGCATATTGTGTGTACAATTTCTTACGCTGCTATTCCTAGACCAATTGATCAAGAAGTAAAGGAAGGTAATCCATAAATGACTGACTGGGATCAATTATAACTTGTGAAACAATGTTTAGGAAAGTAGAATAAAGAGTATCACATGCCTTCTATAAGGTGTGCCATAATGTAGCATTCTTAGCATCTAGTTGTGAAACTTTTTGAACCAAATATTGAGCCTACTAAGATAAGGATTCTTGGAATGCAACTTATCCTTTAATTTATTTACTTAGTGATAATTGAGTAACATCGAGATAAAGGTCTATGAATTATAGTGTGTTATCTAATGAAGTAGCCAAAATAGGGGCTAGGGCATGCTAAAGAGGAGTAAATGGTTGTTAAAACATGGTTCTTCAAACTAGTGGAATAGGCACAACTAGCATGGGCATCATAGATAAATTGGATGAAGTAGATGGAGGTTGTGTAATCAACTATTTTTCACTATGTGGTAATGGATCCAAAGACAATTGAAGAAAAGATAATTATGGGACAAAGAAAAATGAATTCTCATCGATAGTCAATTTTAGTTATTCCATAAACAAAATGGTTAATTGAGAAGCATGGAGATTAGACATAGGAATAACATTAATAGTAGCACTTAGAAATTCTTGAGATTTAGCTGATATATCCTCCCTTTATGGATATTAGACTCCTTGATCCATGTCAAAGCTATGCTATCATGTTGTCTCTAGAGAAACTTATTGAGGAGAGTCCTTGTGCATAGCTTTCTAGTTGGCAAAAAGAGTAGCATGCATCATAGTGGCCATATCTTAAGAATTTATAGGGCTATGGGCTTGAACTTGCATATGATTATCCTAAATCTTCTATGTAACTTCAACCTTAGCCCATTTATTTTCTTCCTTGTGGTATCATTGGGTAGTAGTGCGATCAACCTCCTCCCAAAAAACTTGATTCTTTATGTTCATCAGGGACTCAAGCAGGATTGCCTCAAGATCTAAAAATGGTTCATAATATTATGAAAATTAAGAAGATCATGTATCCATCTAGATTTATGAGCACAAAATAGAACCCTTCCTCAATCATCCCTAGGAAATATCTTATGCATCCACCTATGGAAATGTCATCTTGAGCAAAGAACTAGATGGCATCAGAGGTTTGGAAGTGGGTTTAGTAGATCTAGGGGCTTCTATTTTAACAATGTTAGTCTTTAGGGTCCTCCTTAACCATGTAAAACTTTTGCATTAATCATTTTTGCCTCAATTTATACTTAGGTAAACTTTCCAATAGAACATCTAGGGGTTACATTTAAGGTGTGCCTTCAAATAAAATACCATGGCCTAGGTCCATCTGAGCTTGTTGTGCCTAGGTTGCATCCCCCAAGGTGTCCACTATAATGGAAGGTGGACAAGGTGGAAAAGAAACCCACAATTCTAGTGGTAACTTATTGTGAATCTTCATAGTTTTCATAACCTTCCAAAATAAGAACTCTTTTTCACTCTCATCCTCATACAAGTCACCCACCATGTCTTTGATCATGATCTAGTACACTTTAATTACATTAGTCTACAACTCAGGCCAATCATACTGAGAAGCAATTTTTGGAACATGAGGATCAATGTACTATAAATATTGGTTCCTTATTTTTTGATGGGGTGAGGAAGGTGGGATAGGTTAAATTTGTTGTTTACTCTTTTTTCATTGTGGAAGCTCTATATTTGGAATAGATGAACTCAAAGGTGTTGTGGTAGGATGAACAAGCTAAAGAGGTGTAGCCCAATATGGAACCTAGGCTTTATGTAATACCACCTCTCATTATGTAGTGGTTATATCTAAGAAAAACCCCAATGGTGTAGTAGTAATTAGAGGGAGCTCATGTATCTAGATAGATGTTCCCTCTAGAAGGCATTGAATTATAGCATGTTGACCTAGAAATTTTAAAACATCTGGTGGAATCCATGGATGCATAGAAACCATCTGTAGAATCTCATTTTCCTAATTTTTGAAAAAAGGGACTTGATCTTGATAATTATTTGTAGAAGTGACCAAATTGGTAAGTTTTTCATTAGGCCAATAATCAGAGTCAGTATGAACTTTCACAATCAATATATTCTAATGAGTAAATACAAGGAGAAATACTATAAATTGGTAGTAAAAGGTATTCTTTATGGTGCCCAAGACTTTGGTAATGTTTTGGTCTAAGTCTATAAGTAAGAATTTTGGCCAATTTAACTCCTTACTACCATGAATCATTCTATGAATAATGTCAAAAACACCCTTTGTGGCCTTAGTCATGGCTTTAGTTGTCTACCAGAACCTTTGTGATATATATTTGATTAGCAATCATATCAATTCATTAGGGTAAGTTTCTAGTGTAATACCTCAGTTCCCTCTAATTGTAATATCTTTGATTTTAGTAGAGATAGGTGGTGTTTTATACTTATATTCCATGAGGAATTTTCCTCTAGTAGGCATCTTGATTGCTTGAGCCATTATTGCTATAGACAAGTACATGGTAACATCTTCTTATAGATGAACAACATGTTGGTTAATATCCTAAAAATAATAGATGCATGATGCATGACCAATCCCCAAAAGTGGGAAATCTCATGAGATGCTCAATGTTAGAGCTAGCTAGATGTTATATTAGGATGGTTGGTACAAATAATTAGTTACATGAATTATGTGCATTGACAATACCATGAGGATCAAAGAACTTGGTTTGTTGTAGAGAAACTCCTATCCCTAAATCCTCCTTCAATGCATCAAGTCTCTATTTGAAATTATGCTTGAACTCAATAGCACTTGGGGAGGCAACCATGATTACTGATGGAAAAAAAGATTGGAAGCACACAACACTGAGAAAGTAAACTCAAAATAGCAATTACAAAGCTCAATTAGCAATATTGAGTGGTCTATAAAACCATGAAATGACTTATTTATACACTTTTTGATTTGTTTGGCCCTTATATATTGCACATTAAATGTTTAGGATCCTAAAATCCTTCACCTGTGTGACTAATTTCAAATTTGAATTGATGTTTCACCCCCAGTATTTTATGTGTGGGAAGAAAATATGGCTTGATGAATGTGGCATTGAATGCAGTCTATGTGACATTGATTTGGCTACAAAATAATGTCTGATGGGACATTTTATCTTCTTTTAATTGGTTATATATATTAAATAGGTGATATTTATTATGACATACAACTCTAATAGTGATGTTAGAACCAATTACCTGCATGCTTTGGCCATAACTCCTCTTTTGTGCAATCATTATTCATAATCATAACCCTCAATATTTTTTAGGTACAATTCTTAGACTTAATAGATGACCCACACTTATTATTGTTTAATGATGTCACTAAAAATATTTTCCACTAAGAATGACTCAACAACCAGTATGTGATAGAATAGTTGGACCATTTTTATCATGCATTTTTACAAAATTGGAATTGATCCTACACTCTACTAATAAGCAACTTATGAAAGCACACATCACACAAAAACACAAACCAAACTCAAAGAACTTACAGGAATGAAATTTTCCTAATTATGCTAGATGTGTGAAACCACACTTTCTTGCTTCAAAGTTGAGCTAACAATGGTAGACATTAAGTCTACATCCATTAACCTTTCTAGGTAAAACATTACCTTTAAGATCTCACAAAATTATAGACCCATTTTGTAAAAACTCATGGATAAAATAAGGACCTTTCCACTAAATGGTGATTTTTCTAGGAAATGCATGGAACTGACTATCATTTAACAAAATCAATTGGTCACAATGGAATTCTTTTGTGTATAAAATCTTGTCATTCCATGATTTTTGACTCATTTTATTAATTTCCTACACCCACACCGATCTATGCTTATCCTCATCCATGTGGTTTAGATCTAGCAAGTGATTTATAAGTGATTCTACATCACCTAGATGAATTACATTATCAATTCATAGGTTAGGAACTACGTATTCCATAGGCATAACATCTTCCATGCCATAAACTAACTAGAATGGAGTAAATATTGATGCACACTTAAAATAGGTATGGTAAACCTAGAGTACCACAAGAATTCTATCCTCCCAATCATCTTTATTAACATCACAAACCTTTGTCAAGATCTTACCCAACACTTTGTTCATATCCTCCACTTTCCCATTTTATTATGGATGATGCATTGTTATTTTATGATGTGAAATCATAAATTCTTATATTAGTATTTTAATGGTCTTATTCAAAAAGTGTGTACCCCTATCACTTACCAATCATAGTGGACACCCATACCAAGTAATAATATTCTCATAAAAAACTTATTAGTGTCTTTAGCTCCATAACTTGTAGTAATAGCCTCTACCTATTTTTTAAAGTAATTGATTGCATTAATTGTGTATCTATCATTACTGCACTTAATGGTTTGATTAATGGGGCTAACAAAGCCAATCCCCCATTTCTCAAATGGTTTCTGTGCTAATATGGGATGAAGAGGCATCTCATCCCTCTAAGTGGGTTTACCCATTTATTGGTAGACATCACACTATTTGGCAACCTATTGTGACATCCTCAAAAAGATGTAGCCACCAAATACCACTTTGTAATATTTTTCTTGTTGTAGCTTCTCCTACAAAATGTCCACCAACAATGCCTTGATGTGCCTCTTCTATAACTTATGGTCGTTCATGCTCTAGTGTTACTCATTGTAGAACCTCATCTTTCCCCATATGATATATAAATCCATTTATAATTCTAAAAGGAAGAATCTTGGTTAGGGCGTGCTTCTTTTCTTTTTTAGTGTAATATGTGGGTAATTTCCCTTATTCTGAGAACTATGCGATTTTAGCTAACTATTCAAGAATCATAAAAATTCTAAACAAGTGAGCATCAAGAGAAACATCAGAGATATCCTTAGGATCCTCACCATTAGGTAATATACTAATATGATTAGGGCCAATGTTTTCCCTCCCAAGTTTAACATTGAGTTGAAAATGAAACTCTTAGAAAAGCATCAACCAATGATATATCCTACCACCGAGAAATGGCTTGTTTATGAGATATCATAGAGCTTGATGATCTATGAATAATTCAAATAGGGTAGACATAAAATAATGTTGAAATTTTTATATGGAAAACATAATTTCTAAAGCTTACCTTTAAGTTGTAGTGTAGTTCTTCTCATCTGTAAACAATTTTTGGCTTGCAAAATGGATTGGATGGTCCAAGCCTCCTTGGCCCAATTGCATCAGCATTGTGCCAACTATGGTGTTTGATGTATCATGTACATGAAAATTTTTACCCTAATTAGGAAAAATAAGTATTGGTATAGTAACCATCTTGTGTTTTAGATCAACAAAAGCTCTTTGACAATCTTCTATCCATATAAAAGGAACACCTTTACATAGTAATTTATCTGTAGGAGATGAAATAACCACATATCCTTTTATGAATTTATAGTAATACCCCATATGTCCTAAAAAATAACAGACCTTTGTTGATGAATTAGGTGGTGGCATACTCATTATTAATGCAATTTCACTTGGTCTACCAAGATTCCCTTACTACACACTACATGGCCTAAAAGAACACCAAACAATGTGAAAAACAAACATTTTTTTAAATCAAGTGCAATCCTTAGCACTCTATATCTTTCCAACATGAATCTTAATTTTGATAAATGTTCTTGAAATAATGAGAACATTACCCAATCATCCAAATATACCTCAAAAAAATCATGAATAAAGTCCTTGAATGTAGTTAATATGGCCCTGTAGAAAACCATAGGTGCATTTTTTAGACCAAATGGCATTACCTTGTATGCAATTGACCCCCATTCAATAGCAAATGTCATATTAATTATATCCTCAATTGTGATGGGTATTTGGTGGTATCCACTAAATCCAATAGTAAAAGAATACACCTCATGTCTAGCTACAACTTCCAACACTTCATAAGTAAATGGTATTATAAATGGGTCATTAACATAAGCATCATTTAGGATGTGATGGTCTCCATAGATACAAATATCACCTATTTTATTTGGTTGTATAGCTATAGGACTTACCCAATCTGATTTTTCAACATGAAATATTATTCTTGAATTTTGCATATAATCCAATTAAGCTTTAACCTTCATCTTCATGTTAGGATTGAGACAGTAAAGCCTTTTATTAAAAGGTCATGCACTTTCCTTGAGTTCTATATGAATTTCCCCTAAAGAAGGATCCACCCCTTTGACTTCTAAAAAAGTAGTTGGAACTACATCTACATAATCCTAGAGAATTTGTAATGATTTTGAAATGCCTTATTATTTCCAATAGTTTCCAACATGTGCTAATTTTGGAGATGTTTCAAACCCTATGTTCATAATTTATTCCTTTAGAGGTTTTTGATATATTTATTGCTCATCATCTAGAATAGATTATATAATGACCTGATCACCTTCTTATTCTAGGAATTATATCTATCACAATCATTCTTCTTTAGCTTCATCATCTAAAGGTTCAGGTAATATTTCAAAGTTCAAAAAACTCTACGAGCTTTATACAATCCTCACGAACTAAATCAGGATCATCAGTAGGCTCTTATTGAATATGATGGCAAGGCTAGATTTCCATCTTATCTTTTCCTTTATGTAGAGTCTCCATAGTCAAAACATCAAGGAGATCCTGAGTGTCTTATTGACTATGATTGAATTTTATGGTGATAACATCAATAAGTTTATGAGCCTCCATTTCCTCTAGCTATGAATATTAGTCATTACATATATCTTTCACTCTTCCATGGCATAGAAATGTTTTCATCTTTTGTAACAAAATAATCACAAGGGGATTGTCAATTTCAAATATAAAGGTTTGAATAAAATCATTATGCAACTAGATATAGTGTTGTGTCTCTCTATGGCATTCTTGATGAATGTACCAAGTAGTAGGCAAAACCCCCAATGTGTAAACAAAATAATACAACCAATACTTCAAATTAATCTCTTCGGTCATCCATATTTCAATGCACTATTGAAAATGGTTTTTGGGACATTCTGCTCCATGGAAAATGGGCCATTATTTTCACACTTCCTCAAGAAATTAAAATCATGTGATCAGTAAATCACACACTTTTGACCATGTTTTACTACCACTATGATTTGTTTCCCACAAATTAGCTACTACTTCTTTCAATGAATAATTAAGGGAACTTACCCTTTGATTATCCTCTGGTATATCTATTTGGAACCACACTATAAAATCACCAATGTCTTTAGTGGAAGAAGTAATAAAGAATTTACTGATCAATTGCATAGACCATGTGAAAAGGTTTAAGCTCATGATCATTTTGAGCACAATTAAACATATAAGTATCAGAATCACCACCAATAGAAGAAGCTCGATCCCATGGAATTATAAATTTAAGAGTAGGTTCAATATAATTGCACTTCATAGAACTAATTTGATATAAAATTTCTATATCAGACTGTGTAGGTGAGTGAACAAATAGAAATCACATTTCTTCTTCTTCTTATACATAAGTATTTAAAGATTTTAAGGAATACTTACCACACAATTCATTATCTATTACCTCTTTTTAAAAATATCTATATTGTTTCATTGGTCTATGGAATTATATATTAGGTACACTCTACATCATAATTCACATCCAACTATTGCCTTTGGCTACATAGGGAGAATTAGGCTCCTTAGGAATTATATAAGATTTGGCATATCTATCAAGAGGAATGATGATTATACAGTCATTTTGGTGTGACTCTATTTGATTCATGACTATGTTGATGGTCATATATCTATTTTAGGCCCACTTTTTCCCTAGCAAAGCTAGGTAGTGTGTTTCACCTATCTTCATGTATATTATTTCAAAATCACCATGTAGAGTTATCTCTATGAATTTAATATCTACATCTTCTAATCATCCTATAGGCTCTACCCTATCATAGTCTACCATACTCATGGTTATGTGGCTATAACTCAAAGTTGGTCTGCCAATTACCTGCTAAGTAGATCATGGGATCATATTCACTATGCTTCCAAAATCAAACACAACATTTGGTATTTCATACCTTTCTAACTCAATATCAACCCTAGAATCGACATTCCATGGCTTCTTTGTCTTAACATACCAAACCATCTTCTCATGCCTTTCTTTTCCCTTTTGTACACATTATATTAGGTTGTGCAAGAGATTAGTGATATTCTACAATATATCATTATTTTGTAGAGTATTAATAAATTTCATCAAGTCCATCAATCTTGTTACAACCCCTTCTTATTTAATTATTCACACAATCTATCCATACATCTATGCATCAAGTGTGGATTCATCTTTTATAGCTAAATTTTTTTGTTGAATATTATGTAGAATTTTCATGGCTTCCTTCATGAGTCCTTTCTCCTTTACTAGTTCTAGATAGGTATCTACTCTATCTTTTCCTATGCCAAAATATATTAGCATTTCTAAAGGAGGTAAGCCTTATTGTGTGTTCTATGTTCTTATTACTACTTGCATAGATGCATTTTAGTTAGGCTCAAAACCAACTCAATTAAAATTCCATACATCTTGATCTCTACATTATGTTTCTAAAATAGGGTAGTCATGAGTATCATGTTGTTCAAATACTATACAATACACACAATAGGCTTGGCATTATGGATTGGTGGGGAAATTTAATTATACATAATTAGGTTCCCCACACAAGTAGCATCTAATAAGACCTCTAGGACCATTGACACATCCTCATTACACACCACCATGGTATTTACCTCTAAATCCACCTTTATTCCCTTGATATCCCTAGCCATCTACTTGTTGTGCCCTAAAGTTTATTATATTCTACAGTAGATTCCACCCCTACAGGTACTTGTGATTATCATAATGACCATATTGGGATTGATTTATATGTGGATTCCAACTAGCTTATTTTGACTAAGGAATCATAGGATTATAGGTAGATTGATAAGCATATTATAGTGGTTGTGTAACTTAAACTCTAGCAGCTAATCCTTATGGTTGAAATGGTTGTGCATTATACACCCATGCCAACCTAGCCTATGCTACATTGGTGGGATTAGTTTCTACTCTTGTAGTGGTTTGAAACATTTCTAGTGCTTATTGTGTGGCTACTATGAAGACATTATTAGTAATGACTTCCTTCAATTCTTGTAGAGCCCTAAAATCCTTGTCTTCATGATTAGTAGATTTCCAAAATTTATAGTACATACTCTACGGGTTTCTTACATATTATTGTAATAAATGACAATGAATGTCTCGTTATGTGATAGATGTCATAGAATCCATATGTATTTTTGGACATTCATTCCTATGATGACTTTTCATGACATATTAAATACACCATAAACCAATTCTAGGTCATTTAGTAGTATTTTGTGGAGTTTCCAACCTCTATAATATAGCTTGAAGTTTGCTTTCTAGCTATTTTTTTCTCTCTATCAGAGTACCATAGTATTATATCTACTCCACTCTTATTGTAGTTATTTTGGATTTTGATTTATTAATGAACCCAGTGTGTGTTATTAAAAACTAGATCTTTGGTTACAATCCTTCAATGAACCAAGTGGCCTTATCTTTATCTTCCAGAGCTAACTCAACATTGTTAACCACATAAAAAAATCTGTGGTCATAATCATGAATAGTTTCCCTTAGACCTTGATGGATTTATTTGAGATCTTATATGGTTTAGCCTATACTTTTATTAACCTTAAACTCTACAACCAACCATTTTTGCACATCATCTAAACTTATTATTCTTGATCCTCTATGAAACATGAACTCTAATTCTCTTCCTGACAAGGCACCAATAAGCTCATACTTAATATTTTCATCTATAATACCTTTAGCTTTCCATTTCATGTCACAAATAATCAATTATTACTCTAGATCCATAGTTCCATCATATGTATCTACTATGATAAAGGTTTTTGGATGTAAATCCATACTCCCTAGGTTTGGTTGTAAAGGAAGTGTTATTTTTGCTCCTCTAGATGATGGTAATGATACAGTAATTCATGGAATCAATGCCTACAAACTTCTTGGTGTCAAAATTAGTACTATCAATTTAGGAGGAGTGATAACTAGTGGTGTTTTTGGTGATAATCTTGTAGACCCAGTGGGACTATCCCCAAGTACTAGTGTGTTGGTCAGCAATGGGAAACCTTGAGAAAATAAAAAATATTCCTGAGATCACAGAGGTGACAGAGATCACTCAAGTGATGAAAATGCCTCTAAATCATGTTCAGTCTATGTAATGGTGTTTGTTCATGTTTTATTCTAATTAATAAAAATTTTAATCTATAATACCCAATCAATAATCTATTCAATCAATCAAGGGTTAGTCAAATTAGTCACTAACTCTCTTAAGTAATTATTCTATAATTTGATGAATCCTTGTGCATTTTTTTCAAAATTGGAATCTACTAATTCTTTGATACTTCTTCTTGAATCCTTGATATCCTTCTCTATCTAACTTTTAAATCTCTGAGGATGAATGTAAATAGGGGTATTCATATAAAATATGGGCTTGAGAGATGTGTGTTATGGTGATGAAACTTCTCTTTATCATATGTATTTTATGTAAAAATTCAAGCTAGTATTGTGCCTTCTATTAATTGGAATTTCAAAATTAGGCAACTCTCCAAAGAAGAATAAAGGTGTCTCCTTGAGTGATTGTGATCTACTACCATCTAATAAGATACCTTCTTCTATTCTCTTTCTTTTATCAACATCTTCTAGCTGCGTCTATACTTGATTCTTGATTTCACTAATCCCAAGTCCTTCTTACTCATCAACTCATTCCTCTCCTATCCTTTTATCAACTTGATCTTCCTCCTTTTGATCTCCTATAATTATTTAGCCTTTACTCTTACTTCTACCTCTACCTCTAATCCTAGTCATTTGTGAAGTCCCTAATATATTCCACCTCTTTTGCTATCACAGTTCTCACTCTATATCTGTAAGCTTCTTCTAGTCCCTTTCATCTAACCTCCTCATCTGGTTGCTACTAGCCAACTTTCCTGATCAAATCTGCACCATCTTACTTCCTGACTACACACATCCCCATAGTGCCTAAAATACTTCTCCATCATGAATGGGTAGGGCATTACATATTTTTCAATGACCAACATATTAATAAAAATTGGTATTCATTGTAAAAACTTTCCTCTAGTCCCCCATACAAATAAGTCTTACATAGATTCAAAATTAATATAACCATAAACTATAAATTCCATTATATATCCTTTTATAGTAGTTTGTATCTAGTGATAGATCACATAATTCCAAGAAACCTATAGGTTCAATAATATTTCAATCAGATCATCACTAAATTGAATTTTTGATGCAGATCTTGTTTGGAAATAAAAATGTTCTAGTCTCACCAACCATGTAGTAAATAAGCTCATAAATTCACACTAGCATATTTCATGTATGTCACTATATATATGATGCTCTATGAGTTCCTTTTTAGTGAACGCTATCCTTCTCACCTCTTTCTATGTGAACTTGGATATTCTTTTATCCCACAATTCTTCCAAATCCTTCTAACTTGGTAACCACTGGATCATATCCTTTTTTTAGCAATATGCTCACTGTACTATTTTTAGCAAAGGTTCCTAGTTTCCTTAAACTTTCTAATTATAAGGAAAGCTATGGGAGAGATGATAATCTCTAAATTAGTGGAATTACAGCTTCCTAAGGGCCTATATAAAAGCTACCTAGGCCATAGATATTCAAGTAGGTAAAATTTTCATATGATTTCCTTCCATTTAATAATATAGATTCATCATTCACTCTATAGTTTGAATACCCATATGCATAGAAAATCTTTGTATCTACTACTACATGATCATAGATAATATAGACATCTGTATAAATATTTTAGAACTAGTTTGATAACTCAATCATAAACATGTATAATCACATAAAGACAAATTCATTACATAACATTGATATACACTTTCTCTCGTACATGATCCAGAATCAACTATTCAATGCCTAACCTCATCTCATTCTTCACAACTTACATATATACCCACATTACTATCTCTATCTTATGTGCATGGTTATAGAAAACTACATAGGGAATCTTCAATAACTCTAACCTCAATATAGAATTCCTTGATTAGAAAACCCTGGATCCACACAATCTATTCAAAATGAAATATAGTTGTTAACTAAGTAGATGACTGGCATATCTTTATATTATGATGGCACCTTGTATACTATTGACATATCATTATTTTATGATAACTCCTTTTTATCATACTATCCCACTAACATAATTAATTAATATTTTTAGAATACATCCAAAACCCTAATTAATGCAATTATAGGTAGTGTAATAATCATTTTGACATCATAGTCAATAGGGACAAGTATATGGTCAATGGACTAAAATTCACTATGCTAGTGTTCACTCACTATGCTTATGTTTAGAAATATCTACCGATTCTTCCTTTGATTTTTCATTTCCATAATTCTACTTTCATTATATTTTCATGTTTGTTACCTATCATAATCAAATGGGCAAGTCCATGGTTAAAAAACTATAATGCACTGTGTTACTTTCTACTTACAATAGACCTATCCATATTTTACTTCTAATTTTATGCCTTTTATAAACCCATACAGTCATTTTTTCTTTTGATTTTCACTATCAGATAGTCATAACAACTAGCACAAATTATGTGTGAGTTAAGTATTATCTCTTTTTTTGCTTTTCCAAAATTGGTAGTTTTCTATATTTAAAAATTTGTCAAAATCATAATAGTTAATTTTTGTACATATTTAACATATAATGTTCTCTAGTTTTACACCTATATAATTAAATATAATTTATTTGTTTTTTATAAAAAATACAATAAAATAATAATATTCATATCTTCTCAAAAACAAAAAATAATAATGAGAAAAAAATGGAAATGGAAATAAATAAGACTTAAATAGATATACTTAATGACTATAACTATATTATGGAATTAGAAGTAAGAACCTGAAATTAACACAAGAATCTCTTAAACCAAACCTCAATCTAATATAAGGTTATAATTAGATGAGCATTGGTTTTATCCCAGTCATAATCAACAAGTGATTTATTTTTAATATAAAATATGTCCTTTGTCACTAATTTAGTCCTCTACAAGTTTTTAATATGTATAACTTTTTTGATCGCTTCGATAGAGGCAGATGAGAAATATCCTAGCTTAACTTTATAGAATTGATGGGAATAATTTTCTAATTTTATTCTCCTTTCATGTTTAGATCATTCACCACATGTCCTAATATGAATAAAAAGTGCATTTTAGCTAGCTTGGGTAACCTCTTGAGTAGTTATAGCTATCTCATATGCATGAAATCAGGGCTCCATGTAGTTCTAGTGTTTCGTGAGTGTAATCCTAACTAAAGTGAGATAGATCTTCTCCTTATCTTCCCAAGTTATCAAATTAAACTACATGATCTTTGTTTAGACCTTATTTTCATAAAAGTGTGTATAAATATAAATCCTTTGAATATCTCAAATTCTTGAAGTGTAAAATTTAAATCTTGATAATACACCTAAGACATATAGAATACCTTACTTATTGATTGATTTTTATTTAAATGTTTTAGGGGAACTTGTATATATATATATATATATATATATATATATATATATATATATATATATATATATATATATATATATATATATATATATATATATATATATATACTTCTAAATTTTAAATTAATAACTTATTGGCACATTAGTCAAAAAAGGAAAAGAAAGAACACTAAAAATCATGGGTCCACACATCAAAAATAGGAGGTATAATGGTATAAAGGTCTACAAAAGAAAGGGAACACATTCATCAAAGAGATTATTGTGTCTAGGACATAATTAATAGACTTATAATTCTAACTAGGGTGTAAAAAAGTATGGGATGAACCGAGGAGGCCTCTAGACATAAATAAAATATAGAGATATAAAATAAAAGAGAAAGGACAACACGTGACCACATGGAGAAGAAGGAGACGTAGAAGACAAATGTAAAAACAGCAATAATACCTTAATTTTAACCAATGATCCATATGCATAAAACCATATTGAAAATATTATAATAATATCCATTGTATCAAAATTATATGTCTACACAATCTATCTTTTCCATAAATAGTGTCCAAAATACATGGTATCTATGAAAATTCCTCACTGAGATATTATGTAATGTAGAAAAACTTTTCCTAAATAATGTATATTTCATCCATGGATCCCTCTAGATGTGTGAATTTCTTCACAGAACCCTTTAAGTTATTCATGAACTTCCTTAGAAAAATCATCCATTATGTGTATACTATACCTACCATTTCAAGATCATTGACCAAATGCACTAATATATAGATTTTTAGAGTCCATAAAGGAATTATAAATTTCCTTTTCCAATTTTCAAACTATGTATCTAATATTTTTTTTCTCCTACTCAATCTTTTCTTTGAGTATCTCTTTTGAAGATAGCCACATATTTTACAAATAATGTTAGGCATGCAAGTTACTCTAATATTTATCACAAATTTGGTTGATTTATTGTATTTAAAAGGAAAAAATATATTACCTCAAAAAAATTAAATTTGATACATTTCCCTTAGTAGATCAAGTGGAAGATCATAATATGGCCCCCTTAATTCTAATGTAAAAAATGTTGTATAAATAAAAAAACTAAATGCAAGTTTAGAAACTACATATTTAATGTAATGTTAAAAAATTAGGAATTAAAGTCAACATTTTTACCTTCAAAACATTATGCCAATCATGTGTCTTAAGGCTTGTTATGTTTTTATCAACTATGAATGCACACTTCATAGAGGACCCATATCCATTTGGTGTGTAAATCTCTCACATTGTTTTATTCATAAGTTGGACTTGGTTTCTACTTAATATCCATAAAGCACCTTATTTTTGTAGCCTCTTATTTATCCTAATGGATTTAAGATATTCTCTATAACTTCTTTCTCTTTTCTAGAGATGTGATTCCATATAAATATTGTCAAATTATTAAATATATGCATTGGATCTAAAATATGTCTAACTAGTAATCTCTCCTATTATATGAGACTGCATAATATAGATAGTTTTTTCATTATTTCTAGTATTCCAAAATTTTCATTATCTTATTTTGGCCATAACAAATCTCTCCACCAATATTTAGGAATGTAATCATTTCATGTTTTACACATTTATTTGAAGACTTTGTACCAATCCCCATGTGATATAAGCTTAGTAATTTCTCTATTATCAATTTTTCCATCAAACTTACTTTTATTTATAACATCAAATTTAGGTACATCATCAAGAACCTACACTAGACATCATAAACAACCTTTTTAAGATCTTTGTAAAATATTCAACATAGCTCATCACCTCACTATGGAAATACGTACTTTCCCTTTATTAAAATACCTACATATAGAAACAAATTAAAACCTTAATATATAATCTGCTTAAATACAAATATAAACTTAGTATTTCAAATTTTAACATATAATACATACCTAAACAAATAGCCATCCAATGAAATTAATGAATATTCTAGCATAAGATACCATAACATGTGAATTGCCTTTATTCAATCAATTTTGAAGGGTCATACATCATAATTTCATCCCATAATTTCCTACAATTCAATAATTATAAGTTTAAGTAGAGATCCATATTTTTAACTTGATTTTTTAACCATATTTAATGTTCCATATGAATCATCAAATATGGATGAATATTATATTTTATCAACACCATTGACCAAATGGAGTAGCTAGTTAATAATTTGGAAAAATTATTAACACCATCCATTACCAAACCAAACCATACAATGTATTCCCTATCTAAATTTTTTTTCCACAATTTCTAAATGGGATTCATTGTATTTGAATCTAAATGAACATGTCAATCTCCATCACTGTTTATATTTTTATAATATCATGTCATTAATTTTCTAAGTGAATTACTATGGAAAAGAGGTTTGAGTCTAAGAATTATAGTAAAATGTCATGAGGAAATTTTGGAATGGTACACCTCTAACTCCTTTTCAATTTAATGGTGCCCCACATATGGTATAACTAACACTATGCTCACATTGTTTCTTATATATAATTCTATCATTTATCCATACATCATAGTTGGCATAGATAATATTTAAATTTGATGAAATTTGTTATGCCTTCATATATGATAATGAAAATGTGTTCTTTTAGAGAGACTAATTATTTTTCAAGACATTTCATTTTTAAAAACATCTATCATTATATTAAATAGAAGATAAATCATACCTAATTTATATTTATATATATATATATATATATATATATATATATATATATATATATATATATATATATATATATATATATATATATATATATATATTAACTAGGATATAACCTCAATAAATAATTCATATTGATGTTTGATCACCCAAACCTTTCTTTCAAGTCCATGTATGACAATTTATCATCCAACATTACTGTTCTTGAATGTCCCACTATAAACAAAGGAGTTTGAGTGAATTTAAAAAAAAATCCATCTTGTTCAATGTCCTCAGGGTTATTTCCTATATTATGTTATTGGTAATAATCACCAACTTGATCATCATCATCATCATCATCATCATCATCATCATCATCATAATGAATATCATTATGAACAATGGAAAATAAATGGTCTACCATATCTTTAAACCCAACACCCTCTTCTCGACATCTTCATCAAAACTTTTATTAAGAGAAGGTTTTTTCCTCTAACACTCAAACACTTCAATCTATAAAATTCCTTAAGTTTTTTTGTGTGTCATTATGATTTTACTAGGATGCATGTCATCATAATGATGGCACAATGGGAACTCATAGCATTTATTTTATATTCTTAGAGATAGTTAAACATCAAAATCAGTGTTTGAATATTCATTATCAAATACCTACATATTAACTTTATTTTAGAGCAATATCCATACACATCAACATTAATATGACTTTATTTCAAGAATACATACACAAATTTCATTTACCTCAAAATAAGAATTGTCTCTTGGATTTTTTTCTAGTGTGTCTTTACTTTCTTATTATACTTTTACTACTATATTGATGATGTTTTGATGACTCTACCTATATATAAAAATGAAAAAAAATGTTTCTAAATATTTAAAGAATATAAAATAATGAAATAAATATCAACACAATTTTAAATATTTTATAAAATTATTTTTGGTTACTTATAAACTTGTAATGCATGTCTACTTGTTGATCTAAATGGTTTATTTTTAGGAGACAAACATAGAATAACTAATGAGATATGTAAAATCCTTGAATAAGTGTTACATAAAAACCATGCATGATATTTAATTGATGATTAAAATATATCTATGACAAAAAAAAACATTTTAAAAACAAAATAAGGTTTATCAAAAGAAATGTAATGTTTTAAAATGTATTAATGTGCTACTTAATTAATATATTCAAAAAATTAATGGATAAAATCAAGTAACTTACCTTATACTTCACCAAACTCGACTAGTTTCACCTAATTATATTTGAAATGACACTAAAAGACTTATCATCCACTAAAATCACATCATTCCCACTACTCCTCTTTAAAATTACATGTATTTGATAGGTCATATCCATAAAATCTATCAAGAGACCCCCTAAATGTTAATGAAGTGAAATTTGATGCTAATTTGAAGCTAATAGTTTTGTCACTATCATTGACATTTAGTGCCAAGTTTGTATCAGCTTTTTATAACCAAATATATAAATTTAAAAAATGGAAACATTATTCCAACCCAAATGGTGGCACAAATTGCACCATATGTAGTAATGTTAACTTAATGCAAATATTTTCCAATCCATCATTTCAATATTTAAACTTCAAACTTGTTTAATTACTTTTTTATAGGAGAAATGAGTTTCATTTTGTAAGAATCTCAAATTTATAGAATGATATTATCACCAAGATCATTTAGATATTTATATTTAATTATATGATTCATAATGGAATAAGATAGATTTAATCTCAACTTAGCCATTTTTTCTTGATTTACTATCAACTCATCACCTCAAACCATTTAATCTACTTAGAATCAACTTGAATATTTATTCTTAAGAGGATCTCATCTCATTGGTAATTTCTATATCAAACATTAGGAGTGTTTTTAAAAGGATATGATGATGTAATCTACAAGGATACTCTCCCACAGTCAAATCATCAATACCAATAGGTGTTCTTAGTTTTTGATCTTCAAAACTATTTTGAATTAGTATTTACATTGGGTAAATTACTATTTACTATATGTTTTTACCATATGGTTAATATGGTTATTACTAGTTAGTGGGTTGATTATATATATATATATATATATTGTTAATATCAAACAATATATTACTATTAGTTTATATTTAGGTAGTGAGATATTATAATCTCCCTATCTATAGGAAATGCATTTCCTATATATATTTATTGTGTCAAATGAACTGATATTTTTTTAATAGAGAATAGATTATGTGATTAAATATATATCTCTCTGTGTTTGGTTTCAATAATATTTTCATGAGTTAATCTATGGTATAAGAACATCTAATACCTAACAAAAACTCAAGGTAAATTCAAAGGAAATTTGATATAAACAAGTTAAAACTATAATGAACACTTAGAAAAGAAGGATTAATTTAGATAAATTAAGGGTCTCATCAGGGCATTGACATGAAATTAGAAAGTAAGTAACATTATTTGTCAAAGACATACTAGACGACCCCATGAATGTGTAAGGTACAAAAGCATGGTCTTGGATATCAAATAATTGATTCAATCAAGCCATGAAGTATAAGATCTATGGTGTGATTTCATGTGCATATAAGTAGTGAAATCAATATAGATAAGCACATCACATTGTTTGATATATCCATCAATGATGAATATCTATCCTTTTTAACAAAATAAAATATGTGAAATGTAGAAGAAACAATATGTGGTTTAGGCAATATGTTAACATCCATGGTGTATTTTAAAAAACTGATGTGTTAGAGTGGGCCACAATTAAGGATCAACTAGATAATGTCAAATTCATGAAGAAATTACCTTTATGTAGTAGAAAAATCAAACATGAGCTAAAATAAGCTTATTACTCAATAATCAAAATATTTCAATATTATCATTAGCATCATTAGCCATAAAATATTTAGGAAGGTACATTATATAGGTGAAATATAAACATGGCATCACTTCCTCATGTGTGGGATTATATTTCACTATGACCTAAAAAGACACCTAAGCAAGCTAACTAAACATGTGTAGGTAAAAACCATTAAATGTAATAAAAAACTACACTAACACCCCCCCTTTAATTGTATCTTAAATGGGTAATATAACCATTTCCTAGAACAAAGGCTTGATGAGGTACCCAAGTACAATAAAATTCCCTCAAAGGAGGATTCAGAGCTGCCCAAACCCCAAGAAGATTCCATAAATGAATATACTTGATCTAAATGAAGGGTTTAATCAATATATCATCTATTTTCTCCATTTCCTAGATGTAGTGTATATTAATGACTTCTTCATGGATAATCTCCTGAATGAAATTCATGTAAACCTTAATATGCTTGGCCTATGGATAGAGGACTAGATTCTTGTAGCTCTAGATTATGCTTTGATTAAAGTCTAATTAGTTGGTCAAGCATGAAGAAAAATAATATTACTTTATCATATACTAAGGTAGAATATAAATGATCTATTAATTCTTCCACTATGTCAGAGTGGGACAAAATTGATAATCAATAAGATAGATTAGAATGCATGAAGAAATCACCTGTGTGTAGTAGTGAAATCAAACATGAGCCAGAAGAAGATTATTACTTAATAATAGAAAGATTTTAATATTAGAATTAGCATTATTATCCATAAAATATTTATGTGGGTAAATTATATATGTGAAAGATAAACATGTCCTCACTTCCTCATGAATATGGTATTATCTTTCATAATCACCTAAAAAGACACCTAAGCAAGCTAACTAAACATGTGTAGGGAAAAACCATTAAATGGACTAGAAAACTAAACTAACATGATATACCTCCCCAAGAATTAACAATGCATGGTAATAATAATTTAATCTAGTAAATGTAGAATATGTAGAAGAATACATTTGCATATGAAAATTAATTTAGGGTAATAATAAAATACTAAGGTGTCAATATTTTTAGAAGGTTAGTTAAGATTAGTATAAAATAGAAGAATTATTAATAGAATAGTATGAAAATTTTCATATATTAAAATTAAATTAATATATTCTCATATTATATTTTGATGCCATCCCATCTATAAAATGTGATGGAACAAAATGAATGGAAATGTGTAGATGTGAAGTTTTATCAAATCGTACTTCATAGTCAAAGCTTTTAATAATGTTCTCTCCTCTTTTTCATCATTATAAGATATATAAATGAGATGAAATTAAAAAAAAGAGGGTGATATATTTTGTATTATTTTTCCTACTGAATCAATTCAATTTAGATCTAGACCCTTGTTTTTTTATTATAGATAAAAACCTTGAACCCTCTTTCAATAATTTTTGCAAGAGAAATACTTGTATGGTTCTCTTTTTCTACCCTCTAGTTTATTTCTTGTTACATTATTTGTGTGTTAGTTATTTCCATTGAATTCATTTTATTTATTTGTATTCATTTCCATTCATATATATTGGTAGCACTATGTTTTTATAGGTAAGAGTTTTTCCCATTTTCTATTATGGTACATCATTGCTTTGGTTTTATGCATTTCTTTCTCCCTTTTCCCTTTCAAATTTCCCTTTTTACAATTAGATTATTTTATTTTATCATTATAATAAAAAATAAAACCAATCATCTCTAGAGGTTCTCTATAAATAGTAATCTCACATTGGTTAGATATCCCATGTTATATCAAAAATACGAGTGACATCAAAAGGACATTTTTAGACATTAACAATTTTGGTAGTCCTAGTGGGACCTAAACTAGATATCTTTGATTCTTTTATTCAGTTATAAATTGATATTATAGTTTGATATTTTGGTGATATTATATTTTATTTTTCCTTTATAGGTAATTCTTTCAATCACCTGGACACTCCACTGACCAAGAGGCGCTTTAGACAAAGTATAACTTTCTCATTTAACAATATTTTGTTGTTTTAATGAAGTTTAAAATACATGGTCTATTATAAAACCTTGTATTTTGTCTCATAGAATTTTTAAGTCACTATGATTATAATAATAGAATCCCATTCCTAAATTATCACTCAAATCACTCCCTAAACTCTATGGATATAACTCTATTGACCCTATTGATCACATCAAGGATGTTGAAAATTTATGTTTAGTACATCAAATCATCAATGATGATGATGATGTTTTTATAATATTAGACTCCTTATTCAAAGTAAAATCCTTATATTGGTATAGATATTTTCTTGAAAACTTAGTGTCAACATGGGATCAACTGAGAGAAAATTTGTGTGATCGTCAATTCAAAAAAAGGGTGGATGCTCTTACTTTGATAGAACACTAAGCTAAAATCAAAATGGATGCATTGGAACACATTTTTTGTTTAAACCTTAGATTTAAAAGGACATGGTAGAGGATATTTATATAAGTTAATTCATCATTAGGTTTGGCCTATTTATATTTTCTAAAATCTTTCAATCCTAATTTAGTTGTAATGATACAATCATTAGGAGAAAACACTTTCCCACAAGTTTCTTTATTTTTATAGAATAGCTTAAATTTTTTTTATACAATCTATGAGAATATCTCCTTTATCTAACATATCTTCATTATCTCAATCCCATCAAAATTGTGGTTTTCAAATCATTATCCCACTTGGAATAGCCCCTAGTCCATCCTGGAACCACATATAATGAAATAAATAAAATGTCTTATATAATAAATCATAAATAAGTTAATGGACTTTAATAAATAGCTTATTGTTCAAAATAGTAAAATCTATCATGTTATTCTAAACATCTCATTACTTGACCATAGAGAATTTTATGCCCCTAGAATTCATCAAACTCCTCAAAATTATCATGTAGAATTAAGGAAATATGATTGTATCAATATTAACTCATTTATTCTCCAATACCATATAAATTTTGGGTTATACATCAAGAAATAACTAAAAATAAAACCTCTTATAAGGGAAGTGAATTGGCTAATGATGACTTATTTTGATATCATGATGCAATAAGAGAGACTCGATATGTTGATCTACAACCAAAATAAATGAAAACAAAACCAACACAATTTCATGATAAATCAATCGTGTCACATATTTATTTGAGTCATAAAGATGTTAACTCATTTGATAGCTCTTATGAGGCATATAGTAGAGAGGAAAGTTAAGTATATCTACCATATATACCTAGAGATACTATGAAATATATGATAATCTTTCCTAATGAGCTTCCCAATATATCCACATAGAGGATTTTGATGATGATGAGGACTCTCATCTTGAATATGGACTTGAAGATCATATTTTTAAAGATATGGGACCCACTATTCAAATAAAAAAAGAAAAAGGAAAAGAATGGTATAAGTGAATCTATATAAGTAGATAACTTTGAAGGCTTGTTGGTTGCATTAGAGGATGTTATCAAGGATGAAATTCTAACTCCCCATAAAAAACAAATATGGCAAGACATATTTGACGGATCATAAGAGGATAGTAGTGTGACCCTATTTATAGAGTTTCCTTTTTTTTCAAATGATTATATAAATTTGAATCAATATTACTATACACTCAACATGTGAAGGAATATCTCTGTATGATTACAATATAAAATGTCTCTAAGGAAAATTAACTTGGGCCTAGGTTATAATGTCTATTTGATAATTCTATAAAAGTGCAATGTTTTATTTCAAATTATAAAAAAACTCCTTTGAGTTTTCAAAATAATAAAGAGCCTAACATGAATTTGATGCATGGGAATAATTTACAACTCAAAATATTGATAAAAATTTATGATAATTACAACCCATAAAAATCCATAGCTACAAAAGGAAATTAATGCTCAACTTTAACAAAAGGATGTCATATTCAATTATATGCCTATTTAGACCATAACATCAAGAAATTGATTATATCCATATAAAAATCATTAAAACATGAATATATCATAAAAAACCAACTAATTCATCCTTGCAAAAGATCTGAAAGTAAAGAATAAATGCAACATAAAGAATGGGAAAATACACACAAATTTTCAAGGCTTCTAGCTTGTCCCTTTTCTCATAATCTATTGCTATTTTTTCAAAAAAATGGATGGTTTATTTTTTATAAAATGTATTTACTTATCCTAGCCTGTGAACAAGTATGTTTAAATAATTTATTGTTCCTTGATTAGTTTTAGTTATTATTTTCTTTTAGAATCATAAGGCATTGAGCACCAATCTACATATACTCACTTGAGTTATGTATGACCTCTTAAGATTCTTTTAGCATTTTAATCTTTTGAATGTTATTGTAGGTGCATTTTTAAAACCAAAAGAGGGTATCTATTAGGGTCTTTTTCTTTATAATTTAATAAAAATTACAATATATAGTCGTAAAAATATCAATACATGGTTTTCTATACAAATATATATATGCATAAATTTATCTTTTATTACTATAATTTTTATCTTTCTTCCTTTTTAGACACATTATGTGGGAGAAGGATTAAACACTAAAAAATTTTAAGACTATCTTATAATTATGAACAATATAAACATGTGAAATAGGCAAGGGAGCTATGAGCATGGGTGTTAGTAAGGATTGTCCTAGGTAAGAAGCTTGATCTCTTGATCAGTAATAGGAATAAATAATGCTTACCCCCAAACTTTTGGAAAGAGTACATATGGCCTATGTAGTAATGAAATTTTCCTTAATTCAATAATAAATATGAGATCATTAAAGGTAATAAAATGATAGACCACCAATATAAATGTGGTGAACATAGGGCTAACCATCACAAGGCATGTAATGAATCCCCTTCAGATGATCGAGGGGCCTTTTCAAAAAAAATTAACCTTTCAATGTCAAAAAATGAAAATATACACTGAGTAAAAAAATTCATCTACACCTTCTAAACAAAAATTCAAGTGCAGAGTTCCAGAAGGAAAATCAAAACATGAGGCCATTTTGAAACAAGATAGATATATAATTATGCATAACAAACTTTTTACAAATTGATGGCATGGACTGAGCTATTTAAATTTGAATTGGAACTTGTATTTCTATTAAAAATGGAATTACTAATTAATAATTAATATGTTAACAACCATGAGATAATAAATTTTAGACAAGATCAAGCTATCAAATGTCTCATTAGTAATTACTAATGGAGGAGATGAACACATTAGTAATTAATATATTTAGTTTCAAAGTTATAAAGGGATGTGAAAAAAGTATGATGTGATTAGGCTCAAAATGGGAATGGTCATAAAGATAAAATATTCATAAATAAAAAATATTTATTTAATTTGAGAGTAAACTTATAGTTAGCAAGAGATATGTGTCAAATTTTAATGATTAAATATTCAAATTAAGTGTTAATTTTATTAAATTGTGTAAGTTAAATCACTTTAATAAATATCAAATAAATTTTATTCACTCTATACCTCAATGGATCAAGGTTTAATTTATGGATTCAACTTGGATAGGCCTGATTTTTCTCTATTAGTCACCAAAAATATTTAATTATTTTATTTTAGGATAAAGCAATTTCATTTTGTAGGTACTCAAAGTTTCAAAATGATATCATCACCAAGTTCATTTATATATTCAAATTTCATTATGATATTTACAATTGAATAATCTAGGTTCAATCTTAACTTAGCCACTTTTGCAATTGATTTACTATTAGCTCATTACCTCAAGTCATTTGATCTTTTTAGAATCAACAACTCAAATGTTTATTATTAAGAGGATCTCATATCATTGTATATTTATATATCCAACAACATGAATTTTTTAAAAAGGATATGATGATGCAATCTATAAGGATTCACTCCCAATATCCAATCATTAGTATTGACAGGGATTCTCAATTGTTGATCTTCAAATCTAAAGGTAAATTTATAGAATAGTTTGTGGTAAAAAGTTAAAAATAGAATAAACACTTAGAAAAAATGGATTAATTTAGATAAAGTAAGGGTATTATCACATTATTTACTTTCAATCAAATATTAAGTAGTGTTATTAGTTGAATACATACTAGTATACCCCATGAATGTGTAAGTAAAGGTACCAAAACATGGATTTGGATCTCAAACTATCAATTCAATCAAGATAGGTAGTATAAGATCTATGGTGTGAGTTATTTTACATTTAAATATTTATTTAAATATAGTTAATCTCCTCAGACCATTCAATATATCCATTAGCAACGAATCTCTATCCTTTTGATCAAAATAAAAGACATTAAATGTAAAATAAACAATATGCAGTATGGGAAAGATGTTAACATCCATGATTTATTTTTAAAAACATGACGTACCTCTAAGGGAATTAATAAGTAATGGTGATCATAGTAGAAGTTGGTAAATGCAAAAAATTTAAAATATTAATTATGCAAATGTAAATTAATTTGGGACAACAAGAAGACATTGAGGTACCACTTTTTTCAAAAGGTTAGCTGAGATTAATAAAAAACAAAAGAATAGTTCATATAATGTCATGGTGTAGATACTAAAACTAAATATTTATAGAATTTTTATCTTATACATTTTTAAAATATCAATGAAGGTTCTACACTTCAGTTATGGACCTTCTTGTTGTTTAAAGGCTCACATTCACCATCTCACTATGCATAATTTCTTATCATAGCCTGAACCTTATCATTTTGATGACCCATATCTCTTATATTATATATAAATCTCAAAACTTGATATATATCCTTCACTAAAAACTTTAGATTTTCAACTATTTTCTATCTTTTTGGATACTATCATCCATAAAAGGAAACTAATAGTGATATTAGTGTCCAGATCCTTATTTAGTGTCTAGTCCTCAAAAGTCATCAAAATTTTAAATTATTTGAAACATATGGGTCAACATATTTTTCTTAATAAACCCTATAATGAGATATTTTCAAAACATGTGTTATAAATACAAGTCTATGTATTCTCATTGATAATATATAAAATACCAAGCAAGCACTTGTTCAAGCTCATTCAATCAATTTCACAACTAAGTTATAATGCCCTATTCCTCCATATTTTCATAGCAGTCATATGAGAAGTCATAAAAAAAGGTCTTAAACATCCAAATAGCATCCCATTATCAATGTTTTTTTAATTTACTACAAGATAGATCATTGTATGCATCTACATATAGCATATTACACCATTATTCACACACACTCCCACACATTGAAGATAACTACATATGTTTGAAGCCCTCCTTATAGTATTGTCTATGTACGTAATTCTCATTAATAGAGGGTTCTTTGAGGTTAGGGTAAATTCTTGGAATTGGGGGGCCAAAATGAGATCTAAGTGGACATGTTTTTCCTAAAAAATATGAAACCTCAACTTGAACATATTATTTTAGACGCCTACACTCAAAATTTGAAGATGTTATAAGAACATGAATTGTATAATTTTATTTAAAATTAAAATATAGATATGGGTAATATAATTTTAAATGGTTATATATATTCTAGGTCATAAGGATGTTAGACTATTTCTAAATTAGACCAATTATTTACAAAACTTAGATAGAACATATACTAAACTTATTATGCTAAGATGCTAAAAATATAAAGTATAACTATGATATATATTTTAATGACAATAAAAACATGAAACTTATTTGGTTTTTATGATAATACAAATATAGATCTAAAATAGGTAGAAATTGGACTAGATCTAAATTCTGGAATGATCTCCTAATTCTAAAAACTGTACCTCTATAGTTACAAAAGCTTACATTGACTTGGGATGGTTATGTCAACACTATTGTTTGACTTGGATTTAGGTGTCCAATATGGAATACCTATTGAAAATATATGATAAAAACTAGATATTTTTAGGTTCTAAATCACCTTCACTCTAGTGCATTCAGGTTTGGGTCATGGATTGTCACTCCTTATCGAATAGCAAAACTCTAGTTTGTCATCTTTCTATTGGTTATGGGGGAAATGGTTAGTGTGCACATGATGTATATCTACCCAAAATATCCCTCTATAAATGAGTGTTGCTTACATAAAAAATAATTTGAATAAGGCCTTAAACTTATGTAGTTATCCCCTTATGTGTTATCTTGTGTGTATATCATGCAATGTGTGATAAACAAGTACAACAATGACTTAGATTATAACTTTGAAAATATATCTCTTAGATTACTAATTCAATAATTTAAACCTATAGATATGTTTTCCCTATGACTAATATGTAAATTGGAGAAAACATGGAAGTTTTTATCACTTAAGTTCTTGATAGAATGCTTTTAGTAAGTTGCCTTGTATTTTTTATGTGTTTATAGGTGAGGAATGAATGAGGGCTGATCTTATATTTATTCCAACCCCTTTGGAGAATATATCACATTAAATCACATAGGTCAACCATAGGAATGCATTTCATTTATAAATTAGATGAATTTAGGAAACTTGACACTTATTTTAGGGAATGACACTTATGTTAGGGTAGGACACTTATGTTGACATATGTGTATGACTGGGATACGAGTGTCTAGGTAGTTAGAAAATAGGTGCAGGTCTTGAAATTTTAAAGATGGAAGATAAGTAGATTTATAAAATTTTAGGCATGATAGAAGGCTTAATTTATTATAATCATGTTTTTTGAACTAAGAGATAATGAATTAGGCACAAAAATATAGTCTATGCAAGCCTTTTGGTAGTGAATAATGTTTAAAATTTAAAGTTACATCCATGATATGTATTTTTAAAGTATACATAACAAAGGTGCCATATAATTCATAAATAGTGTCTATATTTACCACCCCTTTAATATAGTAATGATATTTCTAATTTAAAGTAAAATTATTATGTACCTATGTGTTTACAACACACCTTGTCTTTTCTTGAGTATAACTTGAGTGATTTAAGAGTGACTGGCTTATAAACAAGAACATGTTATAGTATATAATCAATGCATATAATCTAAAATTGAAAGCATTTAAATGATTAAAATTGAAAGAGATCAAGGTTTAGTAATATACCTATGTATCAATACAAATATCTTTCCTTTTAGCAATTTGATTTGAAATATATATCATTATGAATTATTAAAATTGAGATTAGGACAAATATAAATCTAGAAAGTGCATATGTCTAAAGAGATAGAGAGATGTTGAAGGACACATACCCCTAATCTTGGATAAAAGATAAGTTTCCACCTAAAAATTAGGATTAACAAAACTACGTAGCTTGTTAATACTTATAACTTAGAGAGTGTGAGTGAACCAAGTCAAATCACACTATAAAACTGGTGAGGCTAGATGATGTAATCAATTCCAACCTATAAACTATGAAATATTGAATGATTCAATACCTCAGCCATACCAAAAAGTGAACCAACTAATATATTATATTGTCTCAATAAAGTATGTAAAAGTCTAACCTAGTGGGTGATGATAGTCCTTGGAAGTGTTTGAAATTTGAAACTAATTTGATTTTTCAATATTAGGCTCACGTTGCATAACATATTCACCTTAAATATGTCTCATGTTGAAAATATGTATGAAAATGGTACCAAATTATATAATTATACCACAAATGTTTATCTAAATCATATAAATATGAATTTGGCAAATTTTAAACTATGTAGGTGTGTATAACAAGTTTCCAAAACATGCCCCACTATAATCTAAAATTGGAAACTGGTGTAAGTGCCAATCTAGAGAAATCTAAAAAATGATATAAGTTCCAATGTGGAGAACATGTTTTTAAAACATGCCCCCGAAGTAATTTGGTATGTTTCATATTAAATAAGTGTGGATAACATGTTTTTAAAACATGCCCCCCACCACCAAATTTGAAATAGTGACACATGTGGATAACATGTTTCCAAAATATACCCCTACTACAATATGAATATGTGAAGTAATGTGAAAGTCATTTATTTATGTGAATCAATCTTGATATGCCCCCATTTTGAGGTGAAATAAAGTATTAGTAGTTACCTTA
Organism: Torreya grandis; assembly: GCA_037957365.1. Lineage (NCBI taxonomy): Eukaryota > Viridiplantae > Streptophyta > Pinopsida > Cupressales > Taxaceae > Torreya > Torreya grandis. Next base: position 2,190,427 of record JARHVA010001154.1, on the reverse strand, counting down.
CCTCAAAAAGATAATATAACCATGTAAATTATGAATGTACAATGTATCATATAGAGGTGACATGTCTAGGTAAATATATCATTAAATCATGAATAATGTGATCACACCAAGTCCTAATATACATGATGTAGATCATGGTAATGTATATATAGTGATAGTAAAATTTTAAAAATAAATAAACCACACATGAAATATCACTAAAAAAAAATCAAAATATAATGATCCAAGGAGACCTCAAATAAGGGGCATGTTCAAATTCCACATAATCTAAATGACATGACTTAGTCAAATGTCTATAAAGCAAGAAATGACATATTAAAATGTCAACATACAATAATAAATGACATATTAAAATGTCAAAGAGGAAAATAAAGGCTTAGGGGCCTCAAAAAATTGATCATATTTAAATTATCAAACAAGTTAGATAATAGAAAAGCAAGACACTCAAGGAAGTGCATATATGAAATCATAAACAACCGGCATAAACATATCATACTAGTCCATGGATATATGTGTTATTAAAAATGGTAAATTACATAACATATCAAGTATATTTTGAAATATATAAGCATGGATACATGCATTCATAAGTACATATATGATCTTAAACATGATAATGTAAAGTAACCATAAAATTATATAATTTTCATGTATCATGATCATATAGGTGGATGTCCCCAAACATCTTAGTGATGTGAATAAAAATAAATCCCAACATTAAAATTTCATATATCATGTATTTGTGTACGTATATATCACATTCAAAATATGTTTGAAACATGTGTATATAAAAAAAAATTGATATGTCATCTACCAACAACTTATATGCCAAAGAGCTAATAGGATATGTAAATGTTGAAAATATTTTTGGATTTTTAAATTTTTTTTAATTTATTTGGTATTTTTAGAATATGTGAGACCTTGAAACCTTAATTTAGATTATTTACAATTTTTTAATCATGTTTGGATAAGTGTAAATGGTACATACCCTATTCAACCTCACATTTTACATGTACAATAGAAGAACCAATGTTATCATTTGAAATATGAATCAATTTGCCTTCATGAGAAAAAGAAATACCTTTTTTATTTTGATCAATTTTTTATTCCATTTTATACAAAAAAATAGTTCCCAATGTAAATGCATATGGAGATGTCTGTATCATAATCCAAACCCATGTTTGAATCACTTTAGGACAACAAGAAATTACTAGTGTTATATAGCCTAAATAATCTTTCCAAATGACTTTTTTTACAATTTATTTAGATTAAATCCAATATTTTGAAAATTTCTTACATTTAAAGTAGTTTTGATTTTTGTAGGATCAATATGGTTATGTTAAAAATAAGCACCACTTGCACTTTCAGCTCCTTTTTTGAATGATATTACAAAGGATTATTAAAATTTATGTTTGTGGTGGTCACCAAGTTATGAACCTAATTCCTTTTCAAGATCATCAAATTTAATATTTTATTCATCAAAGAGGTCCTAGATCTTATGCTTCAAGGTAAAACATATATTCATAGAATGGCTAGGGATTTGGTGATAGTCATAATAAGTATTTGCATCATATCTTTTAGGTATAGGTATACTCATATCAACCTCTATATTATGAGGGAGAGATATAATATGACACTATAAAATACATGAGAGTATTTAAATAGGAGATTTGGGTAAATGCATAAACTATTTCCTTCGTGCATTAGCTAAGACAAGTTGTTTAGGTTTTTGTAATAGTGTATCAACCAATGTCATGTTATTTATAGGAGAGATGGGTTGAGATATACCATGCTCATTCTTTCCAAATCATTTTATTTTATATCCATATTTTATAAAATATCTAATACCAAAATTAGGTTTATAAAATTGTTGTGTATGATTATTTATTTCTAGGATCATTACATGATGTTTGAATGGATTAATATCCATTAGACCATGTATATATAAATCCTTGATGGATGAATTTTAAGCATGTGTACAAATTAGATGAAACCATATACATTTCATGTATCCAAGGTTATCCAAATAGTATATTATAGTTTCAATCATTTGGTAAAACATGGCACAAAGTAGGTATTGTACTCAACACATCCCCATTCTTTATTTTTATTTTAAAATGAGGACCCATTACATTTTTAAAATCCAAGGTATTTTTTAAAAATATTTTTCATAGGTCTTTATTTATGCACCTAACTTCATTGTTTAGTATAAACACCAATAGAAATTTTCATTTGTCTTATTTATTCAAACTAACTTATTAATATTCCTTAAGAGTTTTGCATGTGTATAGATTTTTGAAATATGTATAGTAATTACGAGGCTTCAAACATCACATATTTTTCCTTTTTTCAATTGTTTTTTTCATGTATTTTTAATTGGAACTTTTATTCATGAAGTCAGCTTTCAACATTTTTGATCCTTCACATCTTTTTGCCTTCACAAAAAAAAAATACTACAACTTTTTTTTATAGAATTTACATTTCAAAACTTTTGTTTAGAACTTGTGCATCTTCATATTTTTTCATAACTTTGAGTTCACATATTTTAAACTTCCAAAGTTTTTTGGTAACATTTTTTACTTCACAAACTTTACGTTTCATAACTTTTGTTCAAAATTTGTGCTTCAGAAGTTATGCTTCAAGATTTGCATTTCATAAGGTTTTCTTCATAGGTACATTTGCAAAAATTGGTATTTGGATATTTTGTTCAAAAATTGTGTTCACAATTTATGTTTTAATGCAATATTTTATGCATAGCATCCAAAGGCAAACTATGTGGCATAGTTGGTATTACACAAAAGTAATAAAAAGATGACACTTATCCAAGGATACAACATGGTATTTCTCTGAACATAATGAAAGCTTGCAAGGCATACCTACCAAAGTGAAATGATAAAGTTTGAATTAAACATGTAAATAAATACTTAATATGTTGGACATTAATGGTACATGAACTGTAATTAAAGTCTTAGACTCAAAATTATATCATCAAATTATAAAGCTACATCATGCCTATTTATTACTAATAAACTTGAGTGAATTTATACTCAAATATAATTTAAAACCCTAGTTGTATGTGTTCCATTATGAATTTATTATAGTAATCCAAAACATAGTTGAATTATCACAAAAAAACATGTAATTGAACTAGGTACAATGGCCTCTTATTCTAAGGCAGTCAAGTGGTGCTGACACCTTCTAAATTCTCCATCAAAGACTCTATAGATTATATTGAAATATTCAATTATGTTTAAAAAATAATATGATAATTATTTATCTCTTTATGATGTAGTCAAAAATATAGAAACCCATTCATATGAAGAGTTATAGATGCCCCCTTAGCATTAGTTGGTAGCATCTTGCTACATTTTGTAATGGTTAAGCCTAAGGTGATGTTGTACATCAATTTACTAAGGGACCTATTATTTTCTAGGAAAGTGATTGGCAATGGATTCATACACTACCTAACCATTAGATAGTCATTATTTGTATCTTAAGATATGCCTTCCATAAGTATATATAATTAATAATTATAGACATGACTTTTGATAAGGACTGAGTAAAAATGTTAAAGAAGACAACCATGATTGAAAATGCTCTAAGGAAGTGGATCGCTCCTAGAGAGGTTGTCACTCTCAAAGCTAGGGATCTAGTGCCAATTACCAAGTTTTAGATGGGTGTCCACATTAGAATAGATTTATTAAATATATTTTATGGTCACCCTAACATCCACTATCACCATCTAGAATGGGTACCATTACTGGACCTGATGATGAATTCTGAGTTGACCTTCAAAATAGGGGAGATAATTAGTGCACTATTTAAAGAATAGATGTTTAATAAGGATAAGAAACCCCCAAGTATCCATTTCTATATGATTTCATATCTATTATATGTAGTCATGTTTATTATCTACTTACATAATAGATCATTCTGAATCCCATCCCTAGACTCTATTAAAAATTGGATATACAATACATTTTTTTCTTCCACATCTATGCATTCATGAGGAACATAGTCAAAATTATTGATAATGTTTGCCCTCAAATATGGAGGGTAATTCATGAAGGAATCCAACTCATAATATCATAGAAAACTAGCAAGACATTATGACTAAGGGGGGATTACTGGCTTTACCTTGACTATATGGTGATTATGGTCATGGGGAGAAATGTTGTTCCATTGCAAATCCCAATTATGTCCCTAAAAATTTGGATAAGTAGGAGATTGCCTAATAGCTATGGTGCAATGTTGATGAAGACTTAAATAAAACAAAGAAAGGATTATTTCATGGTTCCTCCTTAATTATTTCTCATATGTGTTATACCATTAAGAAATATTTGGATAAGTTGACAATAATAGATATTAATATTCATTATATTCTTTGCCACATAGAGATTGGGATCCCCATAGCCTAATCTAAAAGCACACCAAGGCCTTGGAATCTCATAACAACATGATCCTTATGACCATGATTTCATTTTTATAAATGTAAAAGATAATATAAAAGTTTTGGATAGGTCAAGGGTTGGTTTGAATGAGGATATTTTAAGGAATATTTAAGTAGATACTTCTATAACAATTATTGATGTGCATGCTAGGCTCCCTCCTTCTAGAAGATGTTAAATGATAGACTATTGGACCTCCTATGGTTCTTAACAACCTCAAGACCAAAGAACCTCTTCCAGGTGTAGACACTCCTTTTTTTCCACTTTTATGTCTAAATAGGCACTTGAGCGACTTCTTAAAAATAATGTAAGTTAAGCCTAAAAAACACTAAAATGTTCTTATTCATCACCACACATCACATGAATCTTCTAATGCATGTTAATGTATCCCTAACTAAGGAAATGCACTATATGAAATCATTATCTTACTCTAATTCATCTCTGATCAAGTTACAACCTAGCAAATTGACCTTTTCAACCATGTATGAGGGAAAACTTGTCATCAATCTAGATTTATGAATTTATTAACATATAAATTCAATAATTAATTAGACATGGAATTTTAACCTATGTATTTAATTGGGTTTAATAAATAAAAAATTCATGATCAATTTAATTGCCATTTCTGAATTTTGACAAGTTGTCCCTCACACATGGTCAAAAAGGTTAATTTTTTAGGTCTTAACTTAACTAGAGATGAATTAGAGGAAGGTGATGATTGTGTATATTGTATTTCCCTAGTTAGGGATACATTGAAGCATATTATAATATACACATGATGTGCACTAATTAATTAGAGTATTCTAGTGATTTCTAGTCTTAACTTGCATTATTTGTAAGAAGTCACTCTAGTGTCTGTTTAGACATGAAAGTGACCAAAAAAGAATGTCTATAGTTTGACCCTATTTGAGAACATGTTATGAGACATAAGCATAGTAACATATTTTCAAATAATGAAAAATTTGTTAAGAAGAAAAATCCATGAAATGATGGAATGATGCTCCAAACAAAGTTTAGGAAGATTATGATGCCCCTTAAGGGAGTGGTTGACATATATGATTGATGAACAGTCCTTCAAAAAGAAACAAGAAGAAGAATTAAATTAACCCATGGATGAGATTAATCCAATTGATATAATTCTTTCATGCATTTATTTAAAAGTAATAATTTTTCCAAAGGTAGTTACAATCAGTAATAGAGGTTGAGATACTAATTTTCCCAAAGGTGATTATAATTAATGGCATAGGTATGTTCCCTAGTAGCATGGATGAGTCAAAATAATGATTTTATAAAAGGTGGTTATAATCATTTGGATGACCTGAATTGAATAATGATTTTTGGTTTTACCTTAGTAGGGTGAGTTTTTTGAGTCACCATTGTGTGTATTATGTATTTGAAATTGATGTATTACTGACACCCTAAGTCACACTCTCTCCATTTTTTAACTTAACCAAATTTGTGTCTCATAATTATGCATTTAGTTGAGATGCCTAAAAAACCCAAACATATGGTTGTATTATAGGCCATTTAAATTGTATGTGTGCCACTCAAGATGTGTATCTCTTAGTCAAAAGGCATAACTAAAATGGTCCCATGGATTTCATCATGTCCATTTCCATTTGCCTAGTTCATTTTACAATAGTGTTTCATCCCATTTCTAGGATAACTACATTTGGCTTAAAGTTCATATTAGATATTTTTTCCATGGGACTATGCAGGCAACATCCAATCGCTTGGTGCATCTACAGATAGCTCATCTACACCTTCCTTTCCTTCTATTTCCCCCCATTTTGTTATTTTTGTGTGTCATTGTTTCTTATGGCCTAGAGGTAACATTATTAGTATTTTGTTATATTATTGTTATACCTATGTCATTACTATCTAGCTTAGTGGTCACCCTATCACCAAGAGTAACACCTCTATTATACATGCATAAACAATTAGTATTTTATTTGTACTAACATTATAATTAACCATTATTTGTCATTTGACTTTATCTATTTAGAATAATTTTTTTATTTCAATTTTATTTTAATTTGGATTATTTAATTCTTTTGTTTATTTGTCATTATGTTCTTTTTATTGGTGTTTTGTTGTTGATTTATTCTTTTTTATTGGTATTTTATTGTTTATTTCTTTTTTATTACGATTTTATTTGTTTGTTTATTTTTCTTATTTTTGTTTATTGGTTTTTTATTTTCATTCCCCTCTTTGCCTTTTTTTTCTCAATTGTCATAGGATTCTTACATTTTATTTACACTTGAGTCTTGATTACCCATATCTTGTACTTCAATTGTGAATTAGTGTATGTTCTTACACTTAGTTTATTGTAGTATATTCACTTCAAATTTTATTATTTATATCTTATGCCTATGTGATTTTTACTTACATTTAAATTAATTTTTCCATGATCTGGATAAACATTGTTATTATAGTTACCTTTAACTATGATATATAATATCCCAAATTAAAATAAAAATCATTTCAGTGGAGCTTACAAGAAATGGTGACATAATAATTCTCCTTGTTCACACCTGGAAAAATATTGAGCTACCCAAACACTACCTAAATGCATAATATTTAAATCATAAATAAATAGTAGTCCTTAATAGTTAGGATGTGCATCTCCATACTAGTAGGTAGCCCAAATTCATGTTTATCCCCTATGCTTGCTTACTTTTACTCTATGATCATAGATTCAGTATGTAAGTCCCCTTTATCAATTTGACCTACTAGGGAAAAGATGAATTTATTACACTTCCATCCATCCTATTGGATTAAACCACTATACTAATGATTATAACCACATTTGGGCAAATCATTATTTTTTACTCTATTCACCCTATTGGGGTAATTTCATTATGTTAATGGTTATAACCACCTTTGGCCAAATCATTATCACCTCTATACTTTATTGGGGCATATTTTTACTTTGATAATGATTATAAATACATTTGGTCAGATCATTATCACTATGTTACCCTACTAGGGCACCTCACTATGTTGATTATAATTGCCTTTGGGAAATTTATTATCTATATCTACCATACTAGGGAACCTCCCTATGCTAATGATTATAATTTCCTTTGGGAAAATCATTACGACTCCTTAGCCCTATCTTTAGGAAAATAAGTATTTCCACCCCATTACCTATAGGTCCAATCATTTCCTTCTTTTTGAGGGAATGTTTGTCAACCTTATTTTCCACTTGCTCCCTTGATGGGGAATCCAAAGCTCATATATCATCTTCTGGGGCATTATCTAAGGTATTAACAACTTTTTATTTTTTTGATAAGATGTTATTATTCTTATATATTGTAACATCTTCCAAAATAGGTGAAAACTATAGATACCCTATTTTGGCCGTAACTGTGTTGTAACTAAACTTCATATTGATTTCTACCAAACAACACAAATTAAGCCTAAGAATCATTAAATGTCACAATTTCATCTGCACATCATAAATTAGTGATTATAATCATGTTGAGTCATACCTATTTGGGGTATTATCCTATATACAATAGTAAGCTCTCATGAAGTCATCTCTAGTCAACTTGTGACCTAGCAAATTAGCAGTTTGGCCTTTGGACCTATTAAGTGGGGTGCTTAAACAATTCATAAAGTGTAAAAATGCTAATCATAATGAATTAAATAATAAAATTAAATTAAATGCTTAAGTTAAATTTCCATGTGAAATTAGTGAAAATGAATTTTATAAAAAGGAAATTTTAATAAAAATGGGGTCATGATGATGTCATCATCCTCAAAGGCAATGAATTGAAAATATCTCCCCTAAATCCATAAATTATAAAATGGATGGTCATGCTTAATAAATGAGATCTCTATCCCAAATATTAAATTACTTGTCCCATCCTTAACTCAACTAGGGTTAGTCTAAACTCAAACATGATTAACTTTAACCTAAATACACTTGGGTTAGAGTTAGTTTGAAAGGCTATAAATACAAGGCTTCACCAATTGTTCAAGAATCTCTTTTTGTGTAATGTTTTTATTCTAAAATACCTTCAAGAAGCTCTTTTGGTGTAATTTTATAATGTAAAAATACCTTCAAAGACCCTCTTTTTAGTGTTATAATGCTCATTTGTTAAGCTATTCAAGCCAAGCCCAACATTGCCAAGGTGACAAGGAGATATGATGCAAGGATCACCATTACCAAAGATTATTTGATCACATAACTAAGAACATTACTCCATAACTAACATACAACTCTTGCTCTCAAGGAAGGTAAACATTGTATGTTTTATCTTCTATTGATAGTTACTTTTATTTTTATCTTGTTCTTTGGGTGTCTAGGATTGAGGTGTTAGTTTTATTAGTGTGTTTTTGTTTAGTTTTAATCATAATAATATAATAATAATATCTCCTCTTGGATTCCTATTAATCACACCATGCCACCACCCATGGTAATGACAACAGTCAAGTAAGATCCTAGTGTGGAAGATACCCTAGTAGTTTCAAGTTCATCTTAAGAAAGACTATCTCAAAAAAACACTTGTAATGAGGGTTGTAAATCAAGAGCAATAGGTGATCCTATTACTTCTAGTCATATTTTTTCCATAGTTCTAGTTATTTCTAGTGTTGGGATTATTTCTCAAGCTCCTACTATTTTTAATTCCACTATTATCACCTCAATCACCATTCCCCCTACCACTCATAAGCCTAAAAAGGTTAAATTCAAGAAAGCTAAAGGATCTATGGAGAGTGACCAGTTACATATCTCTTCCACCTAATTAGGATTGTTAATGCCTTCTTCCAGTTCCACCTAGTCCATCTCTATTGTTCCATCAAAGAAATATGGAAAGAAGAAGCCTATGTATATTTTTCATCCAATGCCCTAGTTTTGTGGTATATATTGGTCCAAAATAATTTGGGAATCATTACCAAACCCCTTTCAAGCATAGTATTTAATGTAATACTCAAGGGACCTACTGGCTAGGACTACTCCTTAAGACACCCATCTAGTTAAATATACATAATTGGTCATTCTTTAGTGGGTTGATGATTTAGATGCCCAAGATTCTCAAAGGCCTAATATAATGATAATAGATCTTCCCATAATGATTTTTGTCATTGAAAAATCCATAGTAACCATATGACAAATCCATAGTAACCATCTAATAGGTCAAAAAGAGGAAGATTGAGGATGACACTAGTACAGGTTTAGTTTTAGAGGAGAGACAAGATGTTTTATCTTTATCAAATAAAAAGAACAAAAGACTAGGTGAGTCTCCTTAAAATGAATATTTCAAGTCCTAATTTAGGACTCAAACTAAAAATTTGATATAACTTCATAAGGGTACTAAAAAATCTAGGTGAGAGATGAAGCAAGAACTTAAATAGGTAAGAGAACAACAACAAATTATTTAGGTCCCTACAGATTTTGAAAATAATGTTCAAAGCATAGCCCTTCAATTATATAACATTTTGTATGATATTAATTCAATGAGAGTTGAGCCATCTCCTCATGTTATTGAGACAATAAAATTATTCAATTATTTAAAGGAAGATGAAAATAAATTTAATTTTATTGTATTATATACAACTAATAAGGCTTATAGCCATTTGTATTTGATGATACCATTAGAGGTAGTTAATGATCTCAAATTGGTGGTCATCTGGACACAAGAGGTTTGGGACTAGGTTTCAAGCACAAAAAGTTTGATCCCAAAGTTCTTATAATATGAGAAGTTAATCTTATAGATTCTAGATGAATTGAAAATTTCTCAAGGGACTCTATAGGAAATTTAATAAGTAGAGTTAATTTTGATCAATTTCTTCAACATGATTATACCAATTTTAAATATGGGATTCAAGGGCTTACATTAGAATAAATTGAATTAGAACTCATTTTTGTCAAGAAGAAGGTTATGAAATTAGATATTTTTCAGATGGAGTTCAGGGCCACCAAAGTCAAATATGCATGTTTGTTGGTGTAAGTCAGTAGAGTATATAGGCCATATATTCTAACTATGGACATCATTAGGTTATATCATGGCATTAGTTATAAACACTACTAAGAGTTAGAGGTAAATAAAATGGTTTTGACCCAACCATCTAGTTCCCAACTAACTACTTATGTTCCTTATAGTAATTTGGCTTTGACCATGTAATTGTCAACTCCAACTAAACCTTAGTCTTCTAAGGTTAATTTTTTATGTATTATTACATGAAGAGATAATTTTTGTAACTAAATTGCATTTATATAAGTATATGCATGTAATAATTAAGGACTTTTGTAAGCATACACACGTTCCATTGTCATGTAAGGGAAAATCTATTTTTAGAAACATAGTTGTGATCAACTATAATTGTACATGTAAGCCTGACATCAATTATGACTCACTTTCTAATTATTAACAAGTAACTTTAAATTTTACATGGATATGAGGGATGATACAACCCCTCCCCAAATCTATTTATATTATAATCCTTTTGTATTAGAGGTTGGAAATTGATTAATACAAGAATAAGTCTTTTTTATTAACACATAATTATGTTGATGCTTTTGTATTCTAATTAAATGTAATTAGTTATGTTTTATTTTATTGGTTGTTTGATTCAATGATTTGAAGTTTAAAAAAGCTATGGATAATTCCTCTTTGTTATTATTAATGTATTTTAATTTAAATATGTGTAATAATTACTAGAAAATTAGCAAGTATCATTGATCTAATATAATTAGATAAACTATTTCAATTCTGTGAGTGTGCATACGTGTTCTTGATATAGCCTTCTAAGTGTAAGCCATAGTTACCTTAGATACCTCATTGATATAAACTATAATTTAATGAATAAGGGTATGTAACAACAACTCTAAATGGTATCAACCTTTAGTTGAGATCCCATATTTTACTGTATCAATTCTTCCCTAGATCCTCTTGTTGTGTTTGTATGTGAGTGTGCAATAGATATTAGTTATAAACATTGATATTAAAACACTTTTCCACAAAGAGACCAATTATAAATTAATCCTTCTAAATACCATAGATCCTTATTTTCTACCCTACCTTTTCCCTTTTTTGGATTTTTTTTATTAAGATCTACCCACTTTATAATAAGTTTCATCCATCTAACTCAACTAGGTTTTAACTTTATTCTAGGTTTCACTCATCCATACATATACTTGGTTAAAAACCTATATGCTCAATCTGCTATTCTACCATGTAGTTTTTTAACCCATACCTTCAACTTGTTTTATAGATTTGAGATCACCTCCATTGAGATTTTTAAATGTTAGAGGTCACCTCATTAAATATAAGTTGTGCATAAAACTCAATTCAATAGAAGAAATCTAGCACTATAATGAGGGCCACTCATGTGCCTTCCCTAGTAGAGGTTATCCCCTAAATTTGAATTACACTAGAGACACCAAAAATAGTAATAATCTCTAAATCTAAAACCAATATTTTAGTTTTGCTCTTTTTGATCCATCGAAGGCCTATATCTACACTAGGTGTCCTCACCATATCCCAAGTCAAAACACCTTCCCTAGTGAGAAACCTCTAGCCCATTAATCATCATATGGATAAACCTTGGTTAGTTGGATCTAACATTATATTCCCAAGAGATTTTCATGATTTACCAAGTAATCCAGATAAATATCTACCTTATATCTCCCCTTTAGGAGGAAGAATGTCAAAAGAGCATATCAAGTCCTTCAAAGATGCTTTAATAATATGAATGCCACTAATAAAGAAATTGCATACAACATTTTCCATTTTACACTATAGAATGCTTCTTATGATTGGTTTTTCAATTTACAAAAGAACTTAATTACTTTATGGAACTCATGTCAAAGAACGTTTCTTTCCCAATTTGGACAAGTTACTAGTCTAAGTGTGGTATATCATATTTTCACTAGTATGAAGAGGGAGATGAATGAGCCAATATATGATTTCAATTCAAGGTTTCAAAATATGTACACTTAGATAAGTGTTACGTATAAACCACCAGTGGCATTAACACTTGAAATGTAAAAGAATTCCTTAGATCTAATTACTATAGTATTTTTGAAAAGAGCTATTAATACTAACACTTTATCATTTGATTATGAATAAGTGATCAAGATTGATAAGTAGATAAATCCAAATATACTAGGCACTCATAGCCTCAATGTTAGTTCCCTGACTTTGAATCCAATGCCTCATGTGAATCAAAATGTTTCAACATTCAACCGGAACTAGTTATATGCATTTCCTCCTTTGATGCATCACATACTGAATTAGAATTATGGCTTCTTGAATAAATTTGCATATATAAATGGTCATCAATATAACCAACATTTGATCCCATCCAATGTTACAATTACTTAGGGTGTTGATTCTACCAAATCATAATTAGATGTTATACAAAGAATGGTCCAAAAATTAAGTAATGAATTATTGGGCATGTAGAGGAAGATGAGTAATGCTACTGTTCAGACTAATAATCAAAATTATAGGTTTCAAACATATAATAGACCTTTTAATAAGTTTTTAAATAATGTATAATATTAGTAACCTAATAATTTGTCAAAAATCAACATAGTGGAGATAATTATGCCTAGTTGGTGTAGAGTTCACAATACATCATAACATGGGGAACTTGAATGTGTTTAATTTTCTGTAACATTCAAGATATTTCAAAGAGAAATGGTGAGGTAGTAATTTATGAATAACCCACTAGAGTTCCTCCATGAGTCTATTCTCTCAAGCACTAGTATGGTTTTTGAAACTCATGAGTTTCCTTTCCCAAACAAGGATGATAATGTACCAAAGGATAATTTTAATGAGGTGCATGCCTTCCATAAATATCAGAGAGGCAATTAAAATTTGAGGAATAAACAACCTTCACAATGTCTACTCTAAATAATATGACTATTCCACCAAATTTAAAGGTTAATAAAAATCTAGCTCCCCCAAAATGGACTGATTAGTCCAAGATACAGAAGAACAAATCAAAGTAGGATATAACATTATTGAAGACATAAATAAAATTAAAGTAAACATCACTCTTATGAATTGGATTAGATCATCAAATATAAAAAGATCTTATGGATGTCTATCACAAGAAAATATATGATAGAGAGGATGAAGGCTACTATGGATAGCATATTCATAATTGTTTAGTTGATTCTAGATCTTTGGCTACTGTGATACCAACTTATATTTTTTAGAAGCTTGGATTGACTCAAAACCCATCTAAGAGGATGGTTTTATATATAGATAAAATAGTGGTGCTTGTGGTTGGATAATTGAATGATTTACACATGCAAGTGGCATCTGAACCACATGTGTAGATGATTTTTGATATACTTGTGGTAGATATCCTAGAGGGATATGGACTACTACTTAGTAGATACTAGTCAAAGATGTTGAATGGATATAAAGTTATAGACTTCTCTCATATTTGGCTGCCATAGAGATGTGTTAAAAACTAGATTTAAATTGATTGAGAATTAAGAATGAATCATCCCATCATATAACACAATACTAAGAATGAAGAGGTAAGTTATAAATCCCCAAATCTTAGAATTTATACTTTTGCCATAAAATATGAATTGTAAGAACAGTTTTCCATAGACCCTCCCAATTGTGGAATCTCCACTTTTATGGTTCAAGATCCAAGCAAGGATCAGGTGTGGGTGTTGTATTTGTTAACCCATAAGGTAATAAGTACCTAGTATCCTACAAGTTGCAATTCCATTGCATAAATAATAGAGTAAAGTATGAGGTATTGAGTTTGGGACTATAATTCACTTTAAAAAATAATTTCAAATGTATACTAATATATGTATATTAATAGATGGTAGTTAATCAATTCAAAAACAAATACTAGTGAAAATTATCATATCTAAAGAGGTACAAGCACAAATCCTAGGATTTGATTAAGAAAGTTGAAACCTTCAACATAGTAGTTATTCTTAGAGAGTAGAATTAGGTTGTTGACTCACTAGTTACTTTAGTTGCTAATTTTGTTCTATTTAAATAATCTAAGTTGTGGATATTTTCCATTGAGATTGTGTCTTTCCCATATATTCTTGATAGTGTGGAAAATTTCTAGGTCTTTGGTGATGACTAGCAGTTTGTCAAATTCTTGGCCAATTTAGGATAATTTGAATATCAAAGCATTGATGATAAAGAAATCAATTATCTATGTTAGGATGAATTGGGATGAGTTATTCAACTCAAATAAAATCATCTTCTTTTAGGTGTGGTTTCTTTGGAGAGAGCATTTGATTAAGACCCCCAAGCTCAATAATTAAGGTATCTCAAATTCAATGAATCTGAGTTCAATAAAGAAAAATTGGGAAATTAGAGTGATCCACGCTATGTCAATATTAGTATTAGCTACATTCCAAAATAAATACATAGGGTAAATTATTTACTCACCTAGTATAAATATTGATTGCATGGATGTATGAGTTATTAAAGGTTTTTAACCCAAGCATCATCACCCATATAATCTTGTTGAATATAGACCATAAGACGTTAAGTCAAAAACAAAGTTCAATAAATCTTATATTACAATCACTCATCCAGAAAGAAGTGGAGAATTTATTAAGTGCAAAGATAGTGTTTTCTATCAGACATTCTACCTAGGTTGCCAACTTAGTTATAGTGAGTAAAAAGAATGGGGAAATCAAATTATGTTGATTTCAAGAATATAAATAGGGATTTTGAAAAATAAAACCACTCATTACCTTCCTTGGATGAGGTGATCTAGATAATAAGTGGTTCAGTAATGGTGTCCTTCTTGGATATTTTTTCAAGATATAACAAGGTGTTGGGAAAATTTAAAGATAGAATGAAGACTACATTTACCATAAAGTGAGGTACTTATACATAAAAGTGGATGCCTTTTGGCCTAATTAGTGTAGGAGATACCTTTAAATGATACATAAACCACATATTTCAAGGGTTTATAGGTAAATTCATAATCATTTACATGGATGACCTCATTATTTTTTCAAAAAATAGAACTGATCACGTAGGCCATCTATAATCAAATTCTGAAAGATGTAGAAGGTTTGTCATCTCACTAAACACAAAAAAGAACATATTTGGTGTTACTAAGGGAAAAATATTAGGCCACATAATCACCAAATAATGAATCATAATTAAACTAGATAAAGTTTAGGGGAGTTCAAAAATTACATTCTCAAATAGTAAGAAGGAGCTCAAGTCTTTCTTTAAAAGGATCAATTGTGAAGAAGTTTATCTCAAGTTTTGTAAAAATCATTGAAATTATGAATGTAATGTTCAATAAAAATTCTAAAGTGGAGTGGACACTAGAGGCCTAAAATTCCTTTGAAAATATCAAGGATACCATATTTTAGGCTCCAATGTTAATAATCTTAGGCTTCAATAACAACTTTTTATTATATTTGTTTGCTTCAAAACACTTGATTGTTGCAATGCCTACTTAGAAGGATGGAATTAAACATCCTATTGAATTAATGAGAAATAATTTTAAGGAATTGGATCTCAAGTACTCCATAATAGATAATTATATTATTTCTCTAGTCAAAGTGGTAAATAAATTTAGACATTACATCTTGATAAATAAAACTATTGTTATTATTCTAGACCCTGTCGTCAAGCTCAATTTACAATAGAAATAATTGGAAGAGCGTAGAGGAGAATGGATGGAAAATTTTTAAGAGTATGAACTAGAAATTAATACTACCCAAATTATTAAAGGGTAAGTCATCATTAGCTTATGAATAACCCTGACCTATTCACCACCATTGATGAGGTTTGTCAAACCTAGGAATCTAAAGGAGATTGGTATTATGATATCATTCAATATTTACTCATAGATAATTGTTCCCCAAAAATCAATAGAGAACAATTGAGAGATTTGAGATTCAAAACTACTCACTATATGATCAGAAAAGGAATCCTATATAGAATAAATTATGAAGTCATCTACCTTAGGTGCATATCATAAGAAAAAACTCAATAGATTTTGGATAACCTAAACTAAAATATTGGTAGTGGTCATCTATCTAGAAATACCACAACACATAATATCCTTTGAATTGGATATTATTGGCAAATAGTATTCAAGGATGCACACACCCATGTAATAACATGCCATGAATGTTTATTATTGGCCAAGAGATAAGTGTATGTAGCGATGCCACTACAAAAAATCATTGAAAGAAGGCCATTTTCTCAGTGGGGCTTAGATTCATCAATGTCATTAACCTAAATTATTCATCTAGACACAAATTTATGCTCACTGCCATAGTTTATTGCTCCAGATGGACTAAATTAATGGGTACAAGGCATTCTAGAGTACATGATGTAATCAATTTTCTAGAAGTACTTGGTAGCCTACAAGTTGTAATTATTTTGTATAAATAATGGAATAGAGTATGAGGTATTGATTTGGGGACTACAATTCACTCTCAAAAATAATGTAAAACAACTACTAATATATGGAGATTCAAGTCTAGTAATTAATCAGGTAAAAAAATACCAGTATAAATTATCATATCTAAAGAGGTACAAACACAGATCATAGAATTTGATTGAGTTATTTGAAACCTTCAACATAGTAGTTATTATTAGAGAATAGAATCAAGCTATTAATTCACTGGTCACTTTAGTTGCCAATTTGGTGTCATTGTAAGAATCTAAGGTGCATATATTTTCCATCGATCTCGTACCTTGCCCAACTATTCTTGATAATGTGGAAAAATTCTAGGTCTTTGATGATGACCAACAAATTGTCCAATTCTTGACCAATTTAGGAAAACTTAAATCTCAAATCATTGATGATAAATAAAGTAGTTATATGTGTTATGATGAATTGAGAGAAGGATTTATTCAACTCAAATAAAATCATCTTCCTTTAGGGATGATTTATTTGGAGATAGAATTCAATAAAGACCCTTAGGTTTATTAGTTGAGGCAATCCAAATTCATTGAATCTAAGTTAAATAAAGAGAACTTGGGAGATGAGAGTGATCTATGCTATTAAAATATTGGTCTCAGCTACACTCTAGAAGAAAGATAAAGGGTAAAATATTTACTCACCTAGTATAAAAATGTGATTTCATGGATATATGAAGGCTTTAAGGTTTTTAACCTAAGAATCATCACCCATAAAATCCTACTAAAGCCAGACCACAAGTCGTTTAGTCAAATACAAAGGCCAGTTAGTCCTATCCTAAAACCACTCATCCAAAAGGAAGTGGAGAAGCTATTAAGTGCAAAGATAGTGTTTCCTATCAAACATTCTACCTGGGTTGCCAACTTGGTTCTAGTCAAGAAAAAAATGGGGAAATCAAATTGTGTTGATTTTAACAATCTAAATAAATCTTCTAAAAAATATAACTATTTTTTACCTTCCTTAAACAAGGTGATCCAGATAGTAAGTGATTCTATAATGGTGTCCTTCTTGGATGGGTTTTCAATATATAGCTAGGTGTTGGTCAAATCTAAAAATAGAATGAAAATTATATTTACCATAAAGTGGGGTACTTATGCATACAAGAGGATTATTTTTGGATTAGGTAACGTAGGATTTACCTTTCAATGAGACATGTACCATGCATTTCAAGGGATAATAGGTAAATGCATAATAATTTATATGGATGGCCTCACTATTTTATAAAAAAACATAAATGATCACATAGTCGACCTATAATCAATATTTGAAAGATGAAGAAGGTTTATCATCTAACTAAACCTACAAAAATAGCATATTTGGTGTTTTTAGTTCTTAGTTATACACCTTGTACATGTGACCTTGCACACTTAAGATAAAATGGCAAGCAATGATGAAAAACCCACTAGTATGTCATTGTATCTAGGGAAGGGTTTAGCATCAAGATTACACTGAATGTAAAAAATGACTAAGAGGTACCTACAAAGGGTATGGCCAACACCCTACTACTTCTAGTTTTACCTGAACCAAGGTGAGAGGACCTATGGGGAAGCTTGCTCACATGGGGAGATTTTGCAATTCAACCTCCATGGGAATTTTTATCATAAATAAGGCATATATATGACCAAGGCATAACCAAGTTGATTTTTGATCCCAGTTATACACCTCATACACTCAACCTTACACATTTGAGAGAAAATTTCAAGCAATGATGAAAAACCTACTAGTATATATTTGTAGCTGAGGAAGATTTTGGCATCTAGATTAGACCAAATGAAAAAAATGACTAAGAGGCACTTACAAAGGGTATGGTTAACTCCCTGCTACTTTTGTCTTTGCCTAAACCAAGGTGAGAGGACCTATGGGGTAGCTTACTCACATGGAGAGAATATACAATTCAACCTCTATGGGGATTTTCAATACAAATAAGGCACACATATGATCAAGGCACAACCAAACTCATTCACTCCACTTGGAAAAGGTTGTCACATAGAATGAACAAATGCACTATGTCATACACAAGCTACTGAAGACATATTTAAAAGTGAGTATAACCTTCATTCTAAATAATTTTCAACAACAAAGGGGATGAATAAAAGTCTTCAATGTTAGGATTTAAATCACAAAAGGTAGACACATGTTAAGTATGTAATATCTTATGCATCTACTAGCAAATAACACTTAAGATATAAAAAGGGTGCATTATTTGTAGGTTAGGATAGGGTAGGATGAGTTGGATGATTATATAAAAGGGGAGGGTAGTGTGTTGGTGGATTTCAATCAATAGGGATTATTTCAACATTCATAATATTACTTATTATAAAGATGCAAAAAACTTAAATGAAAGTTAATGGAACTACCAGGAGTAATTTATACTTATTGGTGCCAATGAAATGCAAATACCCAAATGATCCTTAAAATCCTAGAACATACACTAAAACTAGAATCTCATATGCTTTTTCTTTTCAAATACATAACCTTAAGGTTCCCTAACAATTTATTCAACAACATATCCTAAAATAATGTAGAAAGGGTTTAAAATCTAAATCTATGCTTAAAATGACAACTAATAATGAGCATAAACCCAAATGTCTAATCAACAAAATTTGTAAAACATATTAATAAAATTCATCAAAAAAAATTAGTAGAGAACTACAAATAATTTCATTAACTTTGAAATAAAATATTACACACATCAGTGTTTTAAAATGCTTTCATGGGGACAAGCATGGTGGATTTACTCCATGTTGGATATGGGAGACATATAAACATGTTCTCAGAGCTTGTTAATGGCTATACAAATGAAACCACCTTAGCAAGAGGGGAAAAATACAAATAATAGTGATCCCAAATTTTTTAAGAGCCTATGCTTAGAAAGAAAACAAAGACCCAAAAACACAACCAACCCCCTTTTGAATAGAGGATAAGCCCTCTATTTATAGTTTTTCAAATTTGGGACTGTGGATTGTAATTTGAAAACTGTAGAATAAGCCTTCAAGTCCACCAAGATACTTCCATCTAGAATATGCCCTTTATCATCCCTGAGATCCTCATCCAATTATAAGGAAAAATCATTGTTACAACCACCTTTGTAAGGAATAATGAAGATTTACAACAAGCATTTGATCTTTTGATTGAAGATGCTAGTAAATTCATTATCAAGATGGTAAAATTCATAGTGGAAGCCCAAATAGCAATTTTTTATCATATGCAACTACCTATAGATGATTTTTACCACTTACCTACATAGTTTGAGGGAAGAAATCATTTAAGGAGCCAAACAGAATTTGTTCTCATGTGTAACCATTTGGAGATGATTTTGATTGCTTACCTACATAGTTGGAGGGATGAAATCATTTGAGGATCAAAACAAAAAAATTCCTCATGTGTAACCATCTAGATATGCTCTCCTACTAATGGATTTTTAAATCATGGAAGCTTTTGGATAGAAATCCTCCTCTTTATGCATGCCAAGGAAATCTTATTACCTTGTGATGATTATAATTGCAAAGCTCTAGCTGTGATGAAAATTGAAAATATCTATAGTCATTTGGAAAAAATACATTGGAATAGAAGTTATACCTTCCTTTGTTCTTTGAATCATTTCCAAATCCATGAAAAACTATCAATTTTAATTGCCAAGCCAAATTATTCCATATATTGATACTTAGCATGCCACATCAGATCAAACTAGGAATTTTTAGGGTCTAAGAGTGACTAAGTCAATTAATTGGCTCAAATTTATAAACTTGTTGCTTCCTCATATAATCTAAACCCATTGAAAATTCCATCTCAGCTCACACCATTAGATTATCTCTACCTGAGTAAATGTGAGCTATTGATTTTGTGAGAGCTACTCAATCTCTAATTCATGGCATGTATTTATGTCACTTGTCATCTTTATGTTTCTCCATAGGATCCTTATCTTTTAAACCTTGGTTATGCACCATCAAATCTACTAGGGATGAGTAAATTTGCTTTATTAGATCATGATATGAGGGGTAGAACATTATTAGACACTACCTATACTTGGCCCTAAGTATGTGCCACTTAGTAGCCTCACGATCTTATTGTGTACTTTGAAAATAGTCTCTATTAATTTGAGCACCATCATGGTGCATGGTGGCACATTATGCTTCTTGACCTTTTGACCTATTATGATCACCAATGGATCTATTACTACTTTCCTAAGATCTAGACATTTGTTGATCTCACATTCTCTCATAGAGTATTTGACTTTTTGAATCCTCACCCAAGAAAATGTGAGTTGTAGATATACCTTTATTTAAAAATAAATGGCAACTTTATAGTGCCTAATTTTTATGCTCCAACAACTATCCTAGAACATTTTAATTCCAATGACTACTTGTCATGCCTTAAAATTGACATTCGTGTGCCTATCAAAAAATGTCTACAAGACTATCATACTTGTAATTTTGGAAAATTTATTTGAATACTTTGTTTATTAGTCCTTTTGTTCATGGGCATCCTATTTTCATGTGGCTTTTTTATGTCGAGACCTTTGTTTTAGGGAATCACTCTGCAACAATTAGTCTTCAGCATTTTTGCTCCATAACAATCCTTTCAAGCATTTTATCAAGAATTTTTTTATACTTTTTATCTCAAATAATTTCCTTGAAGCATATAATATCTTTTAAAAATTTATTTTTCAAGACAATTATCTCAAATAAAATGTCTGAAACAAATGAGCCCTACATTTTTCTCAAATAATTTTGAATTTACACTTTTATCAAAGAAACACAATTACTTTGGAATTTTTTTAAAACACTTTGCCGATGAAAATATGAATTTATACTTTTACTAAGTAAAGACAAAATAACACTTGTTAGATTTAACTTGAACCTAACATTTCAAATGAACACTATAAAATAGGAATATAGATAAGGACATAAGCTTTGATACTTGACTTGGGTTGTACTTAGGCATTACACTTGACAAGGGATCAATTTATTTAATGCAATTTTTGGAACTAACACTAGCTCTTGCTTGGGGATGGATACCCTCTATAGGTGTGCAAAGAACCCCAAAATGTAAGACTAGGTGCCATTCTAATGGGATAGGGAGTCAAGACTTAGCAATTTTAGTAAACACTCAACAAAACAATGGCAGACTTGACAAAATAATATTAGGAGGATATGAAAATGAACACACAATAGAAAATATGAAGGCAAACTATACAAACAAATCTTGAAGCAAAGGGGTGACAAAGTAATGACATAATATAAAGATAGAACAATACACTATATAAAAATGTACACAACTGACGTACTTAATCAAGAAGTGTTTTAGATACATGTCATTGATTGGCAGCTCCAGTATTTGACCATCCAAGTCTCTTAATAAAAAGGTGTGTTCCCCAATTTGGTAGTCTATGGAATAGGAACCCATCCACAAGGCATCAAATTTTCCATGTTTTCTTTTCTTCTCATGCATGTTATCCTAAAGTAGAACTAGATCACCTACTTAGAAATTTCTTGGGGTGACTTTCTTATCAAATACCTTATTCATATTTTCCTTGAACATGAGGTATATTTCATGAGCTTGTCTTCAAATTTCATCAATCTCAATAATCTAGTTCATCCTACTTTCATAGTGGTTGATTTGATCATCATCTTCTAGTTGTTATATGAGCTGATAAGTGGGAAACTAAAAATTCATAGTAAAAACTCCTTGAGATCCATAAATGATATCAAAAGGGATTTTTCCTATATCTCTTGTAGACACCTAAATCTAGCCATTGATAATCTCTAATCAAGATTTTGGGCAATTTCCACCCAAAAGGCACAATTTAGCCTAAAAACACTATAACATGCTAAATGATGTGAAATTGATGTATTCAAGTGTCAATTTTGGCTAGTGTATCCCTAAATGGGAAATGAAATTTATGGGCTAGCGAACTTTAATCAGATCATTTTGAGTCAAAATGCCAATTTTACACCTAGGTGCTATGGATTGCTCTTTTCTATTAAATCTTTTGTACAAGACATGTACCTTCATTATTTATTATTGGTAACATCCTAAAAGGTAATATGGTTCAAATGCATATGGAATTTCCTTCTAATTCCAATATAATCAAATTTTGGACTAATAATAAGGCATTTTGATCAATTTCAGTAATTTGTGTACAAAGTGCTTAATCATGCTTAAGAGGTAGTTAACCCAAATCAAGGCATAATTAATAATTTCATGGAAAGTTGTTTAATACTTATTTTTGGAAATTAATATTGAATATTTACATCATTAGGTGACCTCATTTCTTGGGAAGGCATCCCTAGGCCATAAATGCCACAAATATCAAGATTCATTCCCTCCGTGCCTCATTAATACCTTTTATGATGCCCTCTATGCCTCTTAATTTCTTCTTCTTCCAATTTCATGATGAGGATAATTATAAACTTAATTCCAAAAATTGAAGTATCCTTAACCACACATCTCAATCTTGAGATGGATAGTTTAGGTTGATTCTAATCAATCTATAAATAGGAGGCCTCACCACATCATTTAAAAAGACTTGAGAATGCAAAGTTATAATGTAGGATTAGTTCTAAAAGCTTCATGAAACTAGTGTTACCATGCCAAATTGATTCCAATATAAGCCAAAGGTGCCAAGGAGAGATGGAGGTAGCCAAGCTTTCATTGCTAAGGACTTCATGAGCACAAGCTGAGCAAGCCATCACTACAAAGGAAGGTGAAGGAATTCTTGTGTTTTCATTCCTTGATTTTTAGTTGTGTTTGTCATTTTTTTGTTAACTAAGCTCTCCCTAGTGTCGAGGCCTAGATATGTTATGCTATTAGTGTGTTTCTTTCATTTTGTTTTCATTTTGGAGCTAACACCATACTAACCATCCTCTCTTGAGTTAAATTCTTAGATCACATTATGGCATGCTCGATGGGACTAGACATATCTCACACCTGAAGAAGAGAATTTTACAACTCTAAAATATTTATTTGGACCTTTAAAACTCTTGCAAATTGATTTTATAACTTTCTTTTGCCATTTTTAGTTACCACAGTTTTGCATAGTAACCGATGTTAGAAAGTAAGACCAACATCGGTTACATGGCTTAACCAACATCGGTTAGCAAAATCAACATCAGTTAAATTTTGGTTAGCCAAGGTAACCATCATTAGTTGTATATAACTGACATCGGTCACTGTGTTTTTTTAAAAACACAGACCTGAGAGCTATTTTTCTAAAGTTCATTATTTCAAACCAAAAAGAGCTTAAAATACAAAGGATATGCTAACATTTTTTCTATATGACTAAGCTTGATATTTTTTCAAAACATGTTTAAATCATGTTTGCATGCTTAAAAATCAATTAGGAACCTTGTTTTGGGTGTTTAACAAAGAAATTAGATGTTTTTCATGAATGTTTTCAAAGTTTACAACTAAGACCAAGGGGTTAAATGAATACCACCTCACTTTCATTTGGGCTTAAAATTGAGCACACTTGTCAATTATTGTTTGTAATAGTTGTTTAAATTCAATCTTTGTTTGGTAAAAAGAGGAATGTTACGTGTATGCTCTTCCATTTGTCTGCTATAGGGAACCCTTTGAATCTAAAGCACCAATCCTATTGTAAATAGCCTAGTCTAAGGCTTAGAAAGAAAGTAATCTAAATCACTCCCCAAAAACATGTTAAAGTTTGGGTGACCTTAAAAATGACCCTAAAGTCTTTCTATTTCATTATTTTTTTATTTTTATGCAAATTTGGCTTGTGAGGGGGACTTCATCACCTCCCACAAGTTCTTTAGGGAAGATTTGACCCAAGGTTTCATCTCTTAGAATTGACTTCATTTGGCTCTTTTGGAGTTGCACACAAGATGTAGTGGCACTTTGGAAATCACACTACACTAAGTGAACAATAGGATGTAGTGGTTGCAAAAAGGACTAGACCTTTTTCCAATAAGCCAAGTGATACAAACCCAAAATCCATGCTTTTCTTTTGCATTTTTTGGCATGAAAATAATTGTACAATTGATTCTCCTAGATCATTCAAAAACTTATTATATCTTAGATAAATCCCCACTTACCATAGAAGTATTTTTGGTGTAAAGTGTGCCTCAAGGTCCATGTTATAGTACTATCATTTGAGAGGAGGGTGTAAAAACCCTACTATATAATACACATTTAATTTTGTATGAACACTTAAAATCCTCTCAAATGATGTATATTGATGGATTCCAATAATACCAAGAAACCTTGTCAATTTAGGATCTAAGAAGATTAATTAGTTGGCCTTGTCTTAGATTAAATTCTTGTTTAAATTCAAAACTTGGTGTAAACAAATAATCCAAACAAAACACATAGTCCAAATTTTCCTTTAAATAAAGAGGCGTTATGTTGCCCACATAAGATCATCAATTTTACCTTGTTCAAAAGTTCATCAAAAGCTTAATAGTCATATCATCCACTTTGGCATAGTTATGCTACCCAATTGAGTCTAGACCTCTACCAAAGTTGTTTAAGTCATTCACTTATAATCTATATTTGAAATTAAACCTTTATAAGTTCATAGGGTTAATGTGTTAAGTGGGTTCTCCATTTGCACTAAATTTGAGGGAACTTAGGTTTAATTTCTAATTTGGGTTGAAGGTCATCTAAAACTCATAATAATTGGCATCACTTGATAGACTTAAGTCATTTTTTGCTAAACACTTGTACTTTGATTCTATGCACCACTACATTTTAAATCAAATAAAGTAATGTTATGCTGTCAAAATTTTAAGAAAACATCTTTACCTTAGAGAATTTTTTAAATAAACCTTTTTTATCACACCTTTTGGGTAGTATAGCATCATTACTAATCTAGGTGGATCTATGTACTATTCTATTTTGAAAGTCTTTAAATTCTAGTCAAAATTTGCACATCAAAGAACTCATTGTGAGCTTTCTAGTGCTTCTTTTAGAATGCAAAATAGAGTCCAGATGCTCAAGATAGAGCTTACTGAAGTATTCTTTCCACAGGTAAATAATGGGTGTCAAAAAGTGATGTGGCATTGTTATAATATGCCAAGTGTTCCAATAACCATTTGACACATGGCAATATGAAATTGTAAAAAAAATTGGTTTGGTGTTTGGTTTGTTGATAGCCTCCAGTCTTTGACAAGTAGTCATATGAGGATCCATGGGCCCCATTATTTACTCATTGGGGGCCCTCAGTAAGGGTTAGCACACTCTTTTGGAGGGGTGCCTTGGCCTCCTATTCTTCATCTATTATTATATGCAAAATTTTATTTAAGTTATAAATCCTATTGAAACCCCACCAATGTGGGATAATTGTTTTTCACTTTGTAATATGGATCCATAAACCAACACATGGCAGAACCACCAACCAACACACATTAGTTGTCATGCCACACAAACCATGTAAGACTAAGTCCTAACTAGCCATTTTCCAATGGTGGCTTAAGTTAGGCATCATGCTAAGCCTTGCACATAAGTCTCCCCCAAAAGGGACGTCAGCACTCATCAAGGAGGCCGCAAATCTATTTAATGCATGTAATCCCTTCTCACACAACAAATGTGGGATAAAGGATAAGACAAAAGTGCTAAAGGGAAGGTTGATGCCTTGAACCTTGTACCTCTTATGCAAAAGGATAAGCCTTGACCACTTGACCCATAGGCTTGGAAGTAGTATAAAAGGAGTGAAATTCCATTTGAAGGCTATTATTTAGCCAACTATGTAAAAGAATTAAGAAGGTTAGATAATTAATTAAGCCTTGTACAGCCTTGGGCCATTAATGATAGGTTTGAGAGATATATTTATAGGCAAGCAGAGACCAAAGAAGGTGAATTGAAGACTTGTATTAATTTTGTAATCCATTTGTTGCACAAAATTAATGGAAATGGTCCTCACTTCGAACGGACCTAGAGATGTAGGCTATTAAAGCTGAACTCCATTATCAATTTGCTAGTGATTTCTTTTGATTTTCTCTACTATTTATTTTAATTATAATCTTCATTTTAATTTTGGATTTAATTTATTTATACAAAATTAAATGGAAAAGTCAAGAAAAAGTAGATCGTTTAAATGCAATAGTGTGTTATTTGAATGTGCTACACTTGCATTTTCAGTTTTTAGATCAGATTTTTGGTATCAGAGCAGTTGTTGTTTAACAATGGTTGCTAGTGTATGTTGACAAGGTCTAAATCCCAAAAGGGTGAAGGAAAACTCATTGAGTATAATCTGGAGATTGGCTCAAGGTGTGCTTTAGGGATGGTTGAAGAAGAGATGGAATTCGAACAAGCTTTCCATTAAGCCTTCATGGAGATGAGAAGCATGGTTGAGGAATTATACTATGATAAACAAAGGAAATCCAAGAATGAAAAAGGTGATTCACAAGAATCAAAAGGTAAAGAAACTAAAAAACCTTCTTCATTAGATGATGGTAAAAAAATTGAGGAATCTCTCCCTTTACTCAAATTGGATATTAAGTTTGAATTACCAATGTTTAATGGTGAAATTAATGTCAAAAAGTTGGATAATTGGGTCAAGTAGATAAAAATTTATTGTAGGGTCCAAAAGATTGCAAGAGATGAATCAAAAATTCATTTGGCTACTCTTCGTATGGGAGGCATAGCTCTCATCTGGTGGGAGAGTAAGTTGAAGGAAGCCAAGCTTAAAAAAGGTAACTCAATTTCTACTTAGAATGAATTTGTTGAAGAACTCAAAAATCAATTTTATCCTTTAGGTTATATGTAACAAGCCATGATGGATTGGCAAAGTTTCAGACAAGGAAAAGGCTAAAATGTTCAAGATTATACACAAGAATTTAGGAAAAAAGCTTTACTTTTGAATGTTCCTCTTCACGCACAAGAAACACTGCTAAAATATATAGGTGGGCTACATAGTTACTTAAGACATATGATTCTTATGTTCAATCCCACTAATTTAGATGCAGTATGTGTACAAGCCACTCATTTAGAGGCTAAGGGAAAACAATCAAAATAATCTCTTACTAAAGTTAAAAGTAAGCAGTCTAATGTTAAGCAATCCAAAGGGGAAAATTCATCAAGAAAGGGTAAACAAAAATCCACTTTTACTATTAAAAAAGAAGAAGGAAAACCATTTTGTAATCATTGCAGGAAAAATCATTATGAGTCTAAGTGTTGGAAACTACACCCTGAGTTAAGGCCTAAGAGGTTTCAAAAGAAGGAAAAGAAGACTAATTCTATGGTTCAGGACTTAGGTTCAGATTCAGGTGATGAAACTAAGATCATAGCCATGGGATTACATAATGATTCTTCTCTTTTAGTTTCTAGCACTAAGTCATCAAATGATGCATCTTATTCTAAATAAAATTTTGTGCATGTTGATAAGAAAAGAAATGAATTGTTCCACATTAGAGTTGTTTCAAAACATACTAAGATTGATAATCTATTTGATAGTGGTTCACAAGCAAATTGAATTTTTGAAGAGGGTGTTAAGAAGTTAGGCTTACAAACCAATCCCCATTCAAAGCCTTATCCACTAGGTTGTGTGTGTGACAATGTGAAGCTACAAGTATCACAAACTTGTACATTGAGGTTTGCCATCACATCCAAGTTCATAGATGAGGTTAAGTTGGATGTTGTCCCATTGGACATATGTGGGATTGTTTTGGGAAGCCCATATCTTTATGATAGAAAAGAAATATTTTATAGAGAGGAGAATAAGTACTTACTTGTTAAGGATGGCATTGAATATATAGTCAGAGCACATCACATTAAAACAAGTCTTTCCTTGG
Source organism: Torreya grandis (assembly GCA_037957365.1). Taxonomy (NCBI): domain Eukaryota; kingdom Viridiplantae; phylum Streptophyta; class Pinopsida; order Cupressales; family Taxaceae; genus Torreya; species Torreya grandis. The sequence goes on along the minus strand of JARHVA010001154.1, from coordinate 2,161,827 downwards.
TTATAGCAGGGCAAATGAAAAGACTAGTTAATTCAAGCAAGACTTTTTGTCTCATGTTGATTAAGTCTAAGGAAAAAGAATATTCTCAGGATTTGGAAAATTGTGATCCTAAACACAAGAATGAATTGGTTGAAATCATTTCTACTTATGATGATGTATTTCAGGATCCTAAGGGTTTTCCCCCTAAAAGTGGAGTTCAACATGAAATTCAGCTATTATAGGATTCTCCTCTCCTTAACATTGGCATGGATAGGTTATCAGTGGTGGAAAATGAGGAAATCAAAAAATAGGTAATGGATCTATTGGATAGAGGTATTATTCATCCAAGTTCATCTCTTGTTGATTTTCCAATTATTTTGGTGCCAAAAAAAGATGGCACATGGTGAATGTGTGTTGATTTTCATGCTTTAAACAAAATTACTATTAAGAATCATTACCCTCTTCCTTGTATTGATGATTTTTTGGATCAATTAAAACATGCTATTTATTTCACTAAGCTATATTTGAGAAGTTGATATCATCAAGTAAGAATTAATGAAATTGATGTGTGGAAAACTTCCTTCAAAACAAAATAAGGATTGTTTGAATGGCTTGTTATGCCTTTCAGATTGTGTAATGCCCTAGCTACATTCATGAGAATGATGAATGATGTTTTTAGACAATTTCTTGATGATTTTGTCATAGTTTACTTAGATGATATATTGATTTTCAGCAAGTCTTGGGAAGAGCATGTGATCAACATTAAGAAAGTCATGGATGCATTAAGAAGGGAAAAACTTTATTTAAAAATGTCAAAATGTGAGTTTAGAAAAACCTCTTTGATATATTTGGGTTACATTATAGGACATGGTACATTGAAAATTGATCCTGCAAAAGTGGCAGTCATTGTTAGCTAGCCTACACCCACTAATACAACTGAGGTTAGAAGTTTTCTTGGTGCATTATAATTTTGGATAAAGTTTATTTCTTAATTTTCATATATTGCATCACCTTTGCATTCTTTGACAAGTGTGAAACATGTCTTTTAGTGGGGAGGCAAGCATCAAAAAGCCTTTGACACTTTGAAAGAAAAGATAAGTATTGATCCAGTCTTGGCACTTCCTAATATACAAAAACCATTTGAGATCAGGACAGATGCAAGTGAGTATGCTAAGGGAGCTATTTTAATGCAAGGTAAGAAACTAGTTTGTTATCATTCTAAAACCTTCACAAGTGTAGTAAGAAAATATCCAACTTAAGATAAGGAATTATATGCATTGGTTCAAAGTGTTAAAAAATGGAAATATTACTTAATGGGCAAAGAAATAATAATACATATAGATCATCAGCCCTTATAGTATCTCCAGTCACAAACCAAACTACAATAGTCTAGACATTTTTGTTGGATGGGTTTCTTACAATAATTTCATCTTGTGATTAAGTATAAAAAAGGAATTCAGAATAAGATTGTAGATATGCTATCTAGGCCTCCTATGGTTGTTTCATCTATTCTTTTACAACATGGTTCTTTGTCTCATGAAAGTTATAAAGAATAGTATGTTAATGATCTTGATTTTTAGGATGTCAATAAAGACTTGATGAGTAGTAGACAAGTAGAAGAATTAGACTATCATGTACACAATGATATTTTGTATCATTTGGGTAAACTTTGTATTCCTCAAAATGAGAGGGTGCACATGATTAGAGAAGCACATACTTCTCTTATTTTTGGTCATTTTGGAGTTTCTAAAATAGTTGAACATTTGAAAATGTATTGTTACTAGCACCATATGCAGGAACATGTTGCCAAATATATTAAGGGATGTAATCTTTATGCCACAAGAAAACCTATTAATAGGAAACTGGGACTTTACACTCCTCTACCTATTCCTACTCGCCCCTGGGAAAGTATCTCCATGGATTTTTTGGGGGGTTTGCCTATGACACAAAGAAAACATGACTATTTATATGTGGTTTTGGATAGATTTAGCAAGATGTGTGTTTTGATTCCTTGTACTAAGAAAAGTATTGGGGAAGGCACTGCACACTTGTTCTTTAAACATGTATGGGTTCATTTTGGTCTGACCACTTCAATTATTTTTTATCAGGATTCTCAATTTATTGGGTATTTTTGGTCAACTTTGTGGGGACTAATGGACACTAAATTAAAAAAGAGCAATGCATTTCATCCACAAATCAATGGGAAAATAGAGGTTGTGAACGGCAATGTGGTACATTTGCTTATGGGTTATAGTAATAAACATCTAAAGTTATGGGATGAACAATTATGTTACATATAACATGCATATAACCAGGCACTTCATTCTTCTACTATGAAATCTCCATTTGAAGTTTGTTATGGATACTTGCCTAAATCTCCTCTAGATGTTTGCTATGGATAGGATACAACTATTGGTGAACCAAAAAAATCCATTCAAGCTAAAAAGTTCATTGAACAAATATAGCTCATACATCAGACTGTTTGTACTCAATTGGAGAAAAGTCAAGCCAAGTATAAAGCCAGACATGACAAACATCGTATTGATCACCAGTTTGTTGTAGGTGATATGGTATGGCTTCACATCAGTAAGGAAAGACTGACAAGTGAAGGTAAAAATTTGAAACCAATCTGGTATGGTCTTTTTAAAATTACTAAAAAAAAATAGCACAAATGGTTTCTAATTAGATTTACCTTCTTACATGCATATTTATTCAGTTGTAAATGTGGAAAATATGAAATTTTATGAGCATCTAATGATTATTGATCATGATGAAAGTGTATCCATTCCTTCTATTAATGATTTTGCTCTTGAATATCTAACAAAATTACAAGAAGATACTATTCTTGATAGGATTGTGCAGACTTCATGAAGAGGTGATGTTGAATATATTCATGTTGGTCTCAAAGGGATGTACCCAAATAAGGCCAAATGGATGGAATTTGGAAGGGTGAGAGAGAAATACCCTCACCTCATTACCAATTAATTTTAACTTTTAGAGGCCAAAAGTTCCTAGTGGGGAAGAGTGATCCAGGTGGATCCATGTATCATTCCATGTTGAAATTCTTCAAATTATAGTCAAAACATTTGCACATCAAAGAATTTATCATGAGATTTTTGGCACTTCTTTCAGAATGCAAAACAAAGTCTAGATACTCAAGATTTAGCTTGCTGAAGTATTCTTGAGACAAGTAAATAACGGGTGTCAAAAAGTGATGTGGCATTGTTCTAATATGCCATGTGGTCCAATAACCATTTGACACATGGTAAATTAATTTGTAAAAACAAATTGGTTTGGTGTTTGGTTTATTGATAGCCTCCAATATTTGATAGGCAGTCATATGAGGATTTGTGGGCCATGTTATTTGCTCATTGGGGGCCCTCAACGAGGGTCAGCACACTCTTTTGGAGGGATGCCTTGGCCTCTTATTCTTCATGTGTTATTTTATGCAACATTTTATTTAAGTTAAAAATCCTGTTGAAACCCCACCAATGTGGGTTAATTATTTTTCACTTTTTAATAAGGAGCCACGAACCAACACGTGGTAGAACCCCCAACCAACACACATCAACTACCACACCATACAAACCATGTAAGACTAAGTCCTAACTAGTCATTTTCCAATGGTAGCCTAAGTTAGGCATCATGCTAAGCCTTGCACCTAAGTCTCCCCCAAAATGGATGTTGACAGTCATCAAGGAGGCTGCCAACCTATTTAAATCATGTAATCCCTTCTCACACAACAAATGTGGGATAAAGGGATAAGACAAAAGTGCCAAAGGGAAGGTCGATGCCTTAAACCTTTCACCTCTTATGTAAAAGGATAATCCTTGACCACTTGAGCCACAGGCTTAGAAGTATTATAAAAGGAGTGAACTTCAATTTGAAGGGTATTATTTAGCTGACTATGTAAAAGAATTAAGAAGGTTAGAGAATTAATTAAGCCTTATACGGCCTTGGGCCATTAATGACAGGTCTGAGAGATGTCTTTATAGGAAAGTAGAGACTAGATAAGGTGAATTGAAGACTTGTATTGATTTTTTAAGCCATTTGTTGCACAAAATTAATGTAAATGGTTCTCACTTTAAATGGACTTAGAGACGTAGGCTATTAAAGCCGAACTCTGTTATCAATTTGCTGGTGAATTCTTCTGATTTTCTCTACTATTTATTATAATTTTGATCTTCATTTTAATTCTAGATTTAATTTATTTATAAAAAATTAAATGAAAAAGTTGAGAAAAAGTAGATCGCTTAAATGCAACAGTGTGTTATTCGAATGTGCTACACTTGTATTTTCAGTTTTCAGATCAATTACACTGCTCAAAACATTTCAAAAATTATTTCATAGACCCTCTTGCAGAGTTTCAAATTTTTTCCTATGTTTTCATCCCAATCCAAGTGTAATTTTATTATCTTTAGTCTAAAATATTTATACTATTCACTTTTGTCTAGCTTGTTTGTCAAAAGAACCAAGTTTTGTACCACTTTTAGTGAGAAAATAAACTATTCCTAAAGTGCCTTTTATTTCATACCTTATACATAGTCGATCAAGTTCATGTCCAAAAATCAAATTCTTAGTGTCTTTTAGAGGTGTTTCAAATATATTAGATTAAAACTTTCATCTATTTTCAAAGTCTAGATTTTGACACCATTTGGCCAAGAGTCCTAGCACATGCCTTGTTTGAGCCTAGCTTTTAATGCCATGTTTGGCCAAAATACCTAGCAACTTTTAAATTCCTAGATTAGACTAATTTGAAAAACTTTAACCTTAGAGTTTGGCATTTTGATTTTAAGTTCATTTACTTTCTTATCTTTGTATGAATAGTGAAATGTTAGATACTTCATGCTAGCTTATTTCCTCACAAAAATTTGCATAAACCTTTTGATGAATCTAGACTAAGTTGAAACATCATCTATTTTAGACATTGTCCTTTTTGGAGTTTGTAGAACTCTTTGACCTTTTATCACAAAAGCATTGACTATGGATCCCAGCATGTATTCCTACACTCATAATGGATTCATGTATAATTCGGGGATAAGTAGTGTGGTGTCACAGGAAGAAATGGTCCAAGACCCCTATGAAAAAAATATATCTTATGAGATGGATTACTATCCCTCTTATAATACTCAATCAGGGTCACAAAACCAAGACCCATTGGATAACTATCTGGTTAACATTCCACCTTATTCATAACAATAGCATGAATAAATTGTGTAATACCTAGCTATAATACCTACAGTGGACAAGCCAGTACTTCAATAATCATATTCTACTAATACAGTTTCCACATATGATCCATTTTTGTTTTAGTGACATTTGTTAGAGAACAAAGACAAGATTTTGGATAGATCCATAGAGGTAGGGGCCAAGTTTCCAACAGACTTTCCCCATGAAAATTTACCAAGTCTAGTAAGAGTACCCCATAATATCATTTAAAATCAATAGGCTTCTTCTAGCAATCCTATAGATCTAGTCCAAACTATGTACCAAGATCCTAATATATCCAATCGAGGTAAAAATATCATGGAAGATCACTTTAACCAAATGCAGATAGCATATCAAACCTACTTGAATCTAGCACATGATTTCAATCAGACGAACATGGTAAGTAAGCCTCTTATTGACCTATTTCCTTCAATAAGAGTGTTGATAGAGTTAATTGGACAAGAGAATCCAAATTCTGACCCATTTGTATAAATTTATTTGATAAATAACTTGATGTATATGCCCATTATTGAAGAAGTGTCTTCATCCTATACACAAAATAGTGAGCCAAACATAGTAAAAAATGTGCAAATAACATCCAATCTCGATCAAAGTGGTAATAACATGCAAATAATTAGCCAATAACATGTGCCTATGTTAATCTTATGAATAAGTCATCATATCAAGAAATGGGAGTTTCTACACCCCAACCTCAACTTGTTGCTTCCTCAAGTGTATAACCTATAGGATTAGGTAATCAAATAATGACCAATGTCATGCCTCAACAATAGAATGTGATGAACCTTACTCCTCTTCAATAAGTAATAAGTAATATTCCACAACAATATGCACAATCTAGTGTATCAATGCAATAGAGGACAAATACATTGCCACCTCAATCAGGGGCAATAAATCTTCCACATCACCAAGTAATGAAAAACATACCTCTTCAGTCATAGACTAATATTCCAATCCAAAACCAAGCAATTACTAGTCAACAACATGCAAATATTGGTCAGTGATAGATGCCAAGCATGTAACCTACTTTCACTTCCTCATAGGAATTCATGCAACATGGAGGTCCCCATGTTTCTTAAGTACATACTAGACAATCATTAGTTCAAAATGTGCCATAAATTCAAAGATAGGGTTTTCTCAATAACAAGGTTTGATTAGTTGATATCATGCCCCTTTTCAACCACAATAGGCATAATATAGTTATATCCCTTTGTCCTAACCATAAAATCCTCCAAGTCAAACCTTTATCACCAACCCAAACCAAAATATCACATAACCAAATGTGCAATTTCAAGTACATCCTAATCCACTTATGCATATTCCTAGTCCATTCCCTAAGCAAACCAATGTACCCTAATAGGTATCTCCATCATACCCTAGTCAAAGTGTCCCACTTATGACCTCCCAACCATTTATCCAAACCCAAATTCTCCCTCAAACCAATATTCCTTTGTGTTTCCTATCCCAAGAATCGCAATAGATGAAGGATGCAATTGCTACCATTCAAGCTAGCAAAAAAGATAAAAAGTTAAAATTGGATGACATATATTCCTATCCATTCAACATGGAATATTTTTAGATACCATTTCCCCCAAGATACAAACCATCAAAATTTGACAAATATAAAGGGAAAGGTGACCCTAAGGCTCATTTAACCAAATTCTTCATCGCATGTCAACTAGTGGCATATAATGACATATACCTTTTGTTGTTGTTTGCAAGGAGCTTGGCTGGACAAGCCTTGGAGTGGTTTTTGAAGTTTCCCAAAAATTTAGTAATGGATTTTGATGATCTTTTTGATAAGTTTGTGTAGCACTTTTCCTATAATCTCGAGCATGAGATTTCAATAGTGGAATAAACATAAGTAAAACAAAAAGATGGTGAGAGTTTTATAATCTATTTATAGTGATAGAGAGCCCTTGCAAGCCATTTCACCCATAGTTTACCAGATAAACAATTAGCCATTGTGTTTACTAAAAATTTGCATAGTGAGATAGCTTATCATTTGGAACTACAATGTGCACATACTTTCAAGAAAATCATTGACAAAGGCTTGTTGATTGAGTGGGTACTCATCAATAAAGGATTTATCAAGATTAATTCAACTAATAAAAATCAAGGTACCAATCAAGTAAATGACCAACATCCCATTCAATCATCAAAATCATAATTGGCATAGGCCAATAACCAAGAAAGACTGAAGCAATTCAACCACAATAAGAATGTTATGGGGAATGGATTAACCAAATCCCATCATGTGAAAATGGTAAAAACATCATTTGAACCAAATTTTTATCTTACTCCTACCTATCAACCTCTCCAACAAATACCATAATCACAACAACCAATACATGCACAACAAATACAGTAGCCTTTACCATTGCAAACCCCTCCTCTTAGGAGAACTGTGCCTACATGACATGTCTTTAGTGACCTAAGAGAACCTATTGAATTAGTATTTAAAAAGCTTACTACTATTAATCTAATAAGTTATCCTATACCAAAGTATTATTTGCAAAGCATTCCTTATCCTAATTGGTACTGTGAAAATGAATTTTGTGTCTATCATTAGGTCAATGGGCATAATCTATGAAGATGTGTCCAAATCAAGCATTTAATTGAGAATATGTTGGAGAATGGGGAGATAATAATGGATAATGGTGATTTAACTTCAAATAAAACTCTTGGGATTTATCAAAACCCCTTTCCCTAACATAATAATTAATAGCAGTATAATAATCAGCAATAATAACAACCAATACAATATAAAAATCAAAATCAAAGGCTGAATCATTAAAATCAACAAAATCAATAACAAAACCCATAATTATAGAAAAATGGACAAAACCAAGGTCAAAATTGTAACCACCAACAAACCTACAATGTAGTTCAAATGACTACAATAGGTTTGTTGGTCATTGATCTGAGCAATATTTTAGGTGACAATTCAGGTGATGGTTCTACCCCAATTGGTGGTAGAACTTCTGAGAGCCATAACTTTTGCACCATAGCTCCACTTGAATCCCCATTTGAACCATTAAAAATATAAGAATGAGGGGAATACCATGAGATGGTATTGAGCTCTATTTGGTGGGTTTTGACCCTTGAAAACCAAATGGAAGTTCCTTAAATTTTAATTTTAATAGTGCAATCTAAAATAGTAAGTTTTTAAAAATAATAATTCCTCAAATTATATATTGTTATAAATCATGGAAGTCAAACCACTTAATATCCCTCACTATTGGTGACTTTACACACCCTCCTCCTACCTTAAAAATGTGTATAAATGAAGATGTAACCCAAAATGGAAATGAGACATCTCTTCTCAGAATAAAACACCTCTTCTCAGAGATAGCATTATTATAATTATGTTGTTCTTGTTTATTGAATTATATTTCAACCAAAGCTTCTAAGTTTTAGATCAGTCATATTGTAGGGGGTAACATTAATACCATCTCCATTAATCCTAGACCAAACACTAATTAGCCTAAAACATTTCTAAATAATAATATTTAGCCAAATTACATGGATAATCCTTTTTTGACCTAGGAGTGCATGCAAGAAAACCAACAAACTAGGACTTCCCCTTTTGGAACTTATATCAACAACTCATTCTTGTCATGTGACCACATGTAAGTACACTGGCAACTGAGACTTGTCATATCTAGTCCCACACCATTCCCAACATTTGTTATCAATAATGGTGCAGTATTTAATCTTAATTGTGAAATCAAAACTCAAAGGTTGACTATTACTATCCCAAGCCCATAACCATCTACCAATTTTCTTATCATCCAACCAACTGTTCAGCCTCGAAATAAACCACTCACTACTAACTAAGACAAAAAGTTTGATATTGTGGAATAATTACAAAAGACACCAACACAAATTTATATTTTAGATTTTTTGCAAATGCCAATAATTCATAAAAACATCTTGAATGAGTTTTTGACCCAATCCACTATTTTTAATGACATATCTCTTGATAAATTTTAAGCTTTGGTTAGACACCTAGCTCCATCCCAAGAAGTCACATTCAACCAAAGTGATGTGTCTTACCTTGGCCCACTCCATAATAATCCATTATACATAGAATTTTATATAAGGTGACATAAAGTGAAACATGTCCTTATAGACAATGGATCTAGACTCAACATAGTGTCTCTAAAACTCATCAAGCTTCTTGGGTACACAATGGTAGATCTCTAACTAGAAATAATAACTATCAAATCCTATGATAATTATGAAAGAGAATCACAAGGCACCATTAGTTTTCCAGTTATCGTTGGGCCTTTAACCCATGATACACTTTGTCATGTACTTGATCTTGAGTTATCATACAATATGCTTCTAGGCAAGCCTTGGTTACATGAGATTCATGGAGTCCCATCAACATTGTACCAATGTATCAATTTTTCCCACTCAGGGATGAAAGTGAATATTTATGAAGATTTACATCCATATGAGCACTGCAAGCATCTTAAGGCTAAATTTCAAAGCTATAATTATTAGTATGGCATGAATACAAGTTCCAAGTAGGATAAATAAAAATATATACTAGTTGATCCCTCACCAGATAATGGCATAGATCCTAATACTTTGGATTCCATTTCACACATGCCACCTCTTGAAGCTTCTAATCATTTCACCATTTTATATAATGGACTCAGAGAGTGTGTGACCCATGATATATTTCATACTTCCAATCTTCCTCAAAATCCAAAAACCTTTGGGTGACCTAAAGTCACCCAATATATGCATTGGTAATAAAATAACAAAGATAAGGGACCTATCACATTTGTACTAGCATCTAGCCTTAGACCTGACCCTATTAAAGGGGATGAATCATAGTTATACAATGACAACCAAGCTAATTATTATAAAAATGCAAATTATCCTATTCTGAATAGGATCATGGAGTGTCACAATTATGAAGGAAGAGGCCTTAGACCAAATCAACAAGGAACCATCAAGCCAATTTCCATGATTAAATATGAAATACCTTATGGACTTATATTTAAACTGCCTGGGGGTGACCCAACATATCTTATTAAAACTCCATCACTAGTGACTAGTGATGATGATGTTGACAGTGAAGCAGAGTCTGATCATAGCCTCACCTTTGATAACCTAACTAAAACCAACATGTTTGATAATAATGCCATTATACCCTTACCTTGGCCATTCACTGTAACCCTTTACCATTATATTATCCTCAACTGATAGATTGGGATCAACAAAAATCCAGTCTATTGATTGATGAGTTCTAGAATGATGAGGCATTCTGTGATTTCTTAGGCCTTAGAGACAATGTTTCATTGGGAGATCATAAATTAGGATTCTTAATCACATTGGATATTTTATCTTATTTTGGAAAGTGAGTGAACACCTTTAGCCAAAAATAAATAAGTAAAACATTGAGATCCAAAGTGAAAACCTCTTTGAGGCACTTTTTAACTAGGAAAAAAGTAAATATAAAGGCCAATCTAGTGGTGAAAACCTATTTCGAGTACCATTAGATGGGGGTGTTCATTCTTCTTTGAATTTAGACCAGGGAACCACCAATGATGCACTTACCTATGGATCAGAGTTCCTATTTGAGAAATAACAAGTATTTGATCAATTTCTCTAAGAATTTATAACTATTTTTGTTACATGGCCAAATCTCCCATTAGGGGACTCAGATTCATCATGCTTAGGAGAAGTTGAAGAGCAAGTCCTAACAAAGGACCCTCACATAATTCAATAGTTCAAGTCACCACTTACTATCTTAGAAGATGGTTCAACCCTTCTAGTTGAAGATACAATAGAGGTAAACATCAAGACTCCATACCTAAAATAGATAAAATTAGGGGCATTCCTTACTTATGAGGAATATGACATCTTTACAACTCTATTGAGATAATTTGTAGATATTTTTGCATGGGCCTATTCTGACATGCCAAGTTTAGACCCCACCTTGGTTTTGCATCACCTTATGCTTAATCCTGATGCTAAACTAGTAAAATAAAAGATACATAAGATACATTCTCACATTTTTGTATAGGTAAAGAAAGAGTTGTAAAAAATCTTAGAAGAAGGATGTATCCGATCCATTGAATACTCAAAAAGGATCTCTAATGTGGTATCTGTTAGTAAAAAGCCTGAAGGGATCAAAATTTGTACTGATTTTTGAGACATCAACAAAAACTATCTTAAAGATGATTTTCCCTTTCCTAATATTGATGTGATCATTGAATCCATAGCAGGTTATGAAATTCTTTCACTCATGGATGTATTTTTAAAATACAATCATATCAGAATAGCACTAAAAGACCAACATAAAATAGCATTCACCACTCCATGGGGAAACTTTTGTTATCAAGTAATGTCATTTGGCCTTAAGAATGCTATAAATACATATCAAAGGGCCATGAATATCATATTTCATGATATAATGCATGATATTGTTGAATATTGTGTCAATAACATATTAGGAAAATCTAAAACTAGGGTCAACCATCTAGTAGTGTTGCATAAGATATTTTAAATATTACAAGACTAAAAAGTTAAACTCAATCCAAATAAATGTGTTTGGTGTAACTTTAGGTAAATTACTTGTCTTCAACATGTCTCATAGAGGTATTGAAGTTGATCTAGCTAAAATCCATGATATAACCAAGATACCACCATCAACTAATTTGAAACAACTTGGTAGTTTGCAGGGTAAGATCTAGTCAATCTGATGCTTCATCTCTCAGTTAGCATATAAGTGCCATACATTTACACACCTTTTAAAGAGGGGAGTTTTATTTTACTATGATGATCACTACCAAATATCTGTTCAATAACTCAAAGATTATCTTGTTAATATACCTATTTTATTACCTCCTTTACCAGAAAAGCCATTCTTGTTATACCTATTAGCTACTGACCATGCCCTGGGGGCACTCTTGGATCAACATGATGAAAATGGAAAAGAGAATGATGTGTACTACCTAAGTTGTACCTTGGTTACATATAAACATATCTATGCACCTATTAAAAAAGCTTGTCTGTCCATGGTTTTTTTATCTCAAAAACTATGACATTACATGTTGAATAATAACACCATGGTAATTTCAAAATTAGATCCACTCAAGTATCTACTATATAAAATATATTTTCAAGGTATAATGGCTAAATGTATCATTATTCTTAGTGAGTTTGACATAGAGTATGTCAATCAAAAGGAAATCAAGGGATAAGTTCTTACAAATCAACTTGTTGAAGCACCTCTTATAGACACACAAACACTCACATTTCAATTTCCTAATGAATATATAATGACCATCATTGACACATGCCTTGAAGATCATCCCTAGAATCTATATTTTTATGGTTAATTTATTTCACATGGATCAGGGGTAGGCCTATTGTTTATTACACCACAGGGGGATCTAATCCTTAAATCATTCAGAATCAGCTTTCCTTATATAAACAACATGGTAGAGTATGAAGCACTTATTGTAGGGATTTGACAAGTAGCGCATTGGAATATATCTCATCTACAAGTTTATGGTGATTCTCAATTAATCATCAATCAGGTCATAGATCATTTTTAGACTAAAGATGGCAAGTTGGTTCCATATAAATCCATGGTCAACACTCTTAAGTAATAAATTACCAATATTCAGTTTGAGCACATACCAAGGGATAGTAATAGACATATAGATGCCATGGCTACTATTGTCTCTCTGATTCAACAAATAGATAAATCTAGAGAGTATCAATTATTCATCAAGAATTTGTCAGCACCAGCTCATGAACCTTCAACAATTGCCATGATTTGTGATATTATTGGTCCTAATTCTATCTTATACTCAAACCTTTATAACTACCTTCATGACCAAGTTCTGCCACCTAACCTATCTAAAAAATAAACCAAAGCCTTCATTCATCATTTCACTCATTATACTTTACTTGGATCCACCCTTTATCATCATAGTTTTGATGGAACTCTACTTTGTTGTTTAACTTCAACAAAATCTACACTAATGTTAAGAGAAGTTAACGAAGGAGTATGTGGCACTCATTTTAGAGGGGTATTCCTATCCAAAAATCTCTTATGTATTGGTTATTATTGGCCCATAATGGACATAGATGCCACTACATATGTAAAAAAGTCTAAAAAATGTCAATGATATACTAATCTCATTCATGCCCTAGTAAAAACTTTGAAATTGATGTTGACACCATGGCTATTTTCTATATGATGACTTGACCTCATTAGGAAGATTAACCCCACTTCAACTGATAGCCATAAACATATCCTTACTACCATCGAGTATTTCACTAAGTGGGTTGAAGCTATACCCCTCACTTATATGACTAGAAAGCAAATTTCCAAATTCATTTTCAGCCATCTCATTTGCCACTATAGTATCCCCTCTAACATTATATATGATAATGGAGGATCATTCAAGAATAAGGATGTAGACCAGATGTGTATTAAATATAACATCACACAACATTTTTCTATATCATATTACCCTCAAGGTAATGGCCAAGTTGAGGCATCCAACAAAACCATTGTCAACATTCTGAAAAAGATTGTCAATGATGCCAGTCATGATTTGCACCTTTAGATATTCCCTACCCTTTGGGAATACCATCCCAATCATCATACTCGCATAAGAGCCACTCCATACTCACTTGTTTATGGTATTGAATCCATCCTTCTTATTGAGGTCAAATTACATTCACTATGCATATATTTTAAGCATGTTCTAGATGATCATGACTATCAAGTATCTCTCTTATAAGAGCTAGACCTACTTGATGAAAAGTACATGGCCACACTCAACAATATTCAAGCATATCAGAATCAAATAAAATGCCATTATAATGAACATATTAATTATAGAACATTTAAATGTGGTGGTCTTGTCCTTAAATAAAACCAAAAAATACCATGGATAAGAAAAAGCATAAAGGGAAATTCAATCCAAACTAGATAAGGCCTTTCATCATCACTATAGATTATAAATCAAGAGCATACAGGCTCACCACACTAGATGGAGATAAACTTCATGAGCCAATGAATATTATTCATCTCAAGTGGTACTATGCTTAAGCACTAAGGTATATTATTTGTAAATACCATTTCAATTGTGCCATTTTATCACTATTATTCTTTGTAGAAATACCATCCTTATTTGTCCTCTTCACTGTATCTACTTTTTGCTTCCAACCTATTGACCTAGTGTGTTTCAAAAACCTATCTTATTTTACCTTAGTTTTTGGCCATTCAAAATTTTGACATTGAGGTATATGATCAGTTTCATCAGTTGGTTCAATTACTTTAGATAGAGATCATATTTTGGGACAGTGTGATAGGAATTTTTGACAATTTCATCCTTCGTTTGTTATTTCTTTCTTACCACTGGTCTTGCTACTACTTATAACAACCTTTGATAAAATTAGTACCATTGATATATGTCATTGTGTCTTAGTTATAACCACCTATGGGTAGACTAGGGGAAATGTTAAGCCTTGACATACCAACTTGCCACTTTTTATGTCACGTTATGCATTTTTACCAATTATGCCTATTTTGTTTGAATTAACTACTACACTAATTGAATTCCTCCATTATAAGGGTGGAACTATAATGAATTAAGGGCTTACTCTAGGACTATATAGGTAGTGCTCGATACTTATTGAGGTCAGCTCAGTCACCCTAAGCCATGTTCTCACCATTTTGTGAGCAACTTAAGCCATGCTCTCACCATTTTGCAAGCTTGAACCATTTAGTGTCTCATCATTCTTAATTGATTTGAGATACTCCAAAACAATTCCAAAAACATTTTAAAAATCATTAGAAAAGAACAAAAACATTAACCACTTCTTTATCTTAAGGATTATGGGAACCCTTACTAAGTTACAAGAAAATCACTTGTCATTTAGTTTCCCCATCCTTTTTGGCCTTATTCTCCATGCACTTGCCATTTTTTAAGACCATTCCTATTCTTCTATCACATCCATTCTATTTGTTTTCCTCAGTTATCACATTCTTTCCATTCCCTGGGAGAACTACATTTGGCCTAAAGTTTTTATATTGAATATTACATCTATGTAACTATGTAGACAACATCCACTTACCTAGTGGATATGGAAACAACTCGACCACCCCCTTCCTTTATTCTATTCCCCCATTTTTTTTATTTGTTAAGTTTTTGCCTATTTTCTAGGGGAAATGTTCTTAGGTTTTATGCTTATTTATTTATCTATTTATTTACTTTCAGCAATGTTTCTTTGATTTAGTTTATGTGTGTTCATTGGGTGATTCCTTACCCACACTTATACTTTAATCCATCCATATTCATATGTTTACATTGTCATCATGGTTTCTATCATCAGTGCATTATTTTTTATTGAGTATTAGATTATGGGAGTTAGTCCTCATGCATATTTCAGCCAAGTCCTCATGATGTTATACCATGATGCCTATCAACATATGCTAAAACAAACCTCAGATTTAATAATTCTATTCAGAAATGGAAGCATCAACATATCTTCAGTACCGACATCCTGATTCAATCCCAATCATATCCCAAATAGAGCAATTAACCATGAAAGAATTTCAACCTTTATTATTTCAGATGAGCATCTCCATACTAGAAGATTTTTTCAATTCATCATTACCCTTTGTGTTAAGTTATCATCAACCTCGACCAAGTTTATCATGTTTTCCATATTCGAGGTCCAATGATTATAAACACTTATGGGCAAATCATTACACACCATTCCACCTACATTTATAATGATTATAACCACCTTTGGGCAAATCATTGTGTTGTCACCACTTTGCTTTTTCTACCTATATAAGGGTATATTATTATCTTGTTTATCTGTCTAAACTAGGGCAGTTCCATCTTCTCAATGATTATAATTGCCTTTGGGCAAATCATTGTGTTATCATACCACATTACCACTATTAAGGTACAATGCTTATAACCACCTTTGGGAAAATCATTGTACACTATCCCACTTGCATTTTCAATGATTTTGACTAATTTCCCAATATAATTATGTTTTCACCCCATAATCTTTCCTTTCTTTGGTCCCCTCATTTTGCTTCTTTCTTTTTGAGGGACTATTTGCCAACTTACTTGTGCCAATCGTTCCCTCGAGGGGGCATCATATAGTTATTTTATCATTATTATAGTTCTAGGCATATAGGACCTTTTCATTCTTTGAGAATACATTTCTATGCTTATATCTTGCAACATCTTCCCAAATAGGGGCAAACTATAGACACCTAAATCTGGCCACCAATAACTTCCAATCAGGCTTTTGGCCAATTTCTACCCAAAAGGCACAATTTAGCCTAAAAACACTATAACATGCTAAATGATGTGAAACTGACTTATTCAAGTGTTGATTTTGGCTAGGGTATCCCTAAATAGGGCAATGCAATTTGTGGGCCAACTAACTTTGATCAAATCATTTTGAGTCAAAATGCCAATTTTGCACCTAGGTGCTCTAGATTGTTCTTTCCTATCAAATATTCTACATAAGACACATGCTTTTATTATTTATTATTGGTAATATCCTAAATGGGAATATGGTTCTAATGCATCTGACATTGCCTTCCAATTTTAATCTAGTCAAATTTTGGACCAATAACAAGGCATTTTGATCAATTTAAGTAACTTGTGCACAAAGTGCTTAATCATGTTTAAGAGATAATTAACCCAAATAGAGGCATAATTAATAATTCCATGGAAACTTGTTGAATACTTATTTTTGGAAATTAATATTTAATATCTACATCATCAGGTGACCTCATTTCTTGGAAAGGCATCCCTAGGCCATAAATGCCATAAATATCGAGATTCATGCCTCCATGCCTCATCAAATCCTTGCATGATGCCCTCCATGACTCTTAATTTTGCCTTATTATACTTTCATGATGAGGATAATTATAAACTTAATTCCAAAAATTTAATTAATCCTCAACCACACATTTCAATCTTGAGATGGATGGTTTCGATTGATTCTGATCAATCTCAAAAATATATAAATAGGAGGCCTCACCACATCATTTAAAAAGACTTGAGAATGAAAATTTATAATATAGGATTAGTTATAAAAGATTCATAAAACCAGTGTTACCATGCCAAATTGATTCCAAGCCAAGCCAAGCCATAAGCCAAAGGTGCCAAGGAGAGATGAAGGTAGCCAAGCTTCCATTACCAAGGACTTCATGAGCACAAAATGAGAAAGCCACCACTAAAAAGGCATTTGGAGCATCCAAGGAAGGTGAAGGAATTATTGTGTTTTCATTCTTTGCTTTTTAGTTGTGTTTGTCATTTGTTTTTGTTAACTAATCTCTCCCTAGTGTCTAGGCCTAGAGATATTATGTTATTAGTGTGTTTCTTTCATTTTATTTTCATTTTGGAACTAACACTATACTAACCATCCTCTCTTGAGTCAAATTCCTAGATCACATCTCTCTTGGGTGTAATCCTATCAGCCCATAAGGTAAACTTTTGTTTTTTTCCCCATTTTTTCTTGTTTTCTTCGAGTATGTCTAATGATTATGAGCAAGTTCTTGTTACTAGATTCTTCTTTCCCATTCCCTTGAGGGTTGTAACTAAAATCATAAGTCAACTCAATACCTTAATCTTTACACAATGCCACTAAAGGTTTGGATTTGAATCTCATGACATTTATATTAATAACCTTAATAGGCACACCAAATCTACAAATAATCTAATTTAGCAAAAAATCCATTACTATCTAGTGTATTGTTTTTTTACAGGGAACACCTTAACCTATTTTGTGAAGTGGTTAGTTATAAATAGTATCCATCTATGTCTATTTCTTGATGAATCAATAATTTCTCCAATGAAATTCATTCCCCATTATCTAAATGGGATTTTAATCATCATAGGCTACAAAGAAAGAGAACCTGAAGCTTTCATCCTCCTAGCAAAGTGCAGACACTTCTCACACTTTCTAAATTTGTAAGCAACATCTCTAAACAATGATGGCCACCAATAACTAACTCTCACAATTTTATGAGTTATAACCTTAGGTGAAAATGGCCACCACATACTCCACTATGGAAGTCTTCAATTACATTAATAGTTTTTCTTATATCATGCATCTTAGGAGAACCCCATTAGAATTATTCCATGCTAGTTCATTCTCAGTCAAGAGGTATTTTTAGGAAACAAGATTAAGATTTCTCTTTTGATTCTTGTCCAAGTCATGGGGACAACTCAAATTTTACAATTAGTAAATAATACATCTATACCATGGAGATGTGTTAAATTTACTCCAAGAATCATCATCATTAAAATCAATAGTGTTTACCTCAACAACTTACAAATTGGTTTCAGCCATAATCTTGGCTAGACCCATCCCTCTTGCTAACTTGGTAGTCTAAATATCCATGTCATACTCTTGTAACTTGTTGACGCACCTATATCTCTTGCTAGATACTTTAGTTTGAATCAAGATGTCCTTCACCATCGTATGCGGGACATAAGAAACAATCTTTAAACGCAAAATATAAGGCATGAATATCTTGATAGATTTCAAGAGAGTGAAAACTTATTTTTCCATGATGGTATAATTCATTCAAAGACCTTGCATAGCTTTATTAAATAAATCTATAGGTTGTTCATGACCTTGTTCATTATTTTACAATAATATATCAATAATAGTATTATATGATGCAAAAGAGAATATCTAAAGTGGCTTAATGTAATCAAATCTAGCTAAAATAGGAGCAAACTTTAAAGCTCCTTTGATGTCATTAAATGATTACTCAGACTTCTCCTCCCATTTAATGATTTGGTCCTTCTTCAGCATGGATGTGATAGGTAAAGTAATCTCTATAGAGTTAGACATAAACCTCCTTATGAAATTAATTTGTCTAAAGGATTGAATTCCCTTCTTGGACTATAGGATAGGCACTTAATCAATGGATTATACCCTTTTGGGGTCAATCATGACACCATCATTGGAAACTATATGCCCTAACAACTTGGCCTTTTATAATCCAAATTGGTATTTCTTAAGATTAAGTGAAATGTTGAACTACCTGCATATAATCAACCCCTACTCTAGATGCTTCAAATGTTTTTCTCTAGTCTTAGAGTACACAGTAATGTCATCTTTATACACAACTATGAACATGTTAATTATCCCTAGAAAAACATCCATAGCTCACTAAAATGTTTCACCAACATTTATTAACCCAAATTGTATCCTCATATATATATATATATATATATATATATACACACACACACATTCCCCAAGGCATAGTGAACATAGTCTTGGATCTCTTAGATTCCTTTACCACAACTTGGTTGTATCTTGAGAATCCATCTAATGTGGACATCTCTGATCTAGTAACACTTTGCATTAGGTTCTCCATATTGATTAGGGGATAATTATCTTTCAAAGAAGCTTTATTCAAATTTTGCAAATCCATACACAAGTGAATGTCACCATTCTTCTTTCACATAGGGACTAAATTGGCAACCCATGATGAATACCTAATGGGTTGAATGATACTACCATCCCTCAGCTTCTTCAATGTATCCCAGATCTTGGTGGCCAAGATGGGGTTAATGGGCCTCTATTTTTACCTAAAAGGCTTGCTATTAGGATGTAATGGGATGATGTGCTGAAACAAGTCTTCCTTATATGCTTTTAGCTTAGAATACGACCATGCTAAGCAATCTTTGTAATTTTTAAGTAGTTGCATGTAAACTTCCTTCTCAACTACACTTAGGTGAGTACCTAGCCAAACCTTACTTGGACTCTCATGAGAACCCAAATTGTAATCAATCACATCTTTCAATATGAATGAGTCTCTTGATTTGATTCTATTAGCTCCATCAAAAGATGCTTCTAAACTTACCAATCCTCTAGGGAGCATGTTTATCTTCAACTGAATTATGTCCTTCCCAAATAAAGTTTCTTTCCTATCACAAACTTGAACCATGGATTCCAGGTCTATGAACTAATCATGGAATTCAAATTCACAATTTAGAAACCTATTAATCTATTGATCATCATCAAACACCTACCAATGATGAACATTGTTTGGGACTAAAGGCCTAACAAGCACCTCCACTTAGTACTGATAATGAGGGCTCATATTTACAATATCAATTTGAGCACCTAACCCTACAATTTTGTCAGCCTCTTCATTGAAACTTATATAATGATAACTAAGATTAAATGCATCAAATAATTCAATCAAATCCCAAACAACATTATGATATTATTTCAACCTTTTATTTTTGGCAGCATAAGCATTATGGAATTGCTTAACCACTAGCTCAGAATCACCCTTGACAATCAAACTTTTAATTCCATCTTCGTAGGTAATTTTTAAACCAAGTAAGAGTGCCTCATAATTATTAGTATTATTTGTGCACTAAAAGGATGGTTAAAAATAAAAATTAAATCATTTACCAATGGAGGCATAAAATACAACCCCAGTTCTATTTCCAAGATTGGACCAAGCCCCATCAAAACACATATTTCAAACTACACCTTCATTGTTAGGTTTAATATCAAGAATAATAGGTTGTTCATTAGCATCAACATTCCCAAAAATGTTGCCCAAGTCAACATTTGTTTAAAACACTTCATTTAGATCACATTTAGGATCTTTTATTACATGTAGCATCTTCGGCTCTCTATATAGTTTGACCATCTTACCCTCTAATAGAATGGTGGCATAGGAAAGGTTTATTTATACACTTCAACCCATGTTAGTAGCCCATTAACATGATAGAATCATCCCCCACTTAGGTGGGTAGTCCACAACTACCACATCCATATTTAATTACTTACTTGGATGCACTACCAATTGTACCACCAACTCCTTGACTTGTCCAACAACTCAAACATCTCATGAATCCATGGCATAACACTTGCCAAAATCTGATATAATCTTCACTCCAATCTCATTTAAAACATCCAAGGGCATCACATTGCAATAATCACCAAAACAAAACATGCAATTATGAACAATCAAACCTTTGATCATTAGGGTTGTATAAAATGGATCCACATTCAGCTGACTTTATACTAGTGTAGTCCCCAAATAGACTTTTGGAGAAATTTCAACAACCTCTTATGAATCTTCATCATTTTTTAAGGCTATTTGGGGTAACTCAATTTCATTTACAAATTACTTTTCACCAAATTACAAGTACTTGAAATCCTCTTCCTATGTTCAAGTATTCATAATAATTCAACAAGTGGATGATGATTTTTAGTTGGCTCAACACATGGGCCATATCACATATGCTATATTGAGGAAGAGGAGTATTTGGTGGAAGGGTAACAACACATTCAATTGGGATACAATCACTTAAGGTCTAAAGTGGAGTAGGTTGGGATGGATTTACATTCTTAGTATTAGCCTTCAAAGGTGGATTTTATCTAACATCATTATCACCCTTAGGGATACTAGATAATATGGGTACTTTATTCTTAGCTAGAGCACCTCTTGTGTTATCAGCTTGGAAATTGGGTACAAGTTTGGAATATTTAGGGACTAATTTAGCTTTCCTAGCATCCTTATTATCATCCCCTACTTTTGATTTTTTAGGGGTAGTGTTTTGAGGAGTAGCAACTTGATATTTGCTTCTCAAGTGATATTATTTCTCTTGGGTAATTGCTACATTAACTAATAGCTACCTATCCTTAACTAATAGAATTCCCCCATCATATTTATTAATCATCATAGATTATAATAAATCAAAATAATGAATGGGAAATTAATATGATTGTATCATATTAACATCATAAGCAAATTTGGGAGTTGGGAAACTTAACTTATCAACTACACTCCAAAATAGATCAATAATAGTAGCACTTAGAAATTATGTGGAGGCAATTATTTTGCTTAAGGGGCTTTGACAATTGAACATCAAAATTTCATCATAATGATGTAGACTCAAGTTCATCTACATATTCATCAATCAATTTAGTTGTATTACATGGAAGATGTGGAAGGAAACACTTGTCACACCAATCAATATCAATGTCACTTTATAGCATTCAATTTGGCATTCAATAGATCATGAACTTATTTTATAATCCCTCTTTTGATTTCTATATATTATTTCATCACATACATGCCTTTTCCCTTTATCATTATCTTGATTATGGAAAGCAGGTCCCCTTTGTGCTTAATTCAAATTTCGAGCCCTGTCTTGATTGGTATACACATGAGGGATCCCCTTATCATCCCTTGCTAACTTATGTGACATTTCTTTGATAGTTGAGGCCAAAGTTTTAATAGTCTCCTCAAGATTGGTTATCTTAGTGGATTGTTCTTTTTTTGGATTGATCAAATTTACATCATCTCACTTATTCATGTGCTTTCCCATAGCCTTGATATTATTATCAATTTGGATAGCCATATTAAATACATGTGTCCCTCAAGTAGTACACAACCTTCTTATTAAAGGCATCATAGTATTTTATCAAGCATGTTATCTCATTAGGCTTGATGTTCTCAGGTAGCTGCATCATAGCTTTATTTAATCTTGTATTGAAGTTATTTACACACTCATTAGGGTTTTTTTATTTTTTCAAACTCAGCCAAAATAAAAATTAGATTGATCCTAGCACCATATTGAATCCTAAAAAAATTCTACATCTCTTCCCATGAATCAATGCATCCAACAAGAAAGGAATTGAGCCATTCATGAGTGTCTTCCTCTAGCATGTGCATAAGCAACTTAATGCAGACCTCCTCATCCTCAACTTCATAATCTTTAATGATATTATTAAAATCCTTCAAGTTTTGATCACCACTCACTGAATTGTTCCCTTAAAATTTTGAAAGACATTTCCTTTGTTAAGAGAAGAAAATTAGATAAGTAAAACTACATAGGATATTCCTTGAATATTTATGCACTATATATGTAATTATTAGCTTGTGTATTTTATCCTATCCTTTTGGCTTGTGAAAGGATAGAAGGTGAATAGTATCCTTAATTTGGCACCCATATATAAAGTAGAATATGAATAGTCAGGAACTATATCGACTATAAATATGTATGTTTGGATATGAATAAGATAATGACCCTTTCTAAGATCAATATAGACTTTTGGTTTATGGTTATCTATTGTATTTCTTACGTTTACCCTTTTTTGTGTTATCATCTTTAATGTTTAGGTTTAATCTATCCTATGAGTACTCTTTAATGTTCTACATATCTAAATAACTCCTTATTTAATCTAACTCTATTCAAGCACACTCTTTTCATCTCTAATATTCTTCCATCAATTATGCCTTCACTACTCTATTCTATACAAATTGGTAGAATCTAATTATCCTCATAATTAGCATATTCTAGTGACCCAAGAACCTCTTCTAATAATTATGTGGTGATCATGGAACAGTCTTCCAAAATAAAACTATGTTAAGATGGTTATTGGGACAATGAGAGATTGAACCTAGTTAGACTAGAAAATATGGCACTTTACAAAGGAAGAATCTAAAAGGATGGGCCTCACTATGAGTGAAATCATTTAAGAACATATATATGGTGAAATATATGAAATCTTATGGTGTGA
The DNA here is from genome assembly GCA_037957365.1 of Torreya grandis. NCBI lineage: Eukaryota > Viridiplantae > Streptophyta > Pinopsida > Cupressales > Taxaceae > Torreya > Torreya grandis. The sequence goes on along the minus strand of JARHVA010001154.1, from coordinate 2,138,031 downwards.
TCTACTTAATATATTGGTTAATTGGTTGACAAGACTTAAGTATTATTGTTTCCATCCCAGGGTAGAAGAAACCTTGTTTAGACTAAAGAAAGATAGACCAGTTAGTAAAAATAGAAATCAAGTGGATAAAATTGATAGATTACTGGGTTGAAACCACTATAGATGGATATACTACCAAGTTCATTATACAAATCTATTTGGCATTTGAGGCTATGTAGGATCAATTCATCCAAGGAATTAGAGGAAATTTTTTACAATGACTACCTCTCCTATTGAAAATGTTGGTGATGGAAAAGGCCATGGTGCCTACCATGCCCATAAAGAGAACTATGACAATAGAAAAGATAGAATAAATTGATGGATACCAAAGTAGCTACAAATAGAATGAAGAATAGTAATAAAGTAACAGATGAATGATTGTATAGAATTAATGAGTGGGATGATGAGTGAAGTTTGAATAAAGAGAATGATGATGGATGTTGATAGATAGAATGAGAAGATGAAGAATGAGTAGAAGAAGAGATGTGTAATGAAGAAGTTAAGAGTAGTTTAGGAGTAGAGAAAATAGAATATAGAAGTAGTGTGAATATATAAGAAAAGGTATTAATAGAATAATAACTACAAAGAGAAATAGAACTTAGTCATAGGCTAATTATACGTTGAAGTGTAATAGAGAAAGAAGTTACTAGGAAGGATCATTCACTAGAAGTGTATGCATCCCTGCAACCCAATCTTATACATCTGAGTAGAAATTTTTAGCTAGCTAAAAAGAATGAGAAGATTTGGGAGAAATCATTTTTAGATCATTTAGATCATTGGGGAATGGAAATCTAGACAAATTCAATTAAGAAAGCTTTAAATTTTATAGAATTAGGTGAAATTGAAGAACAACAAGAAGGAAGTAAAGATAAATAGAGTCCACACAAAAAATCCTTTGGTGTGCAAAGTAACACATAGATAAGAGTAATCGAGATGTAATCACCTCAAGTAATATCTTCATAGAAGAATCCATCTAGACCTACCACTATGATGAATTAGGTAGGAGTATTTTTGAGTCTAACCCTTTATGATGGATCTATAGATCCTAAATAATATTTATTAACCTAAAAAATTAAGTGGGAAGCTAAAGGTCTGACCAATGAAAATATAAAAAAAATGTGAATTAGTAGGTACCCTAACTAAGAGAGCACTTGAATTCATATACAAAATAGATCTACAAGCATCAAGTTTAGAAGTTGTGTAGAAATGGCTCATTACAAAGTTTAAAATAAAAAATACACTAGCTAGACAATACAAGATTTGAAAGAAATAAGGTAAGGACCAAGAGAGTCAGTCTATGAGTATGATCATAGATTTTTGGATGTAATAAACAAAGTGTTATTTACCTTAATAGATAAAGATAAAGCAACCTAGTTTGTTAAAGGATTATGAGTAAGGATTTAGTTTGCCACCATACAAATATAATATGAGATAAAAACAAATGCCAAGGCTACTACATTGTGTGCTAAAAAAATTAAATACTATATTAAAACTCATATAGCTAGCTTCAACTTTGAAAATACATTATAGGAGTTTATGAAAAAAATGTAGTAACATGAAGTAGAAAAGCCTAAATTAAACCTATGGTGTACAGAGTGTGGTAAAGAAGGACACCACTAGAATGATTGTCCTAAAATAAAAATGGAATTTTTGAGTAGTAAGTCATGCCACAACACACTAACATGTACTATAATTGTTGACCAATTTTGCCCACAGGAAAAATTTCAGTCACCTTCCTCCCCTATTGTTTAATGCCAGTCATCTTCAGATTGCATAAGTTTAACGCAATTTTCATTCGACCATGATTCAAGCTTCAGTTCAATCTTCAAGACCATTGCTCTTTGGTTCAGCCCCTTGGTTCAATCGGCACTTGGTTCATCCATCGCTTGGTTCAACATCTCAATTCAACAAGCATTGAACCATTGAACTATTGAACCATGTTTGGTTCAACGTGTTTGGTTTAATGAAGAAAAGGTTCACCGACAGGTTCAACCAAAAGGTTCAAAGCTTAAGGTTCAACGCTTTGGTTCAGTTCAACGGGCTTGGTTCAAAGGGAAAGGTTCATTAGCCTTGGTTCACTAGTTCATCATCTTGGTTCATTGGTCCATTGGCATGCAATGGTTGAACCGTTGAACCATTTTGGTTTAATGGGTTTAGTTCAATAGTTTGATTCAACGAAAAGTTCAACGAGGTCATCGGGCTTGGTTCAATAGAAAATTAGCGCGCTTGGTTGAACCCTTGAACCGTTGAACCATTTTTTGGTTCAAGGGTATGTCCTTGGTTGAAGGGAAATATTCAAAGTTCAAGCACCCTTCTGAAGGGCAGGCACTCCAATTGTAAAGGATCTGGGTAAGTCTTTCAAAATTTGTCTAAGTCCCAAATTTTGTCAAAATAATGAATTTCTTCAAGCGCATTTCAAATACAAAGGGCGGGGGCCGAGGAGAATTTCCATGGACTTTTTGTCTATGGGAAATTATTCATGGACAAAATTCCATGGAAAACAAAGTAAGGCAAAGACATACCTAAAGAAATTGACCTGGGGAAATTGTTTGTGAACAATTTGTTCGCAAGAGCTCGGGAGACAGTCCAGAGTACCAAGTAGCCCACCGAAGGACCCTGAAGGGCAAGTGCCCTTGCGAGGGACTCTTGGCCCAAACAAAGGGACTTTTTCAAAGGCCAGAGGGAAGGTACCAAGAAAACAAAGCAAGGCAAGGAAATGCTCAAAAAGGCCAGCAAGGACCCGATGATGTCCTAAAGGACATCAAGTTTAATAAAGCCAAATAGTTGTTGGTTTTCAAGTGGTGACATTTGGGAAGCTATCAAATTCAAGAGGATGAAATATATGTTGGTTTCCAAAGCATGATGACTGTGTGAATGTCAAAATTAGTGAAGTGGAGTAGCCATTTGCTTTCAAAGCGAAGGGGTGCCAACCATGGGAAAAGGGCCTAGAATGTAGTGACCCACCAGAGAATTCACCCCTGAGGGCCAAAGGAGCTAGAAGAGACAAGAAAGAGAAAGGGACAAAGTGGTAAGCATGGAACTAATAGGCAGTCAGTCCAAGTGGCAAGAGAAAGCACCAATTTGAGAAAGTGACTCTAGCAGGTGAAATAGTGATTGTAATTGATCACAATACAAATCCCAATATATTGGTAGAAAAGAGGTTTTCACCTGTGTTTCACATTAATTCTCAAATGCCAAAGTCTAATTCTGTGATTATACAGCATGGTTCTAGCAGGCTTTTTCTAGAAAGATGACATCGGCCATAGTGTTTTCCTCTTCCTAATGAGGGGATGTGATGGGCCAACTGGTCAAAGAAGCACCAAGTTCCCTTCTCCTTTCTTCTCCTATATATTTTCAAACTTGTCATTTTTGTAAAAGGGATCTTCCACATTTTGCTAAGGCACAGCCTTGGCAAAATTTCCACCTGAATCAATAAACATAGTTTTTTACCTCCATTTTGGATAGATATTTCAGAGTATGTTTTGAGTGTTGTTTGTGTTCAGTCATTATCTCTTGATGCTCTCACAAGTCCAACACCAACATACCTATTGTCTACAAGGTGCCATTTTTTTAGCTGAAAGGAGAAGAGCTGACATTTGGAAGACCAGAATAGAGGAAATTACTACATAAGTGTGCATCTCACAGCACCTTTGGTGGTCTCTTTCTTTTTTATATTTTCCATTAAGGCCTCCCTACCAATTTATAGTAGCCTAGTCCTTCTACCAAGTGTGAAGTGTATGTATGCATTTGTCTAATTTCAAGAGTGGATGTGTGAAGGTCAACTTATTTTGGTGCATCACCTCTTTAGAGTAATTTGTTTTCCTGCATCTTTCTCCCTTTTCACCCCCCTCTTTTATATACCTATATATGTATGCATTAGCACTTGCTAGAACAAACACGATGCATCAAAGAGAGCTAGCCCTTATATATAGACTCTCCCCTCCAGCTTCTCTAGTCCCACAAGTGAGAGGGGAGTTTCCATGTTGCAAGGAGAAGGTAGGAGCTCGGCCTCCTACTAAGGGTGCAATTTCCTATGTCAAAAGTTCTGACATGCCTGATGGGACCAACTAGGACAAGTTGTGTCCAAAGAATTGAAGAATTTTTGGTGTGTTCTTTAACTGACCAGCCTTTGGAGGCTTTTGCATCAACACCAATGGTGACTCTAAGTTGAATCTACTAGTTAAGTATCCTGGTGCCATCATAAATCTACTTTTATATGTATAATTCTTTTGCACAAAATCATGGGTCTTGTGTTCCCTCATATGACTTTGATCAGACTCAAAAAATTTAGAGAATCCCCTTAAGCAGCTCTCCTAGTTGCCCTGGAATGATAAGAGAGGTGGCACTAGAGTTTGAGAGGTAGATAATGGAGATTAATAGACTAGAGGAGTAGTACAGATATCAATAGGAGCTGAGCTTTGAAGAGGAGTTTTTGTTTAAGCAAGCACATGCCTTGCAATCCATGGAAGAAGAGCTAGCAAAATAGAGAAATCAAATTTTTCAAGGCAGTCAGCCTTGTGTGCCCCTTCTTAATCTGAAGAAAGCCCCCTCTCTTACACCAAATCCTTTCTATCAGATTGCACTTGCTCACTCTAGCTCATCAAACACATTCGCTCTCGATCCTGTGTGCCTGGTTTTCCAACACTAGAGGGCATCAGAGCAACCTCCCATGGAGATGAACCTTATGAACTACTTAGATTATGAATCTTCAATTGGGGGTAGTACTACCAACTAGCACATCCCTATTTTAGAGACTCTTCTAGTGTATCAACAGTCTCTTCCTTACATTCCTCAACCTCCCCAAGTCTTTCAATGTGATGTGCAGATTCCAAGTTGGAAGAAGGAATGATAAGAACCAACCTAGAGCCTTGAAGAGGATGATGCTGGTGATCTCCAAGAAAGGCTCCTTTAAAAAAATATAGCTAGGAGAATTTCAGAGTTGGATTCCCAAACAAGATTCCTCGGCCAACGTGTGGTGGACCTGTCTGAACCCAGCCCATCCACACACCTCCAAGAGAGCTATTAGGCTACACCTGATATTGATGAAGTGCTGACCAAGTGGAAGGAGGAGAATCATTCAATTCTAGCTCAAGGACTACCTCTTCTTCCACACATTTTCTCCACTTCACCCCTTCTCAAGGAGGAACTTGTTTTGTAGGAGGCGAGTGAGGAGTAGAAGATCCAATCTATAGTTTTTTAGGGAGACTTCATGAGTATGGATGAGGAGGATATCACTTTAAGTGACATAGAGGAGCATGGAAAATCTCTTGTTCATGATTTGAATGATTTGTTTGGAGTCATGGAGATAGGTTGCATTGTTCTTCAAGAAGGCCAAAAGGGAGTAGAGGATGAGTATGACAGAGCCTGCAATGAATTAGAAGGAAATGGGTCAGACCATGATACATTGTAGAAGGAATGTGCATATCAAAGGGCTTATGGTGATGAGCCAATAGCCATTTATTTCTTGGTAAGGATCACCAATATGAAGGACCAACATTCAACAAGCCTCAAGGGACAAGAAGAATACATGTATGTTGGAGGCATGTGTGAATCTGATCCACTCAAATTCTAGCCAAACCAGGTGATAGGTAGGAGGAGCAGGTCACCAAATCTCTTCTTCATTCAGCTACTTACCTGGAACCATAATTCTTCTTGCTAGGAAGGGGACTTAAGAAATTTTCCTTTTGATTTAGGAGGGAGGTGAACATTCTTGGTTAGCTGTATATAGTAGTTTGTTTTCAATTTCTTTTCCTGCTTTCCCTAAGTGCAGTTGCACAAGTAGCATTTTTAGCCTTGTGTGTTTCCCTTTGCATGTGGGATAAAAGGATTCATGTTTGATTTTTAGATCTTTGGGGCTATTTCTAACTCTTTCATAGCTGCATCTAGATCCACAACCAATGGACTACAAGGAAACTAGGTTTTAAGCATGGTAGGCATGCTTCCCCTGTGAGTCACCAATCTGTTGACCAATTTTACCCACAGGAAAAAATTTGGTCACCTTCCTCCCTTGTTGTTTAATTTTAGTCATCTTCAGATTGCATAAGTTCAATGTAGTTTTCATTCAGCCATGATTCAAGCTTCAGTTCAATCTTCAAGACCATCACTCTTTGGTTTAGCCCCTTGGTTCAATTGGCACTTGGTTCATCCATCACTTGGTTCAGCATCTCGATTCAACAAGCATTGAACTATTAAACCATTGAACCATGTTTGGTTCAATGTGTTTGGTTCAATGAACAAAAGGTTCACTGGTGGGTTCAACCAAAAGGTTCAATGCTTCAGTTTAGTTCAACGAACTTGGTTCAAAGAGAAAGGTTCATCGGCCTTGGTTCACTAGTTCATCGACTTGGTTCATTGGTCCATTGGTGTGTAATGGTTAAACCGTTGAACCATTTTGGTTCAATGGGTTTAGTTCAACGGTTCAGTTCAATGAAAAGTTCAACGAGGTCATCGAGCTTGGTTTAATAAAAAATTAGTGCGCTTGGTTGAACCCTTGAACCATTGAACCATTTTTTGGTTCAACGGCTTGGTTCAAGTGAATGTCCTTGGCCAAAGGGAAGTCTTCAAAGTTCAAGCACCCTTCCGAAGGGTAGGCACTCCAATTGTAAAGGATCTAGGTAAGTCTTTCAAAATTTGTCTAAGTCTCAAATTCTATCAAAACAATGAATTTCTTTAGGTGCATTTCAAATACAAAGGGTGGGGGCTGAGGAGAATTTCCATGGACTTTTTGTCTATGGGAAATTTTCTATTGAAAAAAGTCTATGGAAAACAAAGCAAGGCAAAGATAGACCCAGGGAAATTGACCCAGGGAAATTGTCCACAAACAATTTGTCTGCGGGAGCCCAGGAGACAGTCCGGAGTACCAAGCAACCCACCGAAGGACCCCGAAGGGCAAGTGCCCTTGCAGGGGACTCTTGGCCCAAACAAAGGGACTTTTTCAAAGGCTAGAGGGAAGGTTCCAAGAAAAAAAATCAAGGCAAGGAAATGCCTGAAAAGGCCAGCAAGGACCTAATGACGTCTCAGAGGATGTCAAGTTTAACAGAGCTAGATAGCCATTGGTTTTCAAGCGATGACATTTGAGAAGCCATCAAATTCAAGAGGATGAAATATCTATTGGTTTCCTAAGCATGACAATCACCTGAATGTCAAAATTAATGAAGTGGAGTAGCTATTTGCTTTCAAAGTGAAGGGGTGCCAACCATGGGAAAAGGGCCTAAAATATAGTGACCTGCCAGAGAATTCACCCCCGAGGGCCTAAGGAGCCAAAAGAGACAAGAAATAGAAAGGTAAAAAGTGGTAAGCATGGAATGAATAGGCAGTCAGTCCAGGTGGCAAGAGGAAGCGCTAATTTAAGAAAGTGACTCCAGTAGGTGAAATAGTGGTTGCAATTGATCACTAAAAGATGAAAATGGTGTGGTTCATGCATTTAAGAGGGGAGAAATCCTAATATATTGGTAGAAAAGAGGGTGCATCCTATGTTTCACATTAATTCTCGAATGCCAAAGTCCAATTTTGTGATTATACAGCATGGTTCCAGCAGGCTTCTTCTAGAAAGATGACATTAGCCACAGTGTTTTCCTCTTCCCAATGAGGGGACGTGATGGGCCAACTATCAAAGAAGTACCAAGTTCCCTTCTCCTTTCTTCTCCTATATATTTGTGAACTTTTCATTTTTGTAAAAGGGATCTTCCACATTTTGCTAAGGCGTAGCCCAGGCAAAATTTCCACCTGAATCAATAAATGCAGTTTTTTACCTCCATTTTGGATAGATATTTCAAAGTATGTGCTGAGTGTTGTTTGCATTCAATCATTGTCTCTTGATGCTCTCATAGGTCCAACACCAACATACCTATTGTCTATAAGGTGCCATTTCTGTAGCTAAAAGGAGAAGAGCTGACATTTGGAAGACCAAAATAGAGGAAATGACTACATAAGTGTGCATCTCATAGCACCTTTGGTGATCTCTTTCTTTTTTGTATTTTCCATTAAGGCCTCCCTACCATTTTCTAGCAGCCTGGTCCTTCTGCCAAGTGTGAAGTGTATGTATGCATTTGTTTGATTTCAAGATTGGATGTGTGAAGGTTGACTTATTTTGGTGTATCACCTCTTTAGAGTAGTTTGTTTTCCTACATCTTTCTCCCTTTTCACCCCCCCCTTTTATATACCTATATATGTATGCATTATCACTTGTTAGAACAAACACGATGCATCAAAGGGAGCTATCCTTATCTAGAGACTCTCCCCTCTAGCTTCGTCAGTCCCACAAGTGAGGGGAGTTTCCATGTTGCGAGGATAAGGTAGGAGCTCAGCCTCCTACTAAGGGTGCAATTTCTTGCATCAACAATAATCATACATCAAAATTCCATAGAACCTCTACTATAATTTATGCAAATATACTATACATAATAAAAAGAATTGTATATCTCTAGAAGAACTTAAAGAGGGGATTTTTAAGAATGTGTTTGCTATTGTAGCACAACAAATCTCCTCAGTAAAGCAAGTGATTATAGGGTAAAAGTTTGATAAGAGTTATGTGACCTAAATGGGTCCATAATGGATTATAAGTTCACCACAATACCAGCCCCATAGTCTGGCTAGATGGATGTCATCTTCATCAAGTTGGACACCTTTATCCCCTTAATACCAATATCCAACATCTTGGAGTTCACCCATAACATAACCACAATAATCAAATTAGAATCCTCTAATTACACAATAAGAGTTTAGTATGGGAGACAATACTTAGCAATATCAATAATAGAATTTGGTATAGCCACAAGGAGGGTATCAAGTGGGATATCAATCAAATAGGGGAGGAGTCTGAGGTGGATACTAAGGTAGATACCAAGGTGTTAGAGGAAACAATTATTAGTAGCCTCCTATATAGTACTACCTATGTGGAGATTACAACCATGTTCAAAGAAACTATCTAATGAATCTACAAAGGTAGTCATATTGTGCATACTATAGATTTTCCAAGTAACATGATACAAAGGATTTCCCTATTTTAAAAATAGAGGAAATACAAATTTGTAAACATGGTAAGCATGGAACCTAGAGAAAATGCCTTTTTAAATGCTATAACATGGAAACAACATGCATTAAAAGGATTACCTCCACTTGAGATGCCTCAAGATCAAGACATCAAAAAAGATATACAAGACAAATACCTAGATTGAATTAAAAAAAAAAATTGATGAATGAATCTATGAAATTGATAAAAAATATTTAACAATAGGAAAATATTGATAGAAATGCTACAACCATCTATGCACAAATATATGGGAAAATTGTGTGCATCATATGATAAGATTGAGTTGTCACTGCACAAATGGATTTACTAAAAATCTTAAGTACCTTGTGAAATGTCAACATATAATATAACATCATAAATCTATTACATTATCTTATATAATGTGCACAATGGGACCAACAAAAGATAGAAAAGTTGGTCTAGTATGTTAAGATAAATAAAACATGGGATATGGATGCATGCATTGATTTTTAGGTTATAGGATATAAAATCCTATTATTGTATTTAACTTTGGTAACATAGTAAATATGATCTCTAGATCCACATATGAAGTGATTGGATGACCAAGTCTTAGTTATATCCCAATAACTCTAAGCTTGGATAACTATGGGAAAGTTGAACCTATTGTCCACCTAGAGGATGTTGAAATCAAAGTTGAAAACGTATCTCTATGAGGAGACTTCAAGGTCATAGACATGAAGATTGTAACAACCCACTATCCTACCTTGATAGGGAAGAAATGGGTGTATGATGGTTGAATGACCATCAATACATTACTCAATCAATTGGAGGTTCATCAAGGTGATAATGTTATATTCATTCCACTTAATAGAGTGCACAAACTATATATACTTCCTACTAAACTAGACTCTTCATATGTTCCTCAAGAAACTAGTTGGATGAAGGTTAACATAGAGGAGAATCATAATGTTCTACACACAATGCAATGCAAATTTTTGTATTGACAAACCAAACCTCAAGTAAAATCAATGTTTACCCAATAATTTAATGAAGTAGAACAATGGAAACTAAAATAAGTTATGAAACCAATTGTAAAATAGTTGATTAGCGAAGACTATGCCTCCATATCCATAAAATTGCCCACTCACTCAGAAGTTGAATTTCTATATCAAGTCGATGATCACATACAGGATTACATAGAAGCAACAAGGGAAGGCCCAGTGCCCTAAGAAGTAACATCTTCTTTTAGTGGTGATTTAGATACACATCTCCTTAACTGGTCCCATGGTAACCATGAACTTAGGCCTATGAGGATGGTATTTATGCATGAATGTCACCTACTTGTATATTATGCAATAGAGGATCTCAATGATTTTATTCTATGACTACAAGTCCATATCCCAACCATCAATCAATGAGTTATTGTATTAAACTATGATTTGAAGGGATTTACTAAAAATTTGTGGGAAACTCATCAAGATAATTATTTGGAATGGGATGATGCCTACAATTTCATGATCAATAGGTTTCAACTTCCATAATTCATCCACACTAATTAGCCATTTTTACAAGAAGGAGAATACCCTGATCTTCACATATATAAATTCATTGAAGTTTAGAATGAATAACATGTGGCACATAACTATTGGGTTTATATTTTTCACTACACATTGGCTCCACTACTAGCAGCATGGTACATGCACTAGGAGCTTAAGAGAGAAACCAAAAATTGGGCACAAGTACAGAGTGACTTCATATAAACTCTTGCTTTTAAAGATGAAAATATGTTAGTCCATAATTCACTTTAAAAACTCAATTAATTTTTATGCCATGGGTGCACAGAAGATATGAGCACCATAATAAAGTCAACTACATAGAAAAATGTAGTTACCAATCTTAATTTTTCACACCAAAAGTATAAAGTTGCTAGAACTAAAGAAAAAGTTGTGACACAACCTTGTTATCAAATTTAGGATGAGGTAGATGATGATGAAGACTCTAATTCTGACATAGAGTTAGATTTGAATGATTTATTTGAACCTAAGCATCCTATAGAGCCACTTAAGGACAATGGTACAATAATAATAGAAGAAGAAAATATGTGTATCATCTAAATTCTAGAAAATGAAGGGAAAATGAAGATTCAAGAATTAGTAGATGATGACAAATGAAACATAAATCAATAGCCTCTTAAGAAACACATCGCTAACATTGTAACAAAAGATGTTCCAAAATTAGCAAGTATAGGTGATTATTGGATGGAGACTAAGATTTTAGAAGCCTTACAACTTGTGAGGGACTATCAAGATGTATTCCCCACTAAATTCTTAGAAGTATGAGGAGTTAACCCATCTCTTGGGGATATGCACATAGAACTAAAAGAGTGTGTACATCCAATTAAGAAGTGGCCATACAAACTCAATCCTAATATGAAACTCAAGGTAAAAATAGAATTGGATAGGATGTAGGATGTAGGCATAATATATCTAGTAGAAAAATTTGAGTGGGTAAGTCTAATGGTAGTACAACCTAAGAAAATAGGATAAATTAAGGTATGTGGAGACTATTGCATTCTTAATGATGCCTGCATAAACAATCCTTTCCCTATACTGCATTCTTAATGATGCCTACGTAAACATGCAGTAGTCATAGCATTTAAAAATTTCATCCATGATATTTTGTAAGTTTATTTAGATGATTGGGTATTATTCTCCCTATTTAAAGAGAATTTATCCAAGTTAAATTTGATGCTAGAATGATGTTGATCCCTATTTATTTCTCTAAATTTAAAGAAATATTTATTTTTCACACATTTTGGTGTTTTACTTGGCCATGTTGTTTGCAGTAATGACATTTTTGTAGATCAAGTTAAGATAGTAGTAATCTTAAGTATACCACCACCTAATAATTCCATGAAAGTGCACTCCTTTCTCAAGCATATAGGATACTACCAAAACCTCATTAAGGGATATGCCACAATATCATCTCTATTATAATCCTTACTATGCAAGAATGCTAAGTTTATATGGGCATTTGAATGTTAAGCAACTTTTATTAAGCTTAAATGATAACTGGTCACTACACCTATACTTGTTTTTCTAGATTGGACTAAGCTATTTCATGTGCATGTGTATGCTTTAGGCATTGTATTTGGTGTGGTACTTGCACAACCTAGAGATGGTGTGCTTGACCATCTCATTCACTTTGCCAGTCATAATTTGTCTAATTTAGAAAAAAATTATACAACCACAAAGTGAGAAGCACTAGCTATTATTTTTGCACAACAAAAATTTAGGCACTATCTTCTAGCAACACCATTTGAATTTTTCATGTACCATCAAGCCCTAAAATATTTGGTCAACAAACCAATGCTAGGAGGATGAATATCTCACTTGCTAATACTATTTTTAGAATTTCATTTATGACTTTATGTCAGACTAGGTAGAGAAAATGTGGGACCTAACCACCTTAGTCAAATCCTAAATGGTGAAGAACTAGAATAACTATAGGAAGACTCACCTGATGCACACCTCTTTCATGTCACTATAATTCCAATTTTTTTGAAGTAATCACTAACTTCCTAGAGCAAAGGATTTTACCTACACACTTCAAAGACTGAGATAAAAAGACATTTGTATCCAAAGTGCTACCCTGTACTATCATCAAATGACTACTATATCACTTGGGGAAGGATGAAGTCCTATGCAGGGTTGTCCTGGAACATGAATGTCCTCAACTCCTAGAGGAAACTCATCAAGGAGTTGTAAGAGGAAATTTTGTAGGTGAAGCTATATCAAGAAATATCATTCAAAGAAAACTATGGTGACTGAATTTATTTTAAGATGCACATGGAGTTGTGTGATATTGTGGCATCTACCAACATATGGGGAAACCAATCCATAAAGACAAGATGCCACTACAACCACTCCTTATGAAATAGTCATTTGAATAGTGGCATATTGATTTTTTAGGGCCAATCAATCTCCCAAGAAAGCATAAAAATGCTAGGTATATTATTATTGCTATAGAACATTTCATGAAATGGGTTGAAGTTGCTACCACACCTAGATATGGTGTGAAGGATAAATCAAAGTGTTTATATGAAAACATCATTACCAAGTTTATATGTCCATTAAAACTATTCAGTGATAGAGGAACATACTTCCTCAATAATATTATCAAAAATTTGATAGAATAATTCATGATTATGAATCATAAAATCATTGCTTATCATTCTCAGTGAATGGTTAGGTTGAAGCTTCTAATAAGGTTCTAGGAAAAATGCTCACAAAAATCTTTGATGTTAACCACAAAGATTTGGAAGATCACATTCCTATGATTTTATGGGTACATCACACAAATTATAAGAGAGATACAAGATTCACACCATTTCAAGTGGTATATGGGTAGGAATTAGTCATACTAATGGAGTATATGATACCCAATCTACGTATCACTATAGTTATGCACCTAGGATAGTTAGAATCTCTTGCCAGTTGACTCTTAGACTTGAATAGAATGGATGGGTTTAGATGAAAATTAGCATGGATACATGAAAAACATAAGTAAATTCAAAAATCATGGCATGATTAGAACCTGTACCACAATTAATTTCATAAGGATCAATCAGTTTTGTTATATGATAGCTGATTCAGAGCATTCCCTAGAAAGTTGCAGATAAGATGGAAAGGACCTTATATTATTCATGATTTAACATAATAATGAATATTCATTTTTAGATATTTACAAGGAACCATATTTATAGGGTGTGTAAATGGATGTAGGCTTAAGCCTTACCACCAATAGTTATTTGATCTCTATCTGTAGTTGAATGGGTGTTGAGTAGCACCATTTAGATTAGGATTTTTTGCTATAAATTTTATGTGTTTATTTTTATTATTTTTTGTTTATATATGATCTTAATTAAATATTTTTTTAAGACCAAACATTACATGTGTTATATATGTGTAAGAAGTGCCACATGTACCACAAAAAAATTAATGAGGAGCGACTAAAAAAAATTTAAGTTTGAGAAAGATGTTGGAAGGTCACATCAACAAGATATTCTTTGGATAAATATCATCTACTATGAATAAATGTTAGATCCAAGGGTTGGTAGATATGATCTTCCAAAAATCAATGATTAGTCAACATCAGTATATTATACCCCTTGTGCAAGCATCTAAGGGCATAATGGCATAAATTCACACATGCACCAATTAATGATGAATTTAAGAGATAGATCAAAAATTGACTAGCCACATTGGCCATGCATTTCAGGAAAATGGGTAGATAGGTATAGCCTGGACATAAAAGACAAGAAGTGAAAAATCTATAAAACATAAGTTCAAATTCCATATTTGCATTGCATTCTTAGCATATTGTTGAAAATTTACACCTATCCATAAGCTAATTCATTTAAATACACAAAATAGTTTAAGGTAATCAAAAAGTCTTCTTAAATTGCCATAGATACTATGCCATTGATTCAACCTCTTTCAAAAGCATAAAAGGAATCCATGGGCATTGATTTGGTGCTATAACAAACAAAATATAGTGATTATAAACCATTCTAGTATCTATGTGAAGTGGAGAAAAATATCTCCAGTATAGACTATGTGGATGTTGCATAGCCACTTACCCTCATAGCTTCACACAAGTTTCAAGACAAAAATGTAGAATGCCTACTATGAATGCCAATCTTTGATGACTTGGGTAAAATCATTCAAGTCTAAATTGGATGATATAATGATGGAGCCATCTACATGGGATTGCATGACATGATCATCATCAATGCACAGGCCATGGCTCAACCTCTAGGCATACTCATGCATGGAAATTATTTTTTGGCCTATAAGACTAAAATACCTCTGATTTTTCCAAAATTTAGAGATTTGTATGTGTGATAGAGTTGATGGATCCTCACTAATGAGATTCTAGATGAACCTATGCATATTCTAGTTTAATGCATCACCCACCATTTCTATCAGACCACCAAGTTAGCTAAGTAGATACCCAAAGGAGTTTTGGACATCACCTATAAGATTATCCATAGAGATGAGCAATTTAATTGGCTTAAATATTTTGTTTAGGAATTGATTACCAATATTGAGAAGTGTCATACTACCCCAAAACAAACTTTCCAATATTAGTTTTTTATTTTCCTCCTTTATTTTACATAGTGGAAGTAACTTGAGGGAGAAGTGCACCTAGATATAGACTACTGGCTATCATAATAGTTTCACAACCTCATTTGGATGCAAGAATGAGGAGCCCTTACACATGAGGTAATGTTTAAATCATGGTGGGAAGAGTGCCTAGATCTCATTGCCACATACCCTAGAGTTCCAACAAAGGTATTATAGTATTTGGGATATCATGGCATTGTTACTCTCGTGCCTAAGGGAATCTTCATCACCATACATGAGCTATCCAATCAATACCATCAAGTGTGGTCATTCCTATGATGCAATCATCAGAACTAACATCTAGCACTTAATAATAATAAGGGAAGCATAAATTAGACCCCATTCTATGTCACCTCCCCTAAATCACACAACATGTATCACATCATGTAAGGATGACCTAAAGGTACCACAAATTGTTAGGTCCTATGATCTTATGGAAATAGGCACCGATGTATAAGAGGTCTACCAAGTCATGTTGGTAGACATGGTTGGGGACTACTATGAGGATGAAGAAAAAGATTTTTTATTCTAAAAGGTGGTCTATATAGTCCAAATTTATAATCAAGTCCCTCCCAATCTATGGGTAGAACTCCCCAACTATCTACCATCCATTATTGTTGATATAGTCAAAGAAGAGGAGGAGCAATTATGATGATGCATGGAATTTTGTCAACCAACCAATGCTTCAACATTTTCACCCAATATTGTATTTTTTCCCCTACCAAAAAGTCCACTTTAAAAACTTATGCATAGGCCAATAATGAGAAGGAAGACTTTAGTCTCCCTTTCACTTGAAGAATACACATTTGGTCAATTAGCTAAAGAGCTAGAAGCTCAGCCTACCCTAAAAACTTTTACACCAATACCTTAGCATAGGTTGGTCACTCTAGGAATGAGAAATCAATAGATGTCCAATATGGAGGTGTGACCCATAGATTCTTCCCCATCATCATAGGTGTAAGAGATTGAAGAAAGTGAAATAGAATATAATTTAGCTAAAGAATAGTAGGCTACAAGAGAGGAAGTCACCTGTGATGTCGAGCATAGAAGGAAAAAATAAGAAAATAAGATAAATAAGGAAGAATAATGATACCAAGTGAAGTAATTTTAAGAATAAAAGGCCTCTCAAAATTCTAATGATGTAGAGGCAAATTTACAAAAATCTCATCACATATCTCAACCAGTCCAGGAAGTAGTTATACCATAATAGCAGGTACAAGAGGAAAAGGAATATAAATAAAAAGAGGAGGAAGAGAAATGACAACAAGAATAATTAGTTTAGACATAAAAATAGGTATAATATGATGCCAAAAATAAAACAGAACATGTTGAATCCCTATAGTAATAACAAGCATAGGCACAAGCACAAATGTAAGTGTAGGCTCAAGTTGCATAGGAATAGGAGTAGAAGAAGAAAGAAAAAGGAGAATAAAATAAAATGGAAGAACAAGAAAATAAATGTAAGGAAGAATAATATGAGAGAGAAAAAAGTGAAAGAGGATTCCAACAAGAAAATAAGGGATGAAGAGAAAGAAAGGTGTAAGCAAGAAGAAAACATAAGAAGATAAGAAGAAAAAATAAGAGGTAAAAAATAAATAAAAGAGAGGAACAAGAGCAAAAGAAGTATGAAGAAGAGGTGAAGATGAAGAATGTTAAGTATGTTGCATAGAAATATAAGCTAGAAATCAAGGCCACCACATTATATCAAGTACTTATCATAATGTAGACATAATCTCAGATGTCATAGCTTCCATTTGGAGGTGTATGTATCTAGGATGTTCAGCAATTACTACATAATTCACCACTTTCTCCCTTCCTCTAGATACCATACCCCACTAGGATCTTGCATATATAATTAGTACTTTGGCCATTCTTCTGGTCAAATAAGAGGCATCTTTGGATTCCTCTTAATTTCCACTAAAGAAGCAATTGGAGGGAGTTGTAGTGTTCCAAGAATCTATTGCATAAAGGGAGGCTTCCTTGGAGTATCAGGATCAAATGAAGACTAAGAATGTTGAGCTTTGAATTAAACTATATAAAGTATCATAGGCCATTAAATATGCTTTACCATCTCTCATGTCTCATGTCATAGGCAAGTATATCATGTCATATCATTATAAGTTGATGACACTCATCACAGATCTCACTAAAGACTGGTGTGCAACATAAAAACTTTGAGTTCTTAGAAATCTAGGTTCCAGTTTGAAGTATGATGCTACAACTTTAACTACTTTGATGGAATAATATCAAGGTATGTTGTACAATATAACCCTCTAATCCCATCAGATCACACATAGTCTTTTGGATTGGAAAAAGTATCTTGACAAGTCCCTATCTAGTTCCAACATAGATTTTAATGTAGCTAATGCTACCCACATAGCTATGGATTCCCCAACTATGACATCCAATGAAACTAAAATTTCTCTCCATCAATATTTAAATGATATAGATAATGTGTGGAACCAAATTCTCAGCTAGCAACAGGACTTGAGATGTAGTGCATTTATAGGGGAATAGACAAAACAACACACAGAGAAGCTAGAGCAACTCAGTGCCAAGATCTAGTTGAAGGTTAGTAATAAAAGGGATGAGTTAAGTGATACATAGAATAAAAACTTGAAGGACCACATTGATAGTTATACACCAATGTGCATCTTCATCCACATGGTTTAGGAAGTCATGCTCAATTAGAATGCATCCAAAATGGACTTGGCACCATTCTATAACAAGGTAACTCCAATGCTCAAGGTCCCTACATACATGCCACCTTTTGAGTTCTAGAAAGTAACTTCCCAAATCAAAAATACCCTAAAATATGTCAAGGATTCCACTACCCAACATCCTTCCTCAGACACACCACCTACTACTAGTTGAGTATTGTGCACTATGTAAGTTTTGAAAAAAAAATGTATCAATTTTGAATAAATTTTACATTAGGGATGATTAGTGAGATAAGCAAGGCTAGATTGGTTGAAAACCCATAAATGGAAACCACCTAACTATGCCAGCATATTGAAAACCTAAAAGGGCATTAGGTTAGTATGCTACTTAGTTGAAAACCAGAAATGGTACCTTGAGTGATTATTGAGACTTTCGCTAGTCTACCTAAATTTTATAGCTTCTACCCTCAGCACATAGTTAGATTCACCTATGAAGTTATCTAAATATGAGACAACCTTGTAAGTCTAAGAAAGTGTTAGGAGAATAAAATTAGATAACTAAGATTGCATAGGATATTCCTTGAATATTTATGTAGTATTTATGTAATTATCAACTTGTGTATTTTGTCTTATCTTCTTGGCTTGTGAAAGTATAGAAGGTGAATAGTCTCCTCAATTTGGTGCCAATATATAAAGTATGATATGAATATTCAATAAGTATATCGACTATAAATATGTATGTTTGGATATGAAGAAGATGATGACCCTTTCTGAGATCAATATAGACTTTTGGTTTATGGTTATCTATTAGATTTCTTACATTTACCCTTTTTTGTGTTATCATGTTAATTTTAAGGTATAATCTATCCTATGAGCACTCTTGAATGTTTTGTGTATCTAAAAAACTCCTTATTTAATCTAACTCTATTCAAGCACACTCTTTCTATCTTTGATATGATTCCATCAATTATGACTTCACTACTCTATTATATGTAAGCTAGTAGATTCTAGTTATCCTCATAATTCGCATGTTTTGGTGACCCAATAACTTATGATAACATCCTTACTTAATTTGGGACTTCAATATGAGAACCTTGCATGTGATCAAAATTGATAGGCCTAAATCTGGGAACATGGAATGTAAGACATTCATTCTCATCTGGGTCCCTATGCCTAATTATTGGTTCAATTAGAGGTTTAAGAACAAATGGAAAAGGGCTATGAGAGGGTTAATGAGGTGGACTTGGTGGATAAAACTTAGGAGAGGATTCAACTAGTTGAGAAGGATCTAGATAGTAAATAGGACTATAGGTTTCAAAATTGTTAGGAGAGCTATGATAGTCCTCAATAATGGGAGGGTCAACCAAGATTTCAAGATTATAAAAATCTTGACAAACCTTAGTAGCTAAGCTTTACCCTTCAATAGGCTTTCAAAATTGTCTCCATATTTGGTATAAACTTAATGGTTAGACAATTTTCTTAGATGGATCACCTTTGAAAGATGATCTCAATCCTTCTAGCTTTACAAACAAGAATATAATCAAAGCTAAAACTTAATAAAATATTTCGAACAGGCATTGATATTTCTTGAAACTAGGTGATAAAAATTGGATTCACCACTAGAATAAAATTTCTATAATATAAAAATTAATGAAATGATTGTGATACATGCTAACAACACACTTTATTAAATTTAATGATTAGATAAAAAGCAAAGGGACTCAAATCTTCAAAATAATGTTCAAAAGGGAAAAAACACTTTCTAACATGCAATATTAATAGATCTTTACAATGAATGTAGTATAAGTCAATTGTCAAACCTTAAAAAATTCTTGGCACATCCCCAATGGAGTGATGACCTTGTTGATGACCAAGATATTTAAATTAGTGCAAATATAGGCAGAGAACTTTCAAACACAAAGTAAGTATAGCTCTCTACAAGAGTCCCCATTGACACAAGTGCCACTGGTGTCTTTTATCCTTATAAATGGAACCATTTGAGTGTTGGTTCCTAGATGTACACCTCGTACATTCAGCCTTGCACACTTGAGATAAAATGGCAAGCAATGATGAAAAACCAACTAGTATGTTATTATAGTTAGCAAAGGGTTTGGCATCAAGATTAGACTGAATGCATAAAATGACTAAGAGGCACCTACAAAGGGTATGGTCAGACCCTTGCTACTTTTGGCTCTACTTGAACCAAGGTGAAAGGACCTATGGGGTAGCTTACTCACATGGATATATTCTACAATTCAAACTCCATGGGGATTTTCATCACAAAGAAGGAATAGATATGACCAAGGCACAACTAAACTCATTCATTCCACTCAAGAAGGGTTATCACACAGAATGAACAAATGAACTATGTCATATACAAGCTACTAAGGACATATTTTAAATTGATTTTAACCTTCATTTTAAATAATTTTCAACAACAAAGGGGATGAATAAAAGACTTTAATGCAAGTATTTAAAGCATTAAATGAAGACACATGTTAAGTATGCAATATCTTATGCATATGCTATCAAATAACACTTAAGATATGTAAAGTGTGTATTAATTTTAGGTTAGGATAGGGTAGGATGAATTATATGATTATAAAAAATGGGATCACAATGTGTTGGTGGCTCTCACTTAGAAGGGATTCATTCAACATTCATGACATCACTCATTGCAAAGATGCAAAAAACTTAAATTCAAGCTAATGGAATTACTAGGAGTAATTTTCACTTATCGGTGCCAATGAAATGCAAATACCCAAATGATCCTTGAACTCCTATAACATACACTAAAACTAGAATCTCACCTAATTTTTCCTATCAAATCCATAAACTTAAGGAACCCTAATAAGTTTTATTCAACAACATATCCTAAAATAATGTAGAAAGGGTTTATAATCTAAATATATGCTCAAAATGACAACTAGTAATGAGTATAAACCCAAACGTCTAATCAAAAACATTTATAAAACACATTATTGTACTTCATAAATATAAATTATCAAAGAACCACAAGAATTTTCATTAACTTTGCAATAAAATATTACACACATAAATGTATCAAAATGCTACCATGGGGACAAACATGGTGTATTTGCACCATCTTAGACAAGGTAAACATATAAACATGATCTTAGAGCTTGTTAATGGCTATAAAGATATAAATACCTTAGCAAGAGAGGTAAAATACACATATTAGTGATCCCAAAAAATTTAAGAGCCTATACTTAGAAAGAAAACAAAGAACCAAAAACACAACCAACCCCCTTTTAAATAGAGGAGAAGCCCTCTATTTATACATTTTCAAATTTGGGACTATGGGTTGTAGTTTTGAAAATTGTATTATAAGCCTTCAATTCTACCAAGATACTTCCAGCTAGAATATGCCCTTTGTTATGCCTAAGATCCTCATCCACTTTCAATAAAATAATCATTATTTCAACTACCTTTGCAAGGAATGATAAAGATTTTCAACAAGCCTTTGATCTTTTGACTGAAGTGCCAGTGAATTTATGATCAGGATGATGAACTTTATGGTGGAGGCCTAAATAACAATTTATTATCATATGTAATCACTTAGAGATTCTTTTAACCACTTACCTATATAGCTAGAGGGAGGAAATCATTTAAGTATTCAAATGGAATTTGTCCTCATGTGTAACCATCTAAAGATGCTTTTGACCTCTTAATTACATAATTGGAGGGAATAAATCATTTGAGGAGACAAACAAAATTTTTCCTCATGTATAACCATATAGAGATGCTCTACTACTAATTGATTTTTAAATCATGAAAGATTTTGGATAGAAATCCTCCCCTTTATGTATGCTAAGGAAATCCCATTACCTTGTGATGATTACAATTAGAAAGTTCCATCTATGATGAAAACAAAAAATATCCATGGCTATTTGGAAAAAATGTATTGGACTGGCAGTTAGAACTTCCTCTATGCTTTGAACTATTACCACATCTATGAAAAAACTATTAATTTTAGCTACCAAGCCAAATTTTGCCATATATTGACACTTATCATGCTACATTAGATCCAATGGGGAATTCATAGGGTCTAAGAGTGACTAAGTCAATTAATTAGATCCAATATGGACACTTATCACTTCTTCATGCAATTTGAGCCCTTTGAAAAGTCCATCTCATCTCACACCATTAGATCATCTCTACCTGATCAAACACAAGCCATTGATCTTACATGAGATACTCAAGCTCTAATTTATGGCATAAAATTATGCCACTTTTTGTTTTTTGGTTTGTCTATAAGATACTTGTATTTCCAAACTTGGATATTCACCATTAGATCTAGATGGGGTGAGAAAACATGCTCTATTAGATCATGATCTAAGGGGTGGAGTGTTATTGGACCTTGCCTCTACTTATCCCTAAGGATGTGCCATTTGGTAGCCTTGGGGGCTTCTTACGTACCTTATAAATAGTCTCCATTTCTTTGAGCACCATCAGACCACATCGAGGTACCTTATACTTCTTGACCTTTTGACCTATTCTACTCATCGTTAGATCTATTGTTTCTTTCCTAAGATCTTGACATTTATCGATATTGCATTCTCTTGTAGGGTCTTTCACTTTTTGAATCCTCAATCATCATTGGATCATCCTCATGTGAGCAAATGTGAGACATAAATCTAACTCTATTTTAAAATAAATAGCTACTTCACGGGGCCTAAATTTGATTCTTGTGCAACCATCCTAGAATATTTGAATCCTAATGACTACTTGCCATGCCCTAAAATTAATGTTTGTGCACCTATCAAAAGATCTTTTCAATATTTCCACACCTATAATTTAGGAAAATTTATTTTAGGACTTTATTTATTGGGCCTTTTAGTCTTGGGCATCCTATTTTCATGTAGATTTTTTATGTCAAGACTTTTAGTCTAGGCAGTTCCTCCATAGCAATTGGTCTTCAGCATTCTTGCTCTACAACAATCCTTTTGGGCATTTTGTTGGGACAACTATTTCATAATTTTTTTTGAAAATAATTTCCCTAAAGCATATGATATCTTTCAAACTTTTCTTTTTCAAGATAATTGTCTCAAAAAAAATGTCCAAAATAATTTTCCTGAATAAATGATCCCTACATTTTTCCTAAAGAATTTTGACTTTACACTTTTCTTAAATAAATATAATTCTTTTGAACTTTTTGTAAAACACTTTGCCTAACACAAATAGGACTTTATAAATAATAAGTAAAGACCAAATAACACTTAACTAATTTAACATGAATTTGACTTTTCAAAGGAACACTAGAAAATAGGAATATGGCTAAGGACTTAGGTTTTATACTCGACTTCGATTGGACTTAGGAATTTACACTTGATAAGGGATCAATTTCTGTAATTCAATTTATGGCACTAACAAGTCTTACTGAGGGAAATCTCTTAGGTTGCATTATCACCAAATAAGGAATCACAATTTACCCAAATAGAGTTCAGGGGATTTCAAAAATTACATTCCTAAATAGTAAGAAGGATCTCAAGTCTTTCTTTGGAAAGATAAATTGTGAGGAATTTTATCTCAAGTTTTTAAAAAAATCATTAAACCTATTAATGAAATGCTCAATCAAAATGTTAAATTTGAGTGGTCACTAGAAGATTAAAAGTCCTTTCAAGATATCAAGGATACCATATCTCAATCTCTAGTTTTAATAATCCCAAACTTCAACAAAGACTTTTTATTATGTTTATTTTCTTTATAACATGTGAATGTTGTAAGTCTTACTCATAAGAAGGATGGAAGTGAGAATATTATTGCATTCATAAGCACAAATTTTAAGGAGGTGAAGCTCAATTACTCCATAATAGATAAGTAAAAAAAAATGGTCAAAGCGGTAAATGAATTTATACATTACATCTTGAGAAATAAGACTATTTTTATTATGCCAAACCCTATCATCAAGCTTAATTTACAACAAAAATAATTGGAAGAGGACAAAGGCAAATGGATCAAAAAATTGTAGGAGTTTGACCTAGAAATCAAGCCTACCCAAATTATCAAATGGTAAGGCATAATTCATCTTATGACTAAGCTTGACTCATGCATCACCATTGAGGAGGTTTTTCAAACCTAGATATCTAAAGGATACTAATATGTTGATATCATTTAATTTTTAATCATAGATACATGTTCCCCAAAACTTAATAGAGAACAAAGGAGAGTTTTGAGACTCAAATCTACTCACTATATGATTAGAAAATGAAACCTCTATACAATAAATTATTAATACATATACCTATGGTGTGTATCATAAGAAAAACTTCAAGAGATTTTGGAAAACCTACTCCAGAATATTGGTAGGGGTCATATATCTAGAAATACCACAACACATAAGATTTGATAAGTAGGTTATTATTAACCAAAAATATTCAAATATGCACATTCCCATATAATAACATGCCATGAATTCCAAGTCTTAGCTAAGAGATAATTGCATGCAGTGATGCCACTACAGCATGTCATTAAAGCAAGGTCATTTGATTAGTGAAGCTTAAACTTCATTGGCGTCATGAAATTAAACTATTCATTCAACCATAAATTTATGCTCAATACCATATATTATTATACTTAATGGATTAAATTATTGGATATAAGGAATTATAGAGTACATGATGTAATCATTTTTCTAGAAGAAAACATCACAACTAGGTTTAGTACCCCTATTTCCTTAGTTCTTGATAATGGGACAGCATTCTAGTCAGTTGAATTCACTAAATGGGCCCAAGATAATAAAATCACCATTAGGTCATCGTCCAACCATTATCCACAAGGAAATGGATTGTTTGAATTGAAAAATAAGAACCTAATCAATGCCATTAAAAATTTAGTTATGAATAAACCTAGAGAATGGCATCATTTACTGAAATATACATTATGGGTGAATTAAACAAGATTCAAGCATGCCCTCAAAGATTTTATTGACTAATTTATGCCCTTATTCCTAGAAAGGATTCAACTGTGTCTTGATAACCCAAACTCACCTTGGCCACCCTTCTCATACCTCTTGAAGTATCAAGGCAGTCTAAAATAAAATCATTAGTTATCTTATTTAAGCAATAGTTTCAAAGTGTTTTTTCATGTCAAGGAACACCATGGTAGTCATATACTCACCCTTTTGAGCTTGTTTCAAATTATTTTCTTTTTATTAGTCATGTGTAAAGACCCATAACATGCATTAGGATGGTCTTAATGGTCCAAATATATTCATAATAAAGATGACCCATTGTTATAATTTATAACACATCATGAATCCATCTAGTATGTTGAAGATCTTTAAGGTATGGATTGATCATAAGTATTAATTATGTTACAATAAGTATATGGTAACATTTTTTAGGTCTTTAGAATGTTCTAAAGTCTTTTAATAAGTATTAAAGTAACCTCCATTTGAAGCCTTCACTTGAAATAATATATATTATCTTCAAGGGGGTGTTTGACCATAAGATGATGCTAGTTTGACCTAAAAACACCAATAAAATCATCAATCACACATTTAAGGGTCCCCATGATCACCATATTGCCATGATCAAATTGTTTTTTATGTAAAGGGTGTATTCTCAAAAGTTAAAATGTTTTATTGTTAACTAAATGGGCCCCACATGTGTGAAAATGTATCCTTTCATATTACCAAATTGTAACATATGGTTTTAAATTAATTTTAACCCCTATTTTCCCTCATCTTACTCACTCAAAATGATTCATGGTCTGAAAACCTAAGAAAATGTAGGTATCTAGAGTTTTGCATGAGTTTTTTAGACAAGTATGGATCTGTACAATATAGATATGGTCAGATAGAGTTAAGTATATATAAATAAGGGTTATTGAAGACATTAGGTAATAAAATATAGGTTTTTCAATCCAATAATATCCAAAAATTAATCTATTTCTTATATCAATCTCTTTGGCATCCTTGGACAACTAGTCAAGTTCCTACTCATTATGGATAGGAGAGAGAAGATGTTGACTTCAACTCTTGGCCAAAGGAATGGGGTGTTGGAATAATAATAAATAATATTTTGGTTGAATCAATGTCTTAAAAACATTCATTCAATTCCACTTAATCATACATGAACCATTCATATAAACATGAACATCTAGTAAAGTATATACAACCATATAAGATCATGAAATAAGATAACACATAACATATGTGGGAAACATTAAAAAGAATAAAATCCAATAATAAATAAAAATTTAATAAATTCATATAAAATTAAAAACAATATTTATTGAAGCACCAACTCCATATGGAGCATGAACCCCAACTAGTCAAACACCCACTCAACTAGGATTTAGCAAGCAATAACTTTCAAGGGCACCAACCCCCTAGATGACTAAGAAAAAACTTAGCCACATAAAACTTTTTATAACATTAAAAAAATATTTTTTATCATAAAATATATGATTATCACTTTATTTATCTCTTCTCACTCTTTTATCCCTCTTAAACTACCTTCTAGGCTTCTTCACTCAACTAGGTCTCTTCAATACAGAGTAGGTCATATGACCTTAATATTCATCTATAGTAACACTATTATATATTAATGAAAATTTATATAAACCCATATTATGGTCTATAATACCTATTTCAGCTCTTCAATGTTCTATATCATTATCTCATTTATCCATTCCTACTACTAGGCCTAATTAGCCTTGTTCTTATACTTGGATCTTGCTTATACACCTCTTGGTCAACCACAACTGATTTTCCACTTATATTTTCCAAAAAACAGGCCTTAGGATGATACAAACATGAATAAATTATTACATTAGGTTTTCCATAAGTCAAATATACCAATTCCTTCTTTAGGTCTCAAGGAGACCTAATTCCATTAGGACTTCTTTAGGACATGTTACCTTATGTTCTTATTTTAGAAAAAAAAAATCCTTCATACATAGTAGGAAAATTTTATATATAACTCAAATATAACCCTAATAAGCTCATATATTCTCCATAACACTTTTTAGATCCATCCACCACCTGAAGCACACCATTAGTACTGTTCATAATTAGGCCTTCACATACACAGAAAGTTTATCTTGAATTACTAAAGATTAAAAACAAATTATCTAAATAACCATGGAAATAAATAGCATATGTATAAAATAATTTACCTCAGGGTAATCACCATATTCTTGAGACACTTAAACTTAGGACATAAAGGCTCAACAACTCTCCTACAACTTGCTTACTCAAAAATTCTAGAACTATTAAAAACATAGTTATGAAAGCTTGAACTTCTAACACCTGTATAAGGACATTAAAATAATTCCAATACATTAACATGATTATATAAAATTTCCAAACCATATTAAAATACAAAATAAATATGGTCTAATGCCAGATATTGGTCTTTTAGACCAATATTTTGACCTCTCTCCTCATAATCACACCAAAACTAGGTAAGCCATTTTGGCTTCAACTTTTCAACATTTTTAATTGACTTAAAAACCATATAAAAAGAATTAATAGGACATAAAATTCCAAAAAAAAAATTCATGCACTTCAATCCATCACTCTTTCATGAAAACACATCAAGAATCATCCTCTCATCACTACCTGAGTTTTGCACATTTTGCTCTATTAGGCCTGTTAGTGACTAGCACACTTGGATCACCAAATTTTAAATTTTAAATAATATAAATTACTCATTAACATTCATGGGAATAAACTACATGTCTCAATATTCATCTTCCATCCATTTTCATACTTTGACTTCGTCAACTCTGACTGTTATAGCAAATCTCCAAGAAATTATCACTTTATTATAGGGTTTACTCACACACATAACAATCAATCACGCCTAGATGTGCCTATGAGAGCTGAATACAACCTCAAATAACTTATCTATACATACAAATTCATCCTAATAAATCTAGAGAAAAATATTCAACATCAAGTCTTCATTAGGGTTATAAGAGGGCTTAAATACACTTCCACTATTAACAATTGTTCATTAAGCATATCCCCTCGATCTAAAAAATAATGCTTGGAATTTTGAGATAGGACCCTTCCACATCTACCATGAATATCTTAGGTTCTCATTCAGATATTTGATGAGCTAAAAAACACAAGAAATCCTTCTTAGGTTGAGAACCCTCCATTCTACATACTCAATAGACCTCCAAACACATTTTCATGACTTAGGCTATAAACCATGACCTTAAACTTGGTAAACACAATTGAAACAACATGACACACTTCTTAAAACACTAAAATTTTCATAATTTCCTTATAAATATAACCTCATACCCCATTAGGCCATACTCTCTCTCTCTTTCTCGACATCATGGTCTTTATGTTACATTAAACCTAAAAACACACCTTAAAGCCATCATTAATTCACTCTACACCTCATACACATGCTCAATAAACCACATAAAACCTTTCATGCCTATATATATCCATCTTACTAAGTCACCATATGCCTACCTTCTCACAATGATTTTACATACCATGACTAGTCTTAGGCTACTTTAGCACTTGACCTCCATGCCTCTTTTCATGATCTAAACACCCCACTATCATTATCAACATATAAATCTCATGACATATAACCTATCCCATGATTAAACACTACCATACATCCTTCACATGCCTTGAAAATAGATCATGATACTTCATTAGGCCAGACAAGGTCTAGGACTTGTCTAGTTGTAGACTTAGATTGAAGGTCTTACCCCTATAGGATCACCTTGAAACTCTTCTTGATTAATCTAAACCTTGAGCACATGCCTCTTCATGACATGACTATGCTTGATATGCATTATACCTTCCATGCTTGACCTATACCAATGATTTGATACATTAGTTATCTTTAAATTATCTCCTTAAAAATGACCTAGTCACATCACATACTATATATACTTTATCACCTTGTCACATTTCACATTGCCAATAATACTCTTTTCTCTCATGACCACACACTTCTCTCTCATGGAAACACTCGTTCTTTCATGAATGACCTCACTCATGACAACTCTTCCATGTACCTAATTACTTCCAACTATCTCTATTCACCTTTGAAATCCACCTTATGCAAGATGCATCTTCACAAGATGTTCCTTGATATCAATCTTAATCACTAATTAACAGAAAATATAATTCTCAATAATCTCACCTTGAAGATATCACTTAAGATGACATAAGAATACTCATATCACTACTCTTATACTTATGTCATGCCATGCCTAGAATCAATCCTCTAATGCACTTGAACACCTTTGACACCTTGACATGTACCTTCCATGCTCACACCAATTATGAAAATTATCATCAATGCAACACTCTTATGTGCTTTGATATAACTCCCTACCAACTGAACTGACTTTGCTCTCACCTAGACACCAGTCTCAGAATAACTACTTGACATCAACCTCATTCACCATGATTACACCCTCTCTCATAGAAACAAATATCACTATGTTTACATAAGTAATCATTATACACATACCTACAAGCTTACTTGACCATGTACCTTCATAATAACCTTTGACATTAATGATAACATCAATCCCAAAACTCAACAATTAATGACAATGCTCAACAATCTCCCCCTCTGTCAATGATGACAAACACACTTAGAAAACTATAGAAATCATTATTGATGGAAACCATCTCCTAGATATAGATATTTCATTTTCTCACATTTTATTATCTTTCTCCCCCTTTGAAATTAATGACAAAGGGTCACCTATAACTATTGGCATCACACTTTCTCCCCCTGAGTTGATATTACCTCTCAAAGACACTACATGGCACACAATCTTCAAAATCTATTAAAGCCACCCATGGTAAATAATCTCTTGAAAAATAAATTAGAGATACAATATCCCATTTAGACCAATCATATATCCTTTAAATAAACTAAGAACTCAAGATCATTTACCTTCCTTGACATGACTGAAGAAGATCACATACTAGGCTACCACACTTTTGACACCAATTGAAAAATTACAGACTCATCTTTATCTTCACATCTCAACATATGAATAAATATGACTCTTAAACCATCCTCATATTCCTTCAATAATATTGACACTAATATCCATTCTTAACATATATCAGGCTCAATTAATCACATAAACAAATACCAAAAGCTTACCTCTCATATACCAATTCAATGCACTTTGACCTCATCTACTTGATGTCAACCTTAGATCTCTCATCATGCTACCTACTAAACTTCAAACCTTAGATATGCCAACATAGTAATGGATAATATCCATCTTCATCTCCTTTCTTGTAACATAGACAACCTAGAATATTCTTAAGATGAAACCTTTTTTTATTATAACCTCATGCTTCTACTGATAGAAGAATGTCACCATGAATCCTAATGGATCCACCCATTCTCATAGGCCACTAAAACACCATGAACTCAAGATATTCTTAGATCTTCAATCCACTCTTCTCATCCAGCTTGTAATCATTATACTGATAGTCTCTCTTTAGAATCCACTTAGGCTTGACTGAAGCAATTGACCCATCCACCTTATCATCCTTCTTATTGTCTTTGACTTCCTTGTCAATAGATGTAGATAACAAGTTTTCTTGACATTCCTTCACTTTTTATCCTTGATCTACCTCATTAATAGTCCACCTTGGTTTATGGAGTTATCATAAATCACTTTGACTACCTTTGTCTTACATACCTTTATTTGATCTTTCTCTTACATTTTAGGAGATACAACCCTCATTATTATTATATCACTCTTCTTTAATGAGATGAACTTGTTCTTGTCTCCTTTATTCTTCTATTCTTTCTCCATCTTCTCTATAGGAACTAACGTCTTGATCTACTCCTTAGTGGCATAACTAGACACCTTCCTATCTTGACTAATCTTCTTCAAATGACTTATCTTGTAGTCCCTTGAAATATGACCAATATTATGAAATTTGAAATTAAAATAACTATTGTACTTACCTCTTACTTTATCACTCATTATCCTATGGTAATATGATAACTCATCCTTTGAGACTGTTCTACAATCACTTGATCTATGACCAAAGATATGACAAGAAAAACACTAACCATTGAAAGAATTAAAATACCTCATAACATTTGGCTACCTAATTAGTCTCTTCATGTTAACTTTAAATTTGGTACTCTTGACTTGTTCTGACTTCTCATTTTCTTTCTCAACCTTTCTCATCTTGTCTATGAGTTGATCATGCTTAACCATCAAAGAAACTAGCTCTGATACTAATTGTTAGAAGCACAATCACTAATATTGGGGGTGAATCAATGTCTTCAAAACATTTATTCAATTTCATTTAAGCATAAATTAACCATTCATATAAAAATGAACATCTAACAAAACATATGCAACCAAATAAGATCATAAAATAAGATAACACATTATATATATATGGGAAATCCTCAAAGGGAAGAAAAACCATTGATATATATAAATGGACTATAGTTTTATAAGACAAAAAATAATCTTTAGTGAAGAAATAACTCCACATGGAGCACCAACCCCAACTAATCAAGCACCCATTCAATAAGGCTTTAGCAAACACCAACTTGCAAGGATGCACCAACCCCCTAGATGACTCAACACTAACTCGGCCACCTAAAACTTTTGATCACCTTAAAAAAACCTTGTTACTCACACAATATATGATGATCACCTTGATTATGTCTTCTCACTCTTCTATCCCTCTCAAACTACCTTTTAGGCTTCTTCACTAAACTAGGTTTCTTTAAGATAGATTAGGTCATATGACCTTGATATTCATCTATAGTACCTATATGTAATTATAAATGCATTGTGTCTATAAATCAATCATATATTAGAGAAGATAGATCATACCTAAACTTTTGATTAGGGATAAACTTGTTAAGAAGGAGCATGACCAATATGGGATCTACTAGATCTGATTAGGGGATCACTTGTCACAAAATATCATGATAGGAAGGGTTCAAGACTAAAGTATAAAATAATGGCACAAAATCCATAATTGAGTCATAAGGTTTAAATCATTCAATTATTCTAATAATAAGAAATTAAATCTAATATAGTGCATACCAAATATTGTGGCACAAAGTTGGGGATTAGAAACAAAATAAACAACTAAACTAAACATGTATTAGAAGACATATACTCACATCGATGTATACAAATCCTAATACATGGGAGAATAATATAAATTCATTATCTATCTACTCTTATAAAGGATAAATAAATTTAGTAATACTTACCTTTGAATATGAACCCATTAAGCCTTAATCTCTCCCTTGGCCAAAGTGTTTTTCAAGAGATTATTGTGGTGTGTAAGGATAATGAAGATAAATCAGCTTTAGGATACACAACCTATCTACGAATCAAAAATATGTCTCCATAAGATAAGATCTGTATCTCTAAAGAAAGTATGGAACCCTGTGCTTCATTCCTTAATTAGAATGGTCAATAAGTAGATGTTCATTTATACTTATTTGCTCTTAATTCTTATCTTATAAAATGGTGGGAAATAAACCTATATATAGGTAGACCTTGCCATAAATCATCTTGGAAACATTTGTTGTATAGGTTCAACCTAGTCAACCCAATGTGTTTTTAGGGATAATTCACTAGGTCTAAGCTAGGTCAGCGAAAAGGCTAATAAGATAAGAAAGTGTAAAATATTACTAAACTACATTGGGTTGACCTAGTTAACCTAGTACATCTAATTGACCAAAAGGGTGTTAAGGCAAGAAAATAAAGATGGAAAGAGGAAAATGACTAGAGTTGGTAGGATTGAGAAGAACAAGCTTAGGGTAAATGGTTTTATGAGACAAGTGTGTAGATGGCAAGTGGAAAAAGGGACAACAATCTTATAAAGCACCGATGGTCTACCCACCCCTTTCCCAGTATACCCCTTAAGGTATGCACTCAGAGAGATTGAGAATTGATAGTTTCCTACAAGATAAAAAGTATTAATAATCAATAAAAGTTTGAAAATATTATGTGTATACATATGACCCACTTGAATCTCATCACATGTCACATAAGTCTAACATGGGATAGTACTTCAAGATAGAACATGATAACACACAATCCTAATGATAAGTAAAGTGCATTAAGTAGAAAGTAAGATAAATGAAAGGACTAAATTGAAAAATACATACCTTTAACTTACCTTATTGTCATAGATAAAGAAGTATATTGTAATAAATGTGAAGGTGTCTAATGTAGAGAACACTAGATGAACCTATAGAAGTTAGTTCAAAAAATAGCCAAATATTGAAATGTTTAGAATATAGGCATATGGTAGTGGAAACGAATTTATACATCATCATGAATCCAACACATTTTATGGATTTGAAAATAGATGAGTAAACATAAATATATAATCAAAACAAGGAATCTATAGGACAATAATTGAAGGATTGGAATTGTTAAAAGTGTTTTTAAATAGGTCAAACTACAAGTCATTTTTTATTTTGATTTTTAAAAGAAAGAAAAGATATTTTGAGATATAAAACAAGCTAGGATGGTGAGGAGATGACAATATAGATAGGGAGAGGCTCCATAGGTAGCAATAGGTGCACTATAGGTATATAGCTATCAATCTCAAACAAGTTTTTGAAATTTGAATTAGGTGATTTTTTTAGTAATTTTGAATTTTAAGCATTTCTAGTCGTCATAATGCAATAAAATTAGATTTTAGGGGTAGAAAATAGGAATACAAAAATGGGTTTAGAGGGTTTAGGAAGAAAGCAAAAAAATAGCACTTTTTAGGAAAATGCAAAGGGTCAGTAGGTAGAAAGGATTGGATCAACCCAGTTGACCCAGTAAGCTAGAAATGAGTAGAATCCATAGTGCTAACCTAGTAGGTATGGATCGATCTTGTACATTCTATAATTTTATGGCCTATTTTGGAGTTGTTAGGTGGTCTAAAAGGCACAAAATAGAAATTCAGCATTAAGGAGAGGAAGAGAAGGGGGTTGACTTAGATTTTTGATTCAACCAATTGAAAAGATAGAAAAATTTTGGTCAAACTAGTTTGACCAAAGAGCTAAAATGATATGAAAAAGTGTGCAAAAGGTTGAAAAAGGGATAGAATGGCTTGAAATGACCAAGTAAGGTAAAAAATTACTACGTAGACTAAAATTAGCCTAAAAATAATAAAATTAAGTAATTTAGGCTTATTTTTGCTTTAATTTTTTAAAAAGAATGTATTATGACTATACATGACATGGAAGAACTGATACATCCTTTATTATTTTTTGGGTGTAGGGATGATGGATATTTTGGAGACTTGTGGATGTGGTATGGTTACCAAACTTGTTAGATAGGTTTTAAAATGGAGATAGGGATAGACTAGGATCTATAGGTCTAGGTGGGATAGCTGAGATGTGCTAGATCTCCCTTAGTGTTAACCTCTTAGTCATGTTCCTTAATTGTTAGGAATGATTGACTAACACATTAAAATTGGAGGTGGATGGGGATATAGTAGAGGTGGATATCATGCTATAAGATTTTCATACCATCTTAGGGCTACCTATAGTAGGAGTAAAGGTAACCATAGGGATACTAGATAACCTAGAGAAGAGGACAGCCTTAACTATATGGGCTATAGGCTTAGAGATGATATTACTAGGTAGGAGAGTTAACATGTTTGATGTCTATACATCATATATTCTAAACATTTGGAAGCTATGATATGCCTTGTGACACAATGGGTGATATGTCATAACCTAGACAATATGGTACCACTATTCATGGTAGCCTTGAGCAGGATGATCTTGGAGGAGCAAGTTCAATAAGACCAAGGCTCAATAATTTGGGTCTAGATAGTACATTATATGTATAATATGTTGGTCAAAGGGTAAAAGACCATAGGATTGATCATATTGTTAACAATTTGGATATGAGAGGTTTTTTATGTATCGATTGGTTGGGTTTCCCCATGTGGTTGATGATAGGTCACCTTAGGTATATAGATGGAGATAGGACTAAGTAGTATGGGTCATGCCCCACATTTTATAAGTGTAGTCAATGAGATGTATAGATATTTTTTGGCATCCATATGAGCACATAGAAAATACATAGGTGAGTTCGGACATAGTTGAATAGTAATAATAAGGATAGAGGTTATTGGACATTATTTTTGGTAGAGAGCCACATCTAATGGAATGGGTACCAAAGCAGATAGGCCTACCTCATCCAATAACACCAATACTAATGCCCAAGTATTGGGCTCAGTATGTGAGGGAACCATGGGGAAGGAAAAAACTAGGGCCATATATAGTGAGGATAACACTAAGGCCACATTAGGAATGACCATATACTGATCAGTCATGATGAGGAGCTGAGCAAGAGGATAGGGATGCAAAGGTAGAGATACCAAATGTACCACTACTAGATCTATAACAATATAAAAAACAACTATTAAGGACATAACATCGATAGAGGCAAGAGGAGTGGGAGAGAGTGAAGACTATTGCCGTCTAAGATGACCCCATAGGTGAGCCAAAGGAGATGATAGAGAGACCATTCAAATGTAAGTTGAGATGGACATGAGACATGATAGTTGGATTTAATCTAAGGAGGTGACCTGTAGATGAGGTGCTAGGAGATCATATAGACAAAGATATTATTCTAGGTGGTCATGTAAATGGTGAGACTATAGTAGATGAGACATAGATAGGTAAAAAATATGGTTAAATTATTGCTTTAAGTTTTTTTTGAAAGTAAAGGTAGATAGATATTTTGAGATATAACATTAATATAATATCCATTTGGTGTGATTTTATAGGTGCATTTGAGGATGTAGAAGAGAGATGGGGGCCCTTGGTGAGAGGACCACTCTATGACATCTTGGATGAGACTTTGTATCCATACAACCCCATGACACTGGATGATCTGAGTGTACCATCTACCCTAGCTTAAGTGAGCTAGTTCAAATTAATTGGAAAGGCAGTGAGGTAGATATAGGTACATAGAGAGAGAGGATGTAGCCACTAGTAGTGATGGGTATAAGGGATCTATAGGCATGGTAGGCCTTAACAGATGAGAGAGATGTGCATCTAGCTATAGTAGTATATATGAAAAAGATTTCGACATAACTGGTAGAGTTACAGGTGTGGGTAATGTACCTACAAGGATAGGTAAAGGGGTTGAGATCTTAGATTACCTCTTTATAGTGTACTATTGTGAGAAGTCAGACTGAGGCCTCATTAGGTAATGTGGCTAGGCCATAAGATAGATATGATGGGACCCAATTATATATTTGGATCATTGTATATGGTTGACTATGTTGTATTTAAAGCATTAGAAATATATCTATCATTTTGGCATGTTATTTTTGGTTGTGTATGTTGTCATTATGGTTTATTCTAGTTGTTCATTATGGTTGAGGTTATGGATGCTTTGGATATATTTATTTATAGCACATGTATTTATCTTTGTTGTATATGTTATAATAAATATATGAGATATGGTTTCTTTTATAGAATTATGAAAAACACATGCATGGCTAAAAAGAAATAGGCAAAAAAGACTTAGAAAAATATAACCAAACAAGGAAATGTACTACACACTATTTCAAGCTAGGAAATGTGTAATAATAAAAAATGACTAAGTATAAAGAACTAAGAAATGGAAAAACAAGATGGTAAAAAGGAATTTGTTTTTAAACCAATGTGAAATATTTTTGCACCAAAGTAAAATAAGTAAAATCATACTAATATCACATTGGGAAGTATGACAAACAAAGTAATAAAATGAAAGGTATGTAAAAGGGCACAAATGGTAACAAAAACAAATTAATTAAGTCAATTAATCATACTAAATCATGCTGGCAAGTATGAAAGAAAAATAAAATTACAAAAGTTTGGTCTTAAATTGGTCATGCTAATTTAAGTTGGGAAGTATAAAAAATTCAAGAAATAGTTGAAATCTTACATGAAATTAGAAAATAAGAATATAAAAAGGCAAAAAAAATGAATTAATCATAAAACAAACTAAATCAAGATGGTAAGAATGTAAAATGACATGTAACTTCATAATCAATTGAATCTTATCTCAAATTTGACACATGTAATTTGGATGGTGATTTGGGTATTGGAAAATTTTGTGAGGAGGGTCGGGTCCTATCCATGGTCTTACACTATAACTTGACAAAGATAACACCACTAGGGTGGAATAAATAAGGATAATTAGTTAATCAAGGATGTGGGTAATAAGAAGGAAAATATGGTAATTTGTGAGGAATGTCAGGTCCTATATGTGGTCTTAACAAGCAACTCATAAATTAAATCCTAAGGGGAGTGATCAGTAGACAAAAACTATTTCTCAAGAGGAAATATAAGGAATATAGGTAATGAAAAAGGGAGTGTAAAAATCAAGACTTGGGCATTTTATGAGAAGACCTTAGGAGGCAAGAGGCATACTGAAGACATGAGAAGATATTAAGTGACTAGTGGTCATCTATGTATAAAGTAAACCTACTCGCTATAGACACAAATATTTGTAGGCAAATAAGTATGATACTAAACTCAACTCTTGAAGGTATACTAGTATAAGGAAAATTAAAATGGGCCTACCTTCCCATGACATGTTCCCCATTCTTCAATACCCTTTATAGAGTCATCAGTCTACTATAAATATTGGGTACTTGCGTGAGAAAGTAGGTAGCACTAAATTTTTTTTATTATTATCCTCTTTTAATGTTCTAGCCTACCACACCCCAAAGGACCTTGGCTCGATCGTGAGGCCAACTGTGGATTTTGAGATTTTAATAGAAGAAGGAGATGTGATTTAAATCATGTCTTTTAGTGTGATTAAACTTTTTAATAATATTTTTTCCTTTTGATAGCATTGCCTTTTGTTTCAATGATTTGGATTTTAACTTTATTTTGAAGGATTTTTAAGATTCCTCCTCCATACGGATTTGGAATGACCAATCATGAGAGAGATAGTGATACACACAAATGAGTTGTAGGCTCTAAGGCTAAAAGAAACTAAGTAACGAAAGATAAATACTAACTAGGACACTTATGCTTGATAATGAAATAGCATGTGATCTTAAATATCAATCATGTATATGCTTAGTTTGTGTAAAAAGGAAGAAGTGAAAAATGGACATCCAAAAATTAGATTAGTGTAAGGATATAGTAATGAGATAGATTGTTTTCTAACTAATCACATGGTAAAGGGAGATAATAACCAAAAGGAATAGGGTTGGTATAACCAAGTCATCATGATAAATTATCTATGAAAAAGAGGGATAATAAAGCAAAATAATCATAAATATACAAGAAAGAGAGTTTTGAGAAAAAATATAGAAAGAGAGAGAAAGCAATGATAAATAAATACAATCATATGTGAAACATAAATGATAAGATAAGAAAGATATAGTATAATAAGTAAGAAATTACCATATAAGATAAGTAGAAATTTGACATAGTGTCAAATGATTTAACAAATATAAATAAGATTGGAGCACATATCTAATAAAATATAAATGTGAAAGAACCATGCATGTGCTCATAAATACTAGTAAATATATCTGTACACATTATCCAATTCATTAGATAAGTCTCTATGAATCTGGATACACACTTCTAAAGTTTCATCAATCTTCAATGAATACTAGGAAAATAATTATGTTCTAATCTCCTCAAATGAATAAGTATGAATACTCAATGGATCATGTTGAGGAGGAAAATTAGGCAAAGGATGTTCAGGAGAATGCATGGGAGTAGGATCTATTAGAGATGCAGGAATCACTAGTGGAGAAGAATCCATGGGTGAGAGAAGGTCCACATGTGAAGGAATCATAGGTGGAGGCACAAAAGGTAGTGAAGGGACCATTAGATGGGATGTAACCACTAGAGTTAGAGCCATGGGAGAATAAGGAGGAACTTTCTTATGGTAAAAACCTATGGGAGGAGTGTTAGAAGGTCCAAGAATGATTATAAGATGATCTTTGAGATGTTATTACAGGATGTGATAATGATCGGTGTCATGGGTGCCATATAGATTCCATAGACAATATACCTCACCATACTTAGGCATGTACTTAGGAAGTACCTTTGATGGAGGTATGGCTTTGTCTAATGATGGGAAATAAGGATGTAAAGTATCAATATATTATTTCAACTTGTGATAATGGGTGGAACAATGATTATTTATCCTATGAAAGAAATAGATATGGTTATGACTGGTTTTAGTCGAAGCACTCATAGGAGCTAAAATAGGAGTGGAAGAAGCCAGAGAGAACTTGTTGACCCATTTGGTGGGTAGTGGAGACATATTAGGCAATGTAATCAAACCATCACCGAAAGAGGGTGATGATGAGGAAGGAATGGAACTAGGCTCAATGGAAGGAGCAATGGAATTGAAAACAAGGATAGGCTCAATAATAGTAGAAGTGGGAATAGGATGGACTATAGTAGGAGTGAGAAGTAACTCAACCATATTAGGATATACTATGGGAGGATTAAGATCTATAAAAGGTCTAAGGAGAGTTTTACTAACCTCAGGGGTAAACTAGCTATGAGGGTCAGGGTACCTAGCAAAATGGTGAGGCTCAGTCATAGCATGATCCATGAACATATTCCTATGTGGATCTTTAAAAATTGAAGGTGTCAATACCATATCTACCCTATGAAAAAGGGGGAAATGCAAAAATAAGAAACTATAAGTGAAGGAAATAATGAGATGCATCAAAAGACTCAAATAAATAAAAATAATAATGAACAATCTTAGCATCACAAGCTTTTAAAAGACCTTCTAATAATGGATTATCTAAGGAATAGCCATCATCATAATCTAGGGTGTGAAGTTCAATGACATAGGTAGGGATAACCTTGTTATCTGATGAATCATGGTGAATAGAATACTTAGTCTTGTTCAAGACTACAAGAATATCATCACAAGGAGATTTTTAAAAGCAAGGTTGTAAGGAGTCAGGAAACTACAAGATGAGATGAGGTGAGAGATCATAATTTTTGATCTTTAAGTTAATCTCATCAATCTCATCATCATCGAAGTCTAAGAGATTAAGAGGGATGTTTTAGATTAAGGTAAAAATAGGTTTTGAAGGGACCCCAAAACCCTTTACATCAAAAAAAGAGATAAACCTTAAAGCACAGCCAAATTTCTAAAAAGAAACCTGAAACCAGCAAAAGCGAAACTAGGTTACATAGGAACCTAAAAATAGCAGAAAAGACCATATGTAATAGCTAACACTACACTGAATGGACCATCAGCAGATAGGAACAGCTCCCTACAAACCTCCCATACAAAAGAGGTTTTAAAAATTATTATTATTATTATTATTACACCAACAAAGATTCATATCTAGAGGGGGACCGAAGGCTTAGACTTCTTCCTCTTAACTGTTATCCATCCATCCTCTACGTTAGCTGCCTCAGTCATCCATGCCTCAGAAGATAGTGATCCATGAAGCCCAGGGGACACAGATGACTCAGCAAAATCCTTATGAAAACTAGCCACCATCTGGCTTCTAGGTAGTTCCTCCAAAATAGGGGGATAGACCAGAGCCTCCTCAACAACTGGCTCAGAATGAACACTAACCCCAGTCTCCACAGGACCTTCAATGGAATCTTTCACTAGCAAATCCTCCTCAACCATTGGCTCAGATTGGATATTATCTTCATTCTCAGAATCAGCTGAATCTTCCACAGGTTGTTTATCCATGTAATGTTTGACAGAAACCTCAGACCACCACGAAGGTGGTCATCTGGACTTTGATTTCCCAGCCATACAACGAGTAGTAATATGACCCGTCAAGTGGCACTTTCTGCACCAAAAAGGTAAACCCTCAAAATCCAACATTTGTGTCCAAGTACCCATTGGGGATTCTAGACAAATCACCTCTAGTAGGCCCTTAGAAATATCCACCTCAACCATCAAGCATGCACAGGTCGAATGGTAACAATCTGAAGTATTTTCATCCATAAATAAAAAATCTCCTATAGCATTT
This sequence comes from Torreya grandis, assembly GCA_037957365.1. NCBI lineage: Eukaryota > Viridiplantae > Streptophyta > Pinopsida > Cupressales > Taxaceae > Torreya > Torreya grandis. The sequence goes on along the minus strand of JARHVA010001154.1, from coordinate 2,097,180 downwards.
CTGATGGTTTTAAAAACTAATTCATGCCAAAGATGTATTGGTAGATTCAAGAGCTGAACCCAGATAGGGAACTTGTTAAAGGTTTCCATAAGAGGATTAAAATCCATATGCCACCATTTGGCCATGAGAGGATATTTACCCTGCCAAAAGAAGTTTCTATTGCTCAAGATTATCTTTCTATCCTTAGGTCTTTGGAAGAAATCTATAAAGAAACCTTTAATGCATGGGAAGATTTCAACATTGTCTTCAATAAGTGGCAACTAGGTCTTGGACATCCAGCCATGTAGATCAGCAAGAGAAGGCCAAAATCCACAAAAACAAAAAATAGTAGCATGAGAGGAAAAATATGCTACCCGTTCGAAGATTTCATCAATAGTTTCAGGATCTAGAGTTACCCTAGTGGGTTTTAGAGCACTTACTGGCTATACGCGGGATGGTCCAAATGATGCATGAGGCGTAGCTTCATGTAGATTAAGAGGAATGTTAACAATGAGCTCAGGATGCCCACTATAACCTCAAGTTGAGTTAATGAGAAAGTTGAGACACTAAAACTCATGAAATTAAACATTTGTCAAAGGCTCAAGAGTAGGAATATTGAAGACACCATGATCTTAGAATTATTTGAAATTCTAAGGGTTAGTGTCACCCTGAATCCTATAAATGGCTCCATTGTGAGAGAATTTATTGCATTGGCAAGCAAAAGAAGTGATATCTCTCATGCGGTGAGTCCATGACCTACCAAGAAAGATGTTATAATAAATAAGGAAGTTAAATATCATCACCTTCACATGGATGGTGATATGTGGGATGGTAATGGGAAGCCACACACAACCTAGAGGAGTCATTTACCTTCTATCGTATCCCTAATTACTGTTAAAAGTCATGTATATTTGAGATTACATTTGAAATACCTAAGAGTCTTATTAAATTCAAGAGAGGTAACATACGTGTTATAACCATCATTAATCAATTCATGTTTGACTTGGATATTGCCTATTTGGATGTTAACAAATAAGGGAGGATCATTCACATGAAGAAAAATCTCATTGGGAATCATAGAGCTATGGGAAATCATAGATAAATAGAAGTCTCTATAGTTTCATCAATGTTGATAGACATCTCTTCACATTGTTGTAAAATACTATCTTTGGAACTAGATAAAGCTACCTCCCATCTTTATATGGGAGGATAAGGGACATTCATCTCAAATAATAACTACATGAGGTAGTTTTTATGATCTAGGGAAGTCCTCATAAGCTCAATAAATGGAATATGAGATGGGAGATTAGTGAGTTCCATAATGGGATCCCATTCATCATAACCCATAAGAATGTTGTTAGATAAAGGTTCATAATGATTAATGATATCCTCAAAAGGAAGACTCAAAGTGCATTGAAATTTATTTTGATAAGAAGAAGAAGGTTTGGGACAAGGTTGTAAAGTATGTGGTGATGAAGAAGTGGTTGTTTCATATTGATTTTGAGAATTGGAAGAAGAAGTGTTATTATAAATTATATTATCATTAGTATTGGAAGATGATGGAAGAGTGGTATAAATATAATGGGATGTGTTATCTAAGGGATAATCATAAATGGGATCATCAAAAGTAATAAGGTCATCTTGCCCCAACTCATTTAAATGAGTTGGAGAAGAATCTTGGATAACATGATATGGTCTAGATGAATGAGGAGTGTAGATAGGTTAGGAATCAGCTAAAACCACCACTCTTCACATATTAGTCATGATAACCACATTCTCTTTGGAAGTTGGTTCAACAAGGCTTTCTACATTATTGGTGGGGATTATCTTGGTTGTCTTGAATAGGTTGATGATTAGGTAAAAGATTTTTATAGATAGCCAAATGAGCATTTACTTGATTCAAGTCTTGAGTTTTATCATGTGATTTATAGTCTTTGAAATCAATCTCATATGCTTGTTGACTCTTATGGATAATGGAATCATGATCAAAATTAGGTCCAAGAAGAAAATCCATATCTAAATTATGAATCTATCTATAGGTCTCATGAGAATGACCCCAACTAGCATGAAACCAACAAAGCTTGTTATGATAATACTAACATTTCATAGGACAAGTAGGGTCAAGCTCTCATGGAAGAGGCTTGTGTAGACATTTAAGAAATTTAGCTAAGGATAGAGGTTTGTGAATGTTGATGTTATTTGGTGAAGACAAATTAGGATTGGTATATTATTGAGAAGAAAGAGTTGGTTCTAAATAAGGGTTAGGAATGATAGCTTAAACATTGTAAAATGTGTCATAAGAATCAATAACACCATCATTGGTAACATTGTGGTTTTTGTTTTTGAGTAAGAGATGAGGACCCGTAGAAGGTTGGGGTGGCTTGAATTGATGCATAAGGAAATCTTATCATTTAGCTTAGTCAATAGCCTCCTCCAATGTACGTAGATAAAGAGATCAAACTTGATATTGTAATTTAGGAAAGAGATCATTTTTAAAGAGATGAAAAAGATTATCATACATCATGTTATGATCACATTTGTTTGATAAAGTTTTCCATCTCTTAACAAAGGCTTAAGTAGTTTTATTTACATGTTGTTTGCAATTAATGAAATGGGCCAAAGTGTTTTCAATAAGATCATTAATTTGGAATTATTGAATTAATGAATTCACTCATTCTTCTAAATTATAAATGTAATGAGCTCTACGTTGACTATACCAATCCAAGGCATCCCCTGTGAGAGTTTTAGCTAGGAGATTGGTAGCAGTAATAGTGTTTAATTTGACCCAATCCTTATAAATATTTCCAAATGTTTTGAGGTGAAGGGTATGATTGGTTAACCCATTATAATAAATTTTAGGTGTTATAACACCTATGTCAATGCTAGAAATTTGAGTAATGAAAAGTTCATTTCAAAGATGTTTGATGCATATATTGATTAAAGGAGGTTGAGGAATGATATTGCCTTGAGAATCTCAAAGAAGAGGAGGGGGAACATTTTGGTTATGTTTTCCCTAAGACATAATTTATGGATGATATTGAAGATTAATAAGGTTGTTTTACATTCTCATCATTTGATTTTTATTATGTCCTTAAAAGGTGTTCATTTGATTGAGAGTTTGCAATAAAAGTTGATGAGTTTGATTAACATTAGAAGCATTAGAATTGGTATTTGTGTTTGTATTAGTGGCTTGGGTACCGTTATTAGTGTTGATATGAGATTGAGATTAATTATGATAATGTGAGTCACTAGTAACAAAATTTGCTTGTGTAACAAAAGATAGACTAGTGAATGGTTGAGAAGAAAAAACACTAGAAGCATGATTGCCTTGGGTAGAAAATAATGAACTAGTGGAAGGATTAAGGATAGTGGATCTTATGAGAGGCCCATTAGATGTATAACCTGCCATGTTAGTTGAGATACTAGGTATAGAGGTAAAAGAGGTTAGAGAATAAAAAGTCATAACATAAGAAGGAGTCAAAATTGAAGGAAGAGGTTGAGAATTAAAGAAAGTGGTACCCTAAAATATAGTATTGAATGTATGAGTAGGTGAATGAGGCCCTTTAATTTGACCACTAATCATGAGGTTATAAATGGTATAAGGATCCTTTCCTTGATGTTGAGGGAATTTATAAATAAAATAGAGCATTTTGGGATTATACTCTATCTCGAGTTGGTCTTATAATGAAAAAATAGGATTATGCTGCAAAGAAGTATTAGGAGGGGTCCCATATTCCATTTTGCAAGTGGAAATATGAACATTAATAGCATCCAAAATAGGATCCCTACTCTATTTATGGGAGACCCTATTAGGATTGGTAAATTTCACCATGTTTGTTGACTGTAACTTAGTGTCATCACCTAAAAAAATTCCATGATGAATGGAAAAGGAGAGATAAGAAAGAAAAGGACAAAAAGGTGACTAAAATAGTATAGGGTTAATTGGGTTGACCTAGCATAGAAATAGGGACTGTAATATTATACAGGGTCAACTATGTCGATCCAATATAGTGTATAGAAGGCAAAAAATCTACTAGGTTGATAGGGTTGATCTAGTATAGTAGATAAGGAATTCAAGAAGCCTAAAAATAGATTGTGAAAATGAAACAAGATAATTTTTCAAGTAATGAAAATTAATAAATATTGAAAGAAAGCAGACAATCAATTGGATTAACACTAGCCAATCTAATTGAAACACATGAAAAAAAATATTACACCAATACTAGCTAATGTAAGATTTGTTGCACATAATTGAGCAAAAATCAAGAAATCAACTTGAAAAGTAAAGAGTTAACTAATTGGTCAACCTAGATGTTTATTAGATTATTAAAATGTGATTTTTAAATGTGATGGGAAGTTGGATATAATCAAGGTACTAAATAGGAATCTATGGATAGTTTTAGGTAGTTTAGGATGAAAAGGACTATATTGGTAATGATACATGCTTGGTATTGGGGCCTACCCCCTTAATTCACACATCATAGTGATAAGGGTGTCAAGTTCTTATCTAAAATATACCATTAACCATGTTTTATACTTGACCAGAGCATTGAATCATCTTCCCCCTTGGTGATGAAATCTAAGTAGGTTGGCCTTGGGTAGACAAAAATGTTAATGTGATTGTTTATATTTTTGTGATTTTGTTATGTGTGCATAAAATATATATATTAAAACTAAGTGATTAAGTAAAAATCCCCTAATTAAACTATGTGAGTTATTCTAAGCATGCAAGCAACAAGAAAAGAAATTTGTGAACTAATTACTAGTAGATATGAGGTTAATTCCAACTTGAACAAGGTATAGTTTTTGACACTACATGCATAAAATAAAAAACATAATCAATAGGGTTTAACCTATACTATGGAAGAAAGGTTTGAAAATGTACAGGGTTGGTAGGGTTGACCCAGTTATTTTAGATAACACATAGAACATAGAAATAGGTCAGTAGTGTTGATCTAGTTGATTGTGCAAGGGTAGTTTTAAAGACTAAAAACTATGAAAGGAAAGATTAAAAAAATAGAGAGGTAGAAAGGAACCTTTGTGGATTAGAGATGAAATGAAGGAAGATTTCTAATGAAGAACATTGGAATATATTCGTAAAACCTACAAACTAGGTCAATATGATCAATCAAGCTATACAAGAACCTATTATAGAGTGATAAAAATGTGTAGGGTTAATTAGGTTAACCTAGTAGGCTAATTTAGATGTTTTAAAGGATATAAACCTATACTAGGTCAATTAGGTTGATCTAGTTACCTATTCCTAGAAACCTACCTATAGAAGTCAAAAAACTAGGTCATTAGAGTGAATCTAGTATGATAAAGATATGATAAAAATAATGACTAAAAGAATGAAAATAAGTGAATAAATCCTACAAGGGTTAGTTTCATGTCAATCTCACCAAAATGTATGAAATCATAAATGCATCATGTCTATAAATCAATCTTGGCTTGGAGAAGATAGAGCATACCTACACTTTCAATTGGGGATACACATGTTAAACAAGAGCATGACCAATATGGGGATCTGTTAGACCTAATTAGGGGATCACTTTTCATAACATATCATGCTAGGAAGGGTTATAAATCCTATATTCTAACACAATCACATAATAACCCTAATGGAGACCTAAGGTTTAAATCATTCACTTATTCTAATAATAAGAAAGTAAATCTAATCTAGTGCACACCAAAGCTTGTGGCACAAATTAGGAGGTTAGAAACAAAATAAAAAACTAAAATAAACATGTATTAGAAGACATATACTCACGTTAATGTATACATAATCCTAATACATGGGATAAGAATATAAATGAATTATCTATTTATTCTTACAAAGGAGAAATAGACTTAAGAATACTTACCTTTGAAGATGAACCTATCGATCCTCAATCTCTCCCTTGGCTAAGGTTCCTCATAAGAGATTATTGTGTTATGTAATGATAATGAATATAAATCATCTCTAGGATACACAACCTATCTAAGCATCTGAAAGACTTCTCCATAAGACAAGATTTGTATCTCCAAATAAAGTATGGAACCCTAAGATTTATTCCTCAAGTAGAATGGTCAATAAGCATATATTCATTTTCACTTCTTCACTCTTAATTCTTATCTTATAAAATGGTGGGAAATGAAATTGTATATATAGGCAGATCTTGTCCTAAATCCTCCCATAAATGTTAGCTATACAGGGTCAACCTAGTTAACCTAATACATTTTCAAGGATAATTCACTAGGTTTGATCTAGGTCAGCCAAAAGGATAACAAGCTACAAAAGTTAAAAATACCCCTAAATTTTAATAGTTTGATTGGGTCGACCTAGTATAGTTGACTAACCAAAAGGGTGTTAAGGCAAGAAAAGGAGGATGGAAAGAGGAAAATGATTGGAGTGGATAGGACTGAGAAGAACAAGCTTAGGGTAAATGGTTTTAGGAGACGTGTGTGTGTATAAAGTGGAAAAGGGTAAAATAATCTTATAAATCACCTTGGGTCTATCCACCCCTTTCCTAGTACACCCCTTAAGGCATGCACTCAAAGAGATTGAGACTCGATAAGTTCCTATAAGATATAAAGTGTCAGTAATCAATAAAATTTTGAAAATATTATTTGTATACATTACCCATGTGAGATATTCATGATAGTTTCTCTACACCCCTATGATGGTCTACAAGACCTACTTCAGCTCTTAAATGTTCTATATCATTTTTTCATACATCCATTCCTACTACTAGCCCATATAGACCTAATTAGCCTTGTTTTTCTATTAAGCTCTTGCTTATACACCTTCTGGTCAGCCACACACACATGTCGACTTAAATTTTTCACACAATAGGCCTTAAGACATGATAAAAACATGAATAAATCATTATATTATGTCTTCCATAACTCAAATAGACCAAGTCCTTCTTTAGGTCTCATGGAGACCTAATTCCATTAGACCTTATTTAATACATGTTACCATATGTTATTATTTAAATAAATTTTTCCTTCACACATGGTAGGAAATTTTTATATATCACTCAAATAAACCCCTCCTAATCTCATCTAGGCTCCATAACACTTTTTAGATCCAACCAGCACTTGAAGCACCCCATTAGTATTATTCACAATTAGGCCTTCACATACATAGAAAGTTTGTCTTGAACTACTAAATATTAAACACAAATCAGCTAAACAACCATAGAAATAAATCATAGATACAAAAAATACATTACCTTAGGGTCATCACCATATTCTTGATACACTTCAACATAGGACATAAAGTCTCAAGAACTCTCCTGCAACTTGCTTACTTAGAACTATCAAAAACATAGTTATGAAAACTTGAACTTATAACACCTGTATAGAGATATTCAAAGACTTCCAATACATGAACATTATTCTCTAAAATTTATAGACAATCTTCAAATATAAAATCAATATGGTCTAATGTCCAATATTAGTCTTGAAAACCAATCTTTTGACCTCTCTCCTTATAGTCACACTAGAACTTGCTAAGACATTTTAGCTTCAAATTTTCAACCTTTGTACCTAACTTCCAAACCCTATGCCAAGAATTAATAAGAAATAAAATTACAAAACAACATTTTTATGCACTTTAATCCATCACTCTTTCATGAAAACACATCAAGAATCATCCTTTCATCATTGCATAAGTTTTACACATTTTGCTCTATTAGGCATGTTAGTGACTAGCCCACTTGGATCACCAAATTTTCATTTTTACAGATTGTAACCTACTCAAAAAAATTCATCAACATAAACTACATGTCTCAATATTCATCCTCCATCCATTTTCATACTTTGACTTAGTCAACTCTGACTACTACAACAAATCTCTAATAAATTAACACTTTTTTGTAGGGTCTACTCACACACCTAAAAACTCAATCACACATAGAGGCTATTGGGAGAGTTGACTATAACCTCTAATCACTTATATAGCCATACCAATTTATCCTAATCACCCTAGATCAAATTCTTCAACATCAAATCTTCATTATTATTCTAAGAGGGTTTAAACACACTTCAACTATTAGCATATCTCCTTAATACAAAAACTAATGCCTAGAATTTTGAGATAGGACCCTTCCCCATCTACCATGAATATATTAGGTTCCCATGTAGAGGTTTTACAATCTAACAAACATTATAAAATTCTTCTCAAGTTGAGAACCCTCCATTTTTCACACTCAAGAGACCTCCAAACACATTTTCATGACTTTTCCTATAAACCATGACCTCAAACATGGTCAACATACTTGAAAGAACATGATACACTTTTGAAAATTCTTACCTATCCATACTTTACTTGGAAACAAAACCTCATACCCCATTAGTCCATACTCTCTATCTACATCATGGTCTTTATGATATATTAGAACTAGAAACACACCTTCATGCCACTATTAATGCACTCTAAACCTCATACAACCTCTCATGCCTATGTGCATCCATCTTACCAAGTCACCATACCATACCTTCTCACAAAGACTTTATATGTCATGACTAGTCTTAAGCTACTTAAGCACTTGACCTCTATGCCTCTTTTCATGCTCTCAACACGTCACTATCATGATTAACATCTAAATCTCATTCCATAAAACCTATCTCATTCTTAAACACTACCATACATCCTTCACATGCCTTGACAATATATCATGATACCTCATTAAGCTAGGCAGGGTATAAGACTTGCCTAGTTGTGGACTTAGACTGAAGGTCTTAACCCTATAGACTCACCTTGCTCACATGACTTACATGATCCTCAAACAATGTCATACCTATACACATACCTTTGCACATACATCTTCATGTTCACCATGCACATGCCTCTTCATGACATGACTATGCTTGTTATGCATTGTCCCTTCCATGCTTGACATATACCAATGATATAAGATATTAGTTGTCCTTAAATTCTCTCTTTTGAAAATGACATGGTCACATCACGTACTATTAATATGTACTTTATCACCTTGTCATATTTCACATTTCCAACAACACTCTTTTATCTCATGACCACATGTTTCTCTCTCATGGAAAGACTCATTCTTTCATGAATGACCTCACTCATCACAATTCTTCCATGTACCTAGTTACTATCGATTGTACTCTATCAATTATCTCTATTCACCTTTAACATCCACCTTATACAAGATGAATCTTCAAAATATGTTCCTTAATATCAATCTTGATCACTAATCAATAGATAAGACAATACTCAATAATCTCACCTTGAATTTATCACTCAAGCTAACATAAGAACACTCATATCACTACTCTCATACTTATGACATACCCTACCTAGACTCAAGCCCCCAATGCACCTAAACACCTTTGACATCTTGACCTATGCCTTCCATGCTCACACCACTTATGATAATTCTCATTGCTACAACACTCTTATATGCCTTGACATAACTCACTGCCAACTGAACTGACCTTGCTCTCACCTAGACACCAGTATCAAAATAAATACTTGACATCAACCTCATTCACAATGATTACACTCTCTCCAATAGTAACAACACTTATTATGTTGGCATAAGAACTCATCATACACATATCTCAAAGCTAAATTAACCATGTACCTTCACAAGAACCTTTGACATCAATGATAACATCAATGCCACAACTAAAAAAAATAAATGACAATGCTCAACATGAGGTCTAATGTCCTTCCACTCCTGGTCATTAGTTTATATATTGATCCCCTACGCTTTATGAACAAACATTAAGAACCTAAGCTAGTTAAGTTGGCCTTATACTTCCACATGGGGTTAAAATTGGAATGGTTTTAGTGTATTTTTAAACTTCTTGATGAAACCAATGGTTATAAATTTCTTCTATAGGTCCTCAAGACCATTCCATTTCATTCTCCTCTCTTGGTTCACATGTGTGAGTGTATGGTATCAAGAAACACACAAGCTAACACTATTTCTAGACTGTAGGTAAGGTTTCATTGATGAAAAAGGATCTTCAATGGACATATTTAAGAATGAATAGTGGTTTGAATTTTAATGATGACTCATTTTATTTTTTCATGTCTTCTTGAATATATATTAGAAGTGGATATGTTAGGTGGAACTTCAACTATCACAAGATCTTACCTCCAAATGAGACTACATGCATATTGAGCTCCATTACAAGTGAGAATAGAGTATCTCATGAGGGTGATTATTTTAGGTCATCAAGACACCATAGAGGTATAAAAGGTACTATAAATATATGGAAGACCCCTTCTCATAAGAACCAAACTCCATGATAACCCTCATAGGCAAGAAACTATTGATTAACTCTTGTAATCATTCACAAAATTGATTAGTAGAAGCTAAGTTTTATTAGTAGATGTTAAGGTATTTAAAGAATGTTAGGTTTCAAATTTTCACTTCATATGTCTAATTGGTGAACTCAAAGTGTCTTGATATATTGAGTATGTGAGAAGGGATGTCTAAAATCTTTATAGGTCATCTTGACTATGAGTCAATATATCATTTTAAGCTCTCAAAAAACATATAATATCTGATGGTATCATCAAGAATATTCACCTCATATTAGGCTCTAAATTCCAAGTGAAGACTCCATAAGGTCTTATAACCATTACCTATAGGCTCAAACCTTCTTTCCAAAGCCTAATTCATGGAAACTATTTCAAATGCACCATAATGCTATTAAGATCCATTGAGGTTTTGAGAGAAGGGGCTTATTTAGGTGTAAGTCCTATTAATAAAGCACAATGGTGACCTATAAGATACCAACTCAAGCTAGCCTTTAAAAGGTTCAAAAATCATCATATGAAACTGGATCTCAAAAATGCAAAGAGTCATGGACTGTGGATATATCTCTCTTAAGAGGATCTGATTTAGATTTAGGGAAGGCCATTAAGGTCTCAAAAATGACATGGAAGTAATCCTTTCACTTAGAGACCTACTTAAGGATCCTTGATAGTCAACATATCTAAAATAGTATCTAAGGAATTATAGATAGTATACACCCCCCACCTTGAACATGAAATGGTATATGCACATAAGGGTAGAACTCAAGTTAATATGGTGGTCAAGGCATAGATATTATGTTGTCAAGGACAAATATTTTGAAAAGATGACCAATAAAAATAGCTCAAGAATGTACAGTGAGTTAAGTTTACTAAGTCAGTGTAGAGTGCATGATTAGGGTGAATGGTAATGTCAATAATCATAAAAAATGGAATCCCAAGGTGATGAGTACATAGGTATCCCTCAGGACCTCATATTATTGTGATACTAGTTTAAATTTATTACCTGGTCTAGGTTGCACACCTAAGACATATAGTCTCTAATGTATGACTATGTAAATGAGTGTTGTTAACTGATATAGGAGAGGCTAAGCCCTAAGGCTATGGTCAATTATTTATAACATGTCACTTGATCCCTAACTCCATCACTATAAAGAGATAAAATAGGATACTTGGATCTTTACCACCAACTGTTTCAAGCATTTGCATGAGATAGTGATGGTTAAAGTAGGCTTAAGAGATAGGGTATTAAGATGATGATCTAAGAAGATAAGGTCAATTTCAAATGGTGGAAGTTATATGGATAAGGTTTTTGTAGTTATTTTGGAGCCACATACACACCTTCAAGTGTCTTAAGGCCCTAAAACCCATTCTGAGCCTATAAGTCCTAAAGCCATCATGAACCCTAAAGACTCCAACCTTACCTTAGTGGTAGATACAAATCACCCCAAGTATATTTAATCCATAAGAAATTATATAATGTTGATATGTGTCTATAAATAGGTGTTTAAAGTAGGGTAATATAAATAAATAGTCCAATCTGGTCTTAACACCCTCCCAAGATATATTGTCTTAAGCAGCCATGTCGAACTACCAACTTAGGTACTCATATATCACATGGCATGAACACTTAGACCTAGTAATCTTAGGGTGAGTTAAGGACCCAAATACACTCAAGATCCATGAAATATGGAATGGGATTTATGAGACAAACTTTATAAATAATAATTAATACTATAACCTGCACAAAATGCCTAATAAGGTGCTCAAAGACACCAACTTTAATCCATATATCATCTTATATTCTACATGGGGATAAGATATATTTAGGGAATTTGAAGAGTTATATGGGATAGATATACATTAAAAAAGGCTTTGGATTGGGGGATTTTACTCTATGAACCATCATTAAGATGATAGACCTCCAAAACCCTCTTTAAACATTGATTAAGACCTAATGAGTGAATTACACCCTCAAACACATCCAAATGAATAATTTGGGATATGAAATAGTCTTAATGGTCTCCCCAAGTCACCTAAGCACCTAAATGGTCTACTAATTAGCATGTTTAGGGTGTGTGATATATGGATCAAGCCTAAGAGAGTTACTCTAAACTTGTATATAAGAGAATGGGAGAGACTTACACATCTTATGTGTTTTCAAAGAGTGAGAGGGATCTATATGTCTTAAATAATTTCCCAATGGACACCTACATGGGCCTCTATATCCAACAGTCACTTGAAAACATGCCTAGGTTCCAAGGTAGATGACTATATACACATAAAGAAGAGATAAGTGGCTTCATCAAGTTAGTATAGATGATCTACATGTCCTAAGGGGTAGATTCCATATCATCTAGGGTGGGTAAGTGCTTCATAACTTCACTTTAGAGTCAAGATACAACAACTCTGCCTTCAATCCTATTGATCTAAACCCTTCTCAAAGTCATGCTACTTAAATTCTGAAATAGAAGGAAAAGGGGAATTAAAAATAAATTAAACCATCATGAATATGGTTATCAATAAGTTTTAGGTGTGTGAGCAACATTGGTTTGTAGAGGAGAGGTCAGGTTGGCCACTTTGGCCTAAAAATGCCTTATAGGTACACAAAATTCATAATTATCACTCAAAGAGTAACTTGATAAGATCATAACTATAGAAAAGAATTGCATGTGGAGATGATCACTTTGGGGGAGTTAAAGGGCCTTGTATATAACAAAATAGTGGCATTGGTTTGGAGGTTAAGGGCCTAACCTTTATGAACCATTGCTAAGAACCCAAACCCCCTTAAACCTCCATAAAACCCTAATAGTGACACAATGGAGAATATATTAGAGAAAATAAATACAAATTCATTTTTATGGCATAATAAATGCTTGGATCTTATATTAAACTCTTAGGGTATCCCATCCATGGCATTGGTATGTACAAACTATTGTACAAACCCTAAAGAAAGTGTAATTTTAAAATGTTTTAAGTAGAAAAAAAGGTTTATAACTTGGTGAAGAGTTTAAAATCATTGAATAATGTAAAAATATATATATTTCACCTCCTCAAATCGTGAAACACTCACATTTCTACCTAGAAACACTCTACAAGTCTATGCCAAACATGTAGTCTAGTTGTACTAAAGGGAGGTGACCTAGTCATCTAAGTAAAGTAGAGTTGTAGGTATGAGATGCTTGGGAATAATATATCATGGTATGGTATGTTTTTTCAAACTTTAATTAGGTTCATTTATTCATATTTAATATTTCATTCAATCCTTATATCTATCCAAAAAGCAAGTAGCTAAGAGACTAGGCTAATTATCTAATAGGCCTACTTAATCAAAAAAGGGAGATGTTCATGAGTATAAAGGATTTAAAAAGAAGTTTTTTAGGGTCATGAAACATATATAACTACCTCATGAAGTTATTATACCCATTTCCCATCCACCATGAAGGTTGTGCTAGTTTTTCAAGTTATGTTGGAATGCAAGGAGGAGGTGGCTACTAAATGTTTTATGAATAAGGCCTAATTGAACCAATTAAATGGTTATAACTATAAAATTTAAAGGTATTTTACTATTTTTTGTGTATACATTCTCCTTGTGAGGTCAACTTTGGCCAAAAATAGACATTAATGCCCAAAGATGCTCATTGAAGACACCAATCACCTAGATAATGCATAGAGAAGGAATAGAGGGTTACTTTTAACTACCAATTGAATGGATTGTGGTAATTCATGACCTATTAATGATATTTGCATGTTTTTTCCTCTTCTCATTTGTATCCACTATTTTATATATTTAGGCTCTTAGGTTATTATAATGATCCTCGGTTGGGTATGATAAGACTCTACCAAAATTATATCTTGAAAACCTCTTTGAGTAGTAAATAAGGAATATTTTAAAGTTTATTTGATGGAATTAGTGTGTATATGTTTTTTATTTACAAAAGTGTGAAGTTTCATCCTCCTTTATAGGTCCTTTGCTTCACCTAGATGATAGAATGCTATCCTATATAGGTCATGTCATGATCCAAAGTGTTAGTAGTTATGTTAAATATTAAGTTGGTTGATAGTGAATTAAAAATACGTATTGTCAATTAATTTCAAGTTTCATACATGGACTATAACCTTCACATGAAATAATTACATTTAGGAGTTCATTAATAAGCTTGTTTCAATCATTAGTCTTTATTTAGTTCTGAAAGTGTTGATTGAAGATTAGTTAGAGTGGATAAATCAATATTGGTACATCACCTCATTAGGATAGGTTCATTTCATGTGTTCCTCTATTTATTTTCACCCAAAAAAATTATTAGGTTTTAGGAAGTGAGCTCCAGTTGATGTACCAGGGTAGCTAGCCCCATAAATTATAGGTTTGGTCATCTTATAAGTCACCCAAAGCCTTTAAACCAATCCCATATTACCCTAAACTTGGAGAGAGCTTAACCATATTCTCTTAAGGGTGTGGTTTGGAGTGTTAATATTTATGACACACCCAGTGGGACTAGTATTCAAGTGAGTTGGAGTATGCACTTATAGACATGGATGACATCAAAGAGATTCAGGCACTTCATTGGTAGATCTGTATTCAAGTTTCATGCCAAAAGTGGTCACAAGGTTTTCATCAAAAGGTAAGGAAACTGATTTTGTTGAGTTATATTTAGACTTGGCTATGAGAAAGAGATATCTTAGGTCTAATCCTAATCCTACACCCCCTAATTCTCCTAATTATGCTCAATAAAACACTGTTATAAACCCTACACTCCTAATGTCAAGGCCTAGACATCAAGCATTTGTGCCCTTGAATGGTGATAGCCCCTTGAATATGAATTATTTTTATGACATACCTATTACTTCCCTAAAAATCCTTCCCTATTTCATAGGAGAAAACTCAACCACCCCTATGGAACATATTATAGACATAGTTAATTTAAGCTTAAATTATAATATGACCCAAGAGAATGTGGCTATGAGGTTATTGGCCACTTCCTTAAAGGGTAAGGCACTCAAATTGTATAGGGGCATAATACTTACTTCCATTGTTACATGGGATGAATTTTGGGAACATTTGTGAAAACACTTTGAGAATAGGAGTGACCATTTATCTTTAGTGGAGCAACTCACCATAATCAAAAGGGCTCCCCAAAATTTTATGGTAGATTTCAATTATAGGTTTAAAAAAACCTAGGATAGGATCCTCATAATATTCAAACCCACTCCCAATTATGCCTTCTTGTACTACTTAAGATCCCTCAATTCTGATATGGTAGTCATGATACAATCCATAGGAGGGAACACTCTATCGAATGCATATGAGATAGATATAAGGGTAGAAAATTAATCTTACCCAAGACTACTCATGCCTTTGTTCTCAAATATTCAAACCCCTATACCTACCATTATTCCTTTACCATCACCAATCAATCATGATTAGGAAGATGTCAATCAAGAAAATAGATTGGGTAAGATTGAAGGACTAATCAAGGCATAAAACAACAAAATAGTGGCCTTAAAGAGGTAACAAATTCCACCCCATAGACATTACCAAGCACCCTATCATCTGTATCAATACAATATAACTAATATCAACCTAATCAACAAGGTCAAGGGCAAATCACTCAGGCAAGGCCCTATAATATCTATAACCCCAATTATGCTAGCACTTCTAGAGTACTAGTTCTAACTCAAAATAATTATGCTCAAGAAGGTCAATGGCTTGTACATTGGGGATATCCTCATAAGATGTCAATAAATCCAAATGGTGATGTTTTTCAAGATTATTTCATATAATATAATCAAGCTCCTCCAACACATGATAGTCAGTCTCCTATACCACACAAGTAAGGTCATATGCAACATGGAGACACTTCCTTCAAGACTCAAGCTAAGATGCCAAGTCAACAAGGAACAAGTGGATGTAAGGCACTATTATAAACAACTTTTTTTAACTTCTAAGAAGGGGAATATTTCATTGATCATGTTACATCTAATCAAATTGGAGGAGTAGCTAAAGTATACAATGCAATTGCATCCCATATAAGGGATAAAATAAGGTTAGTTGGAGATGACCTAAAAATTGGAATAGTATCCCCTCCATAATCTCAACCACCTCAAGAGGCTACTAGTCAAGTTGAAGCTCCTAAAATACCAACTTAGCAAGTTAAAGATGGGAGAGGGTAGAATCATAGAGTTCCATTCATACCTCAATTCATACAAACTCTAAGTGGTGTTAATGCTTCCAAGTTGCAGTCCAAGGCTTTCACCTCTCACATTAGCATTTTGGTTCAGATGAAGAAGGCCCATATCACTATCCCTATGTGGGAAACCTTACTCATTCTGTGGCAAAAATATCTCCTTCAAGAAGATCTATATAAACTCTACATCTTGGATAAGCAGGTAGAAAAGGTGGGTACAGTCTTAACCAATACCAATTATCCTCATGAGTCTCAAGCACCCAAGGTAATCAAACCCATCCCTTATATCTTTATATCATTATATGTGATTCCATAGTACATAATTATATGATAGATAGTGGGGCTAAAAAATCTATCATGCCTAAGTCTATATCTAATAAATTGGGATTAAAGTATGAACCTGATGCCTAAGTCCTTAACAATTTGAAAAACATCTTGGCTACTTGTCCTAGTTTCACTATATCTCAAGAGGTGGTAGTAGTTGACCTCCCTACCTACTTAGCCTTATAATTGTCTAGGGATTTCACTTCTAAGATAGGTTTATCTCTCTTTTGACTATTTTTATATGGTTTTTAGGACCAAGTACGGAACAAAGGTCAACATAAGGTCTAAACCTATCTCTAGGTTCCATTTAAATCCTTACATGCCTAACTCATTTACTATCAATTTTACTATCAAAGATGAGGATGTACACCCCAATGAATAAGATCTCATTGAGCCACTTGATGGTATATCAAATTTTCTCTCCTTGATGAATGGGAAGTAGACAACCATGGCTATGATCCCTATAAGAGAATTGAAGAGGTAGTTTTTGGTGTATATTGTATACATGAGGAAGGGGATATCATACCAGCTCTCATTAGCCAAAGCCAATATCATGAAAGACTATGAAATTCATTATTTGATCATTTTAGGACTAAAAAAGGAACTGGGGTAGATCTCTTACTTGTCTCCCCTTCCAAACAAAGGTATTTTTTCCCTTGAGATTCTAATTTAGCTGCACATCCAACACAATAGAGTATGAAGCCCTCATTCATGGGTTGTAATGGGCAAGAAAGAGGGGCATAAAACTCTTGTAAACTATGGGAGATATTGAGTTAGTAGTGCATCAAGTCAAATATAATAATATAGTTAATAACCCACACTTGAATACATATAAACAAAGGTTTTAGGACCTTGTAGAGGAATTTGAGGCCTTTGACAATCACTCCATTCCTAGAGAGTCAATCAGCATGAAAACTAGTTGGCATCCATAGGAGCATAATATGATATTCTAATTTGGGTTAAGGACATCAAGGAGAAATCTTCAATAAATGTGGTATGCAAACCTTCAGTCCTTAACAATAAATAGAGCTAGTAGGTGTTTCAAAATGATAATAAAATTTCATGTTTTTTATAGTAGGAGGTAGAATTCTCCTCAAGGAACCAAGGTCAATTACAACAGTAGTATGGGGACCAGATTATCCAATTAAGGATAAACAAATTACCTAAAGTTTGATGAAATTAGATAATTTATTTAATGATGATGATTAGCTAAGGAAATATAAGGTTGACATATCCACAAAATAAGAACACTATGAGAAAGTCATAATTTTCAAAGATAGGTTGATCAAACTAGGAAAAGTGAACACCGAGGAGAAGGAAGCCTTCAAAGAATTATGCCAAGAATTTTCAAACATATTTTCTTGGGAGTATCATGACTTAAAGAGTTTTGACCCTAGTTTGGCTTATCATACCATAGATTTAGAGGCAAGTGTTAATCCCGTGAGACAAAATCAAAGACTAGTCAACCCCAAGATTTAGATCCTCATGAAAAATGAGTTGACCAAGAGTATTTAATCCAACATCATCTTCCCCATTAAACACTCTTCATGGGTGGTAAATCTTGTACCACCCATGAAGAGTGTCACTAAGAGATAACTACCCTCTGCCATCTATGGATCATATTATTTAAACGGTTGAAAGTTCACAAAGGTTCTCCTTGCTTGATGGATACTAAGGGTATAATTAGGTGTTAGTGAGGAAGGAGGATCAACACAATACTCCCTTCATAACCAAGTGGTACACTTATGCTTAAAATAAGATGCCCTTTAGACTATCCAATGTAGGAGTTGCCTTCTAAAGGTAAACAAATGTATCCTTTTAATGGATTATCAATGAGATGGTGTTCATCTACCTTGATGACATCATAATATTCTTCAAGGACCCCAAAGATCATTTGACACATTTGAGGCTAGTGTTTGATAGGTTTAGGTAGTCTGGGGTCTCTTTGAACCCCAAAAAGTATATCTTTGTATTCCATGAGGGTAGACTTTTGGGACATTTTGTGTCAAAATAAAGTCTCTCTATTAACCCTAAAAGGATAGATGCAATCCATGCCTTATGTCTTTTCAAACATAAGAAGGGATTGCAAAGTTTCTTGAGAAAAATCAACTTCATTAGAAGGTTCATACCTAGATTTGTAGAATTGGTAAGGCCTCTAACCCACATGCTCAAGAAACATAAAGATTTTTCCTAGACTAAGGAAGGTAAAAGAAGTTTTGAAGTCATTAATTAGACCATTTTCCAAGATCCCACCCTCCTCAACCCTAATTTTTTAATGGAATTCTTCATGTATGCTTTCTCTACAAATGACACTATTTTTTCCATGTTTATGCAGCAAAATAATGAAGGCCTTGAGTAGCCCATATCCTTCTTTAACCAAGTATAGGATGGTTATGAAGAGAGGTATACTTTTGTTTAATAACATATAATTTCAATCATGATATTTCTCAAGAAGTTTAGACACATGGTGTCTAATAAAAAAAATTTGTCATGGTGTTTCACCCTAGTATCAAAGACTTCATCCTTAACAGATATTTGAGTGAAAAGAGAGTTGGTTGGGTGACCAAATGTATGAAATATGACATAGAAGATAAGTTCATTAAGTTATTTATGGGTATGGGATTATTTTAACACCTTACAAAATATGTGGAGGATAAGGAAGTGGTTTTAGCAATGCCAAGTGATCAACAAGCAACTACACCTACATCTCCTTCCAGATAGACTCAAGACATGGTGAGATTCCTCCAAATTAGAGAATGTCCTATAGGAATAAATAGGAAAAGGATGAGTTAATTATACTAAAATAAATTCATTATGTCTTGATTTATGTTGTGTTCTTTAAAAAATACCTTAATGGCATGCTCTTGAGGTGTGTAGAAACTAATCAAATTAGCAAGCTCCTAGACTAGTTTCATGATGGGCCTGTAGGAGGACACTTTGTACCCAAGACCATAGAAGAAAGGATCATAATATTAGGATTTTTTTTCTAATTTTATTCAAGGACTCTCATTCTTGGGTTATTAGGTGCCAAAAATTTATTATATTCTTAGGCAAGTAAAGATTAGTTGCCTTGCCTCTAAATCCTATTCAAGTAGAGTATCCCTTCATGTAGTGGGGCCTAGAATTTGTAGGTATATTTAATCCCCCATATAGTGTAGTACATAAGTGGTTTTTGAATACTATTGATTACTTTACTAGGTTGGTAAAGATAGTTACGCTTAAGGAAACAAATGAGAACTCAATTTTTGAGTTCTATGACAATATAGTGACTAGATTTGGGGTCCCCTCCACCATCATATCAGATAATGAATTAACCTTCATCATTGAAAGGGTGAGTGAGTTGGATATTAACCATGGTATCTACCTAAGTTGTTCATATAATTACTATCCATAGGTAAATGGACTAGAATATTCCATCAACAAGAATTTGATTAGGATCATAAAAAGAATAATGGAAGACAACCAACGGGAGTGGAATGCCAAGCTAAGGACATCTTTATGGGAAGATAGGATCACTCCCAATATTTATACTATCCATTCACCATATATTATTGTCTATGTCAAAGAATAAAGGCTTCTCATATCACTTGAGTCATTAGTCTTAGAACTTGCACACCAACTTGAACTCATAGAGAGTGATGCAATGGAGGTGAGGATGAATAAATTGAGGAAGCTAAAAGAGATAAGGGATGATGTTATGAATTACATGTCGTCCAATCAAGATTAATTAAATATATCATTTTATAAGAGAGATTATTCAAATTCCTTATAGTAAGGTGAAATTGTACTCAAGTGGGATGAAGATTGTGCCAATCTAGGTAAGTATTCAAAGTTTGATAGTCTTTTGAGTGGGCCATATGTTATTACCAGCTATAAAGAGAATAATGCCTTCCAATTTTCCAAAGTGAGTGTTGAGGAAATCCATATCCCTATGAATGGGTTTTTCCTAAATTATTTTTACTATAAGACATAAATCCATCTTTGTACATAGTAGTTAGGTTTTCTTATTCCAAGT
This sequence comes from Torreya grandis, assembly GCA_037957365.1. Classification (NCBI taxonomy): domain Eukaryota; kingdom Viridiplantae; phylum Streptophyta; class Pinopsida; order Cupressales; family Taxaceae; genus Torreya; species Torreya grandis. The sequence goes on along the minus strand of JARHVA010001154.1, from coordinate 2,076,398 downwards.
GTTGTAACACATGCCTTGCTAGTTGCTTCTTTGATTATGTTCTTATTGTTTTCTATTATGTGTTTTTTTTTGTTTCCATATGTCTTATTATGTGTACTGTAGATTTTTTTTCATTCTTAAATGTATGCAAGGTATTAACCATGAGTTATTATCACATTCAACATTCTTTCAGCTAGAACATGAGTGATATGTAAGAGATTATGGGTCCTCTTGACCAACAAATAGGTCAAGCCTTCAGGGTCACCATTAATGCTAACTAATTTCTGCCCTTAGGCCTAAAAAGGAGTCAAAATATGTATTTATAACCCAAAATCACCTTGGTTACCCTTCTCATACCTCTTGAAGTGTTAAGGTAGTCCAAAATAAAATCATTGTTTATCTTGTATAGGCAATAGTTTCAAAGTGTTTTATCATGTCAAGGAACACCATGGCAGACATCTACTCACCCTATTCATAGTGGCAAATGATTTCCTTGTGATTATTCATGTGTAATGACCCAACATAGGACTTAGGTTAGTCTTAATTGTCCAAATTTTTTTATAATAAGGATGACCCATTGTTACAATTTATAACTCATCATGAATCCATCTAATATGTTGAATGTCTATAAGGTATGCCTTAATTAGAAGTATTAAGGATGTTACAATAAGTAAATGGTAACTTTTTTTAGGTCTTTATCATGTTATAATGTATTTTAATATGTATTAAAGTAACCACCATTTGAATCCTTCACTTGAAATCATATATATTATCTTAAAGGGGGTGTTTGACCATAATATGATACTAGTTTGACCTCAAAACACCACTAAAACCATCAATAACACCTTAAGGGGTCCCTATGATCACCATATTTCCATGATAAAATGGTTTTATATGTAAATTGTGTCTTTTCAAAATTCAAAATGCTTTATTATTCACTAAATGGGCCCCACATGTGTGAAAATGTGTCCTTTCAGCTTCCCCACTTGTACCATATGGTTTGAAATGCATTTTTACCCCTATTTTCCATCTTCTTACTCACCAATAATGATTCATGGTTTTAAAACCTAAGAGAATGTAGGAATATAGAGTTTTACCAAGAGTTTTTAGATAAGTATGGATCTATATGGTATGGACATGGTCAGATAATGTTAGGATAAATTAAAACCCAGATTTATCCCCAAATCACACACAAGAGAAACTATGAAATAAATTAATAAAACATTCAAAAAATAAACAAAAAAATACACATAATAGGAGACACCAAATTTAATTTGGTTCACCCAAAATGGGCTACATCCACCAAACTTGTCCAGTATATCATTTCTAACAATACAAGAGAGAAATAAAATCATGTAATAAACCCTGTTACAACTCTTTCCCCTTGTTTGCCTCCACTTTGTGTTAATTTTTTTCTTCACATACATCTCAGCCATATCTCAATACATTTTAGGGTGAAAAACACCTAAACATAACCTCTAACGTCAGATCTAGAAACCTATAATCAATGGCCCAAATTGACTACAAAATTATAATTTTATAAGACAATTTTAATAAGAAAAATTGGTTCAAGGGAACTACCCCCAAACCCTTGCTAGTGTACATGGCCCTCAGACCTTACATCAATTGGTTTATCCCCCTCTAATCTTGTAATGGAATTTCCCCCTTGTAACCCCCCATACCAATAGGGATACAAAGAATGGGATCTAAAATTGGCCAAAATAATCATCAAATTTTTAACCTCTAATTTGAGAAGACAATCAAGATCCACACCTAATATATAGAGTTATGGATAAATATATGAGAGTTATTATAGAAATAAAGTGTGATAATATATGTGTTTTAATGTAGGAAGATCCAAAAATTAATCCATTTCTTCCATCAAGCTCTTTGGAAGCCTTATACAACCCATCAGGTTCATGCTTAGTATGGATAAGAGAGAGAAGATGGTGGCTTCACCTATTGGCTAGAGGAAGAGGGTATAATTTCCTTGTAATACTAGGTATTTTTTTCTAAATTTATCCCATATGATTTAAGAACAAATATTAAGAACCTAAGGCAGTCAAGCTAGCCTTCTACTTCCACATAGGGTCAAAATTAGAATGGTTTCAGTGCATTATTTGCTTGCTTGATGAAAAAAATGGTTATACATGTCTTATAAAGGTTATCAAGACCGTTATATTTAATTATACACCCTTGGTTTACATGTGTGAGCCTATGGGAGTAAGAAACACATAAGCTACCACTATTTGCAGACTATAAGCAAGGTTGAATTGATGATAAAGGATCTTTAGTACACATATTTGAGAAATAATAGTGGTTTGAGGTTTGATGATGGCTAATTGAAGTTTTTTATGTCTTATTTCATCTTTATTTCAAGTTTAGTGGTCAGGTGGAGCTTCAACGATCACAAGATCTCACCTCCAAATGACACTGCTTACATATTGAGTTTCATTGCAAATGAGAATAGAGTATTCCATGAGGGTGGCTATTAGATGTCATCAATACACCATAGAGGTATTATAGGTAATATACATATGTGTAATACCCCTTCTCATAAGAACCAAACTCCATGATAACCCTCATAGGCAAGAAACTATCAACTAACTCTCTAAAGCATTCATGGACCTAATTAGTAAAAGTTGAGGTTATTTAATAGAATCTAAGGTATTTGGAGAATCCTAGGTTTCAAATTTTCACTTCATATGTTTAATTTATGAACCCCAAGTGTCTTTCTCTATTGATTATGTGAGTAGGTATGTCTAATATCTTTATAGGTCAAATGCACCATAATTCTATTAAGAGTCATTGAGGTTGTGAGAGAAGGGGCTTATTCAAGTGTAAATCCTATTAAGAAAGCACAATGGACACCTATAAGATACCAACTCAAGCTAGCCTTTAAAAGGTTCCAAAATCATCATACGCAATTAGGCCTCAAAAATGTAGATAAGGGTTATGGATTGTGGATAGGATCTCTTAAGAGGATCTGATTTAGATTTTAGGAAGGCTATTGACATCTCAAACATGACATGGAAGCAATCCTTTCACTCAAAGACCTACTTAAGGATCCTTGATAGTCAACATATCTAAACCACTATCTATAAGATTGTAGATATTATACCCCCCCAACCTTGAACATGAAATGGTATATGCACATAAGGGTATAACTCAGGTTAATATGGTGGTCAAGGTGTAGATATCATGGTGTTAAGGATAAATATTTTGAAGAGATAACCAAACAAAATAGATCAAGCATGTACAGTGAGTTAAGTTTACTTAGTCAATGTAGAGTGCATGAATATGGTGAATGATAATGTTAATAAGCATAAAAAATGGAATCCTAAGGTGATGATTACATATGTGTCCCTCAGGGCCTCATATGATTGTGATACTAGTTTAAAGTTATTGCCTAGTTTGGGTTGCACACCTAGGACACATAGGCTCTGATGTATGACTATGTAAATGAGTGTTATAAGTTGATATAAGACATGCCAATCCCAAGTATATGGTTAATTATTTATAAAATTTCACCTAATTCCTGACTCCATCACTATAAAGAGATAAAATAGGATACTTGGATCTTCACCACCAACTATTTCAAGCATTTACATGAGACATTGATGGTTAAGGTAGGCTTAAGAGATAGGGGTTGAGATGATGATTTGAGAAGATAAGGTCAAGTTAAAATGGTGTAAGTTAGATGGATAAAGGTTTTGTATTTATTTTTTAGCAACCTACACACCTTTAAGTGGCTTAAGGTCTTAAAACCCATTCTGAGCCTATCAGTCCTAAAGCCATCATGAACCCTCAAGACTCCAGCCTTACCTTAGGGGTAGATATAAACCATCCCAAGTATGTTTAAGTCATAATAAGGTGTATAATGTTGATTTATGTCTTGAAAGAGGTGTTTAAATTATGGTAATATAAAAAAATATTCCAATCTAGTCTTAACACCCTCTTGATCTCTATTGTTTTAAGTAGCCATATCAAACTACTAACTCAGGCACTCATATCTCACATGGCATGAACAGTCAACATATCTAAAGCACTCTCTATAGTATTATAGATAGTATACCCCCTAACCTTCAACATGAAATGGTATATGCATATAATGTGAGAACTTAGGTTAAGATGGTGGTTAGGGCATAGATATCTTATTTTCAAGGATAAATATTTTTAAGGCATGATCAAGCAAAATGGCTCAAGTATGAACAGTGAGTTAAGTTTAATTAGTCTAGAGTGCATGATTGGAGTGAATGGTAATGTCAATAATCCTAAAAAAATGTAATCCCAAGGTGATGAGGACATATGTATCCCTTAGGACCTCGTATGATGGTGATACCAATTTAAAGTGGCTATCTGATCTGGGTTGCACCCCCTAGATGCACAAGCTCTAATGTATGACTATGTAAATGAGTGTTGTTAGATAATATAATGGATTTCAAGCCCCAAGGCTATGTTAAAACCTTTATAACATGTCACCTAATCCCTAACTACATCACTATAAAGAGATAAAATAGGTTACGTAGATCTTCACCACCAACTATTTCAAGCATCTACACTGGATAGTGAAGGTTAAGGCAAGCTTAAGAGAGTGAGGTTAAGATGATGATCTAGGTAGCTAAGATCAAGTGAATAGGTTTTAATTTATATGGATAAGGGTTTTTTAGTTATTTTGGAACCACATAGACACCTTTAAGTGGATTAAATTCCTAAAACCCTATCTAAGCCTATAAGGCCTAAAGCTATCATGAACCCTCAAGACCCCATCCTTACCTTAGTGGTAGATAAAAACCACACCAAGTATATTTAATCCATTAATAATGAGTGTAATGTTTATATTGGTCCTTAAGGAAATTTTTGAAGTATGGGAATACAAAGAAATAGTCTAATCTAGTTTTAACACCCTTTTGAGCTCTATTGTCCTAAATAGCCATGTCTAACTACCAGATCAGGAACTCATATATCACATGGCATGGACACTCAAACCTAGTGATATTATGGGAAGTTAGGGAACATAATTAACTAAATATACATATAATAATGGGTGTGATTAAATATCCCTACTCTATAAACAATCTTTAATACTATAACCTACACAAAATGCCTAGTAAGGTGTTTGAAGACTACCAACTTTCATTCATATCTCACCATATAATCTACATGGTACTAAGATATATTTATGGTATTTGAAGAGGTCTATGGGCTACACATCCATGAAAAAAAAATTTATTGGGGTCCTATACTCTATGAGCCATCATTAAGATCGTAGACCTCTAAAACCCTCCTTAAACCTTGATAAAGACCTGATGAGTGAATTACACCCTCAAACACCTCCAAATGAAGAGGACAGGCTATGAAATATAATTAATGGTATCCATAGGTCACTTGAGCACCAAAATGGTCTACTAGTTTGCATGTATAGGGTATGTGTTATATAGATCAGGCCTAAGAGAGCTACTATAAGCTTGTATATGAGAGAATGGGAGACACCTACACATCTTATAGTTTTCTAAGGAGGGAGAGGAATCTAGAGGTCTCTATGAATTTACCAATGGCCACCTACAAGGGCCTCCATGTCCAAAATTCACTTGAAGACATGTTTGGGTGCCTAAGTAGAGGATTATGTACACATAAAGAAGAGATAAGTGGCTTAATCAAGCTAGTACATATCATCTACATGTCCTAAGGGGTATATTCCATATCATTAAGGGTGGATAAGTTTTCATAGATTCATTTTGGAATCAATATACAACAACTCTTCCTTCAAGCCTATTGATCGAACCCCTTCTCAAATCCATGCTACTTAAATTATAAAATAGAGGTTAAATGGGAATTAAAAAACACCTCATACCATTATGGATATGTTTTTCAAGAAGTTTTATGTATGTGAGCAAAATTGACCACTTTGGCCTAAAATATGCCTTGTGGGTGCACAAAATGCACAATTCTCACATGAGGATCACATTGATAAGCTCATAACTATATGGAATAATTACATGGTGATCTAATCACTTTTAGAGAATTAAGGGGCCTTGTTTATAAGAAAATAATGGCATTAGTTAAAAGTTTAAGGTCCTAACATTTATGAACCACTGATAAGAACACAAACCCCCTTAAACCTCCCTAAAACCCTAATAGTGACCAAATGGAGAAAATATTAGATGAAATGCATCCAAATGTATTTTAATGGCCTAATAAAAACTTTGAGCTTATAATAAACTCTTAGGGGATCCCATCCATAGCACTAGTCTATATAGACTATTATATGGACCCCCTAAAAATTATAATTTTGCAAGGTTTTAAGCACAAAACAAGGTGAAAAACTTGGTAAAGAGTTGAAAATCATTGAATAAGGTATTTTAAAATATATTTTTCCTCTTTAAATAATGAAACTCTCATAGTTATATCTGAAAACACTTATAAAATTTTGTGCCAAATAGGCAGTCTAGTTATGCTAAAGGGAGGTGACCTAGTCATCTAATTAAAGTAGAGTTGTAGGTATGAGATGTCTAGGAATCATAGATCATGGTATGGTATGTCTATTTAGACTTTAATTATCATCACTCAGTCATATTAAATATTTCTTTTAATCCTCATATCCATCCAAATAGTGAGCAATCAAGAGACTAGGCTATTTGTTTGATAGGCCTAATTAGTAAAGGGAGATGTTCATAGGCATAAAGGGATGACAAAGAAGTTATTAAAGTTAATGAAACATATATAACTACATCATGAGGTAAGAATACCCATTTCTTATCCACCATGAAGGTTATGGTAGTTTTCCAAGTCATTTTGGCATGCAAGGGGGAGGTGGCTACTAAATGCTTCATGGAAGAGGCCTAATTAAACCACTTCAATGTTTGTAACTATCAAATTCAAAGGGAGCTTACAAGGATTAGCATAAACATTCTCATAATGAGGCTAACTTTGACAAAAAATAGACATCAATGCCCAAATATGCTCATTAAAGACACCATTCACCTAGACAATACATGGAGCAGGAATGGAGGGCTACTTGTAACTACCAATTGAAGGGATTTTTATCATTCATGACATATTCATGCTCTTTCCATGCATAATCCTATTCTCATTCTTTTCTACTCTTCTATATATTCAAGCTCTTATGACATTTTAATAAGCCTTGATAGGGTATGATAACACTTTACAAAAATTATGTCTTAAAAACCTCTTTGAATCAATAAAAAGGGACTATTTTTATATTTATTATCTAGCATTAGTGTGCATATATTTATTTATTTACATAAGTGTGAAGTTCCATCCTCTTTTTCAAGTCCTTTACTTCACCTATGTGCTATAATGCTATCTTATGTAGGTTATGTGATGAGACAAAGTGTTGGTAGCTATGTTGAAGAGTAAGTTTCTATCAAACTTATTGTCCATTACTTTCAATTTTTAGACATCCACCATAGACTTCACATGAAATACTTATGTTTATGAATTAATTAAGAAGCTTGGTCTAGTCATTAGTCTTTATTTGGTTTAGAAAGTGTTAATTTAAGATCATTTAGAGTGGATAGATAAATATTGGTGCATCACCTCATTAGATTACATTCCTTTCATGCATTCCTCAATCTCATTTCACCCTAAAAAATTAGTAGGTCTTAGGAAGTGAGCTTAATATTATGTACAAGTGGAGCTAGCCCTATAAATGATTGGTTTGGTCCTCCTATACGTTATCCATAACCTTTGTACAAATCCCATGTTATCCCAAACTTGGAGAGAACTGAACCATCTTTTCCTAAAGGTGCAGTTTACAGTGTTAACAACTTCACCTTACCTAATAGTATATGGATAATGGCAACTATTCCCACTCATGCTCAAATTGTCAACATATCAATTTATGCAAGACTACATGGAACCATTTGATAAAGAGGAGTCATATTTATTGGATATAATAGAAATGTATGATTTAAAGAATGAAGCATTGCTTGATTTAAATAAAAATTAAGACTTGGTCAAAAAATGGTTTGACAAAAGAGCAAATTTTAAAGCATTTAGAATATCTGACCTAGTACTCCTATGGGACAAAACCCATGAAAAGAAAGGAAATCATGATAATTTTACCCCCTTATATACTAGAACTTACGATATATTAGAGATGTTGGGTAATAATACTTTCTCTTTTAGTGACCTCCAAGGTCATAAATTATCATATCTAGTTAATGGGTAGTTTTTAAGCACTACTTCAAATTTATACCATTTAAAGATGTCCTTGAATGACCAAAATTACTAAGATATAGGTAAGACTAGGTTAGATTTATTTATTTCATAGTTTATTTTCTTTTTTTATGTCTTTTTCTTCCTTTAGGGTATTTTTCTTTTTTAATTATAATTGTCTTTATATTTTCATGACAATGTGATTGGCTTCTCATGGGATAACTAAGCAAATATTCAGTCCACTATACTTTTCATCCATGCTTAAACCAATGAATGTTGAATCCACAAGAGAGTTTCTAAAAGAAGAATAACTATGGGTATGACATAAAATAAAGCACATAAATTAGTTATTTATAGGTTTTACATCCTTGTGTTTGAAACTTTTTGAATCCAGGTATGCAACAAACAAGTTAATTATGGTTATATCATAATTGAATACTTTTATCATGTATGTAAAATCTAGTCTCAATTTTATATATGAATTTATAAAGTTTTCTCATCACTTTGGATCAAATACACTTCCAATGTTAATAATTGTTCAAGATAATAACCATTGATATGGATATAGTTGATAGGGGCATTCTAACAAATCATGTTTTCTTTCTTCGCATAACTCAGAATGATTCCTACCTTCCTTCTTCTACCTACATTCTAAAAAAAAGACCAATGTATCCTAAAGATCAATTACTAAACCCAAAGAAAATATAAAGGTGATCAAAGACTCACATGGTGAAATGAGATCAATGTATCATGCATCATGTAATAATATGAGTGGAAGAAAGGGGGAGGAACAAAAGGTATCTTTGTCAGGGCCATAGATGCCTAGTTGATAGTATAGTAATGTCTGAGTTTCCCTAGTTTTAATATGTTTTAAATAAATTATAATGAAACCTAGAGTTATTCTAGGTCTTATTTAAAATCCTCACAACAAGGGTAAAATAGAATCACTTTATCACACATGGATCCAAGGTATGATCAAGAGTAGTATGTTGTATGAAGTCATTTGGAGTCTCTTTCATATTTATGATTAAATTATTTTCTTTGGGTATCATTAATGTTTAATTTGGGTTTGCTAACCAAATATTATAGGTTATTGAATACTTAGAAGTATTCCCTATATGAGTTACCACTTTTTATAATCAACACACCCACATTATTTATTTTTATTTCAAATGAGGACCCATTATATTCTCAAAAGCCTAGGTCTATTTAGAAAATCTTTTTCATAGGTATTTATTTGTCCACCTAACTTCATTGTTTAGTATAGACACTAGGAGACATTTTCATTTGTTTGGTTTATTTAGACTAACCTATTAATATTCCTTGAGATTTTTGCATGTGTATATATTTTTAGAGTATGTGCATTAATTACAAGGTTTCAAACTTTGTATATTTTTCCTTTTGCTAGTTATGTTTTTCACATAGTTTTTATAAGAACTTTTTTTCATGAAATCAGCTTTTGGCATTTTTGATCCTTCACATCTTTTTACCTTCACAAAAAGTTTTCATTAGAACTTTTGTTCTTGAAATTTGTATTAGTAAATTTTGTTTAGAAGTTGTGCATCTTCGGAGTGTTTTTTTATATCTTTTGTCATGAATTTACCTTTGTATATTTTACACTTCACAAGTTTTGTTTATAATTTACACACTTCACAAACTTTACATTTCTAAACTTTTATTCAAAAGTTATGGTTTAAAATTTATGCTTCAAGATTAACATTTTGTAAGGTTTTCTTTATAGGTTTTATTTGCATGAATTGGTCTTCAAATATTTTATTCATAACTTCCATTCGCTAGTTATTTTTCAATGAAATACCTAACACCTAACATCTAAATCTAAACTACATGGCATAGTTAGTAATATATGAAAGTAATGACAAGATGACACTTGTTCAAGGCTCAACATGGCATTTATATGAATGTATAAAAATCTTATGTGATGTACCCTCTAAATTAAAGTCAAAAATTTGAGTCTAAATATTAAATAAAGCTTGAAAATATTAGACATTAATGGTGCATGAAATGGAATTAAAGTATTAGACTTGATTCTATTTCATCAAATTGTAAAGAGACATCATGCTTATTGATTACTAACAAAATTGAGTGAAATTGCACTCTAAAAAGAACTTGAATACCTAAATATTAGTTTTCCATTTTGAATTTCTTCTAGTAAACCAACACATAGTAAAATTATCATGAGAAATCACGTAATTAAACCAAGTGGCGATGGCCTCTTCAACTAAGGAATTTAGTGGGGTGTTGCCACCTTTTAAATTCTCCATTAAAGACTATACAAAGTATACCTACATTATTTTTGATTTAAAAATGTTTAACAATGAGTATGCTAATTATTAAAATCTTTGGGACATAATTGAGGAGATATAAACTCATTCAAATGAATAAGTCGTGATAGACCCACAACAATAGCTATTAATAGACTTGCTACCATTGAAACATTAATAGCTAAAGTTTGTATCAAATAAGCTTGAGGTGATATCATGTATAAATATACTAAGGAATCTATTATTTGATGGGAAGGTTACTGGTGGTGGATTCCTACATCACCTAATACATAAAATAGTCATTTCTTGTATCCTAGGAGACACCTTCTGGAATTATCTACAATTTCTAATTGTAGACATGACTTTTGATGGCCACCAATTAGAAATGTGGAAACAAACAATGAGGATTGAAATTTATCTAAGGAATTGGATCTCTCCTAGATAGGTTGTCACTCTCAAAGCTAAGGAGCCAATTATAATTGCCAATATTTGAATGGTATCTGCATTGGAATGGATTTGTTAAACATATTTTATGGTCAACCTAGCATCCACTTTCTCCATCTAGAATGTGTACCATTTATAGACTTGATTATAACCTTTGATTTGACCTTCACACTAGGTAGATAATAATATAAGGCTTAAATAATAAATGTTTAACAAGGATAAGAGGTCCCCAAGTGACCATTTTTACATGATGTTATATCTATTGGATTCAATCATGATCATTATCTACTTACATAATGGATCACTTTGAAGCCCATCCTTAGACTCTATCAAAAATTGGGTGTGTGATTCTTTTTCTTTCCTCCACATTTATGTGTTCATTAGTCAAAATTATCAAGAATGTTTACCCTCAAATATAGACAGAAATTCATGAAGAATCCTTGTTCATAATATTGGAGAACATTATCAAGAAATTATGGCTAAATGGGGATTATTGGCTTTACCATGACTACATGGTGATTATGGTCATGGTGAACAATGTTGCTCCATTATGGTGTCCCAAATATGTCCTAGATAAGCTAGCTAATCAAGATAATTCCTACTAGTTATGTTGTAGCATGGATGAAGACTTGAATAAAAATAAGAAAGCATTATTTCAAGGTTCCTCCTTGATGATTTTTTAGGTGTGTTATACCATCAAGAAACATTTTAGATAAGTTGGTAATAATAGAGAGTACTATTCATTAGATTATTTACAACATATAATTTGGATCTCCATGACCTAATCCAAAAGCACATCCAAGGCCTTGGTATCTCATACCAACATGAGCCTTATGACCATGATTTCATTTTTATAAATACAAAAGATGATGCTAAATTTTTGGAGAGTGAAAAGGAAGCTAGTTTGAATGAGGAGCTTTTAAGGATTATTTAGGTAAATCCTTTTATAAAAACTATCAATGTGTATAATATGTTCCCTCTTTTGGGGGGATGGTTAAAGATAGACTAATGGACCTCACATAATTCCTAGTAGCCTCAAGATCAATGAACCTCTTTTAAGCCTCCACCCATGGTGATAACAGTAGTCAAGTAGGAGCCTAGTGTAGAGGATAGCAAATAATTTCAATTTCATCTCAATATGGATCATCTCAAACACCACCACTTGTTATGAGGGTTGTAAAATGTGGAAGAAAATCCAACTACTTATAGTGGTCCAGGAGGATAATAGGAACCAATTTGTGTTGATTCTTCCGATACAATAAAAGAGGTCCTTCCTATTACCTCCTCAATTATAGTTTCTATAATTGTGGATGTTACTTATTCCTCCATTTAGGAGACTTCCCCTTACCTGGTAATACTATAATTTATTATAAGTTAAATCCCAGAGCTCTTAGAACCCCTATGGATAATAAATTTAAAAACTAGTTGAGTTTTATGGATAGACGTTATTCTAAATTAAGTAGATCTTAATCAAAGAAACTCTAAAAAATGGAAAAGGTAGGGCATAGAAGAAGGATTTATAGTCTTTATAAGGATTACTTTATGGCTAGTCTCTTTTTGTAAAAGTGTTTTAATACCAATATTTGTAGCCAATAAATGTTACACACTCACATGAAAATAGTAGGTAATATATGAGGTCCCACATAATGTTATTTTCCCCAATAATTTTTATGAAATATTATCAAATCCTTTTATGTGCATGTTAGAAGTCTCCAAATTATTAGGCTTAATGCCAAGTAAGGAGACAAAGGATATGTTGTAAATGTTGAGCCTTGAACCACTATCCACAAGGACTCTTTTTAAAACTTTATTGCACATACAAACTATAATGTATAATGGTAAGTAAAAATTTATGAGGGATTGCAGTGGGAGATTTTTTTTTCAAAGGATAAATTATGTTTAGTCCTTTTGATAGAATTTAACATAAAAGCCACATATGGAGGCTCCACATTACTTGGCAAAAATCTCATGTGTAATCTAAAATAACATCCTTATAATAAGAGGAAAGATTTAACAAGTTCCAAATTGAATTTTTAGGTATAACATTATTGGAAGATTTTTTAGCATGGTGACATCTAGATACTTGATCTATAGTATTATAAAAGTAATTATGAAGAGAGATTAAGTCTTGTTTTCACTTTAAAACCTTCCCATTATGTTGATTGATCTACTTATTTATTTGGATGACACTTTGGATTAGCATCATACAATATTAAATTGTTTCTATAATTATAAATTGTAACATAAAATGAGATACACATATATCCATATTAAACATATTTATAGAAAATGAAATTTGAGTTTTATCTTGTAAAATCTTATTAAATCATAAACTTGAATTAGAAAATTAGGAAACCCTAAATTAATATCTAAGGTTTTTCAAATGAAAGTTCAAGTTTATTAAATGTTTAAACCTAAAATATAGATATGTGGAATCTATATTAAAGGGGTATATATAGCCTAGGTCACGAGGATGGTAGACTATTTCTAAAGTAGGATAGTTATTTACAAAACTCAAATAGAATATATACTAAATTTATTATGTTGAGATGTTAAAGAAATATAATATATTTATACTATATATTTTAATGACAATAAAAATAATATACTTAATTAGTTCTAATTCTAATATAGGTTTAGATCTATAACAGGTATAAAATGGACTGGATCTAGATTCTAGAACTATCCCCTAATTCTAGAAATTATGTCTATGTGGTTGTGGAAACTTGTATCGACCTAGGATGGTTGCATCGATTATATTATTTAAATTAGATGTAGGTGTCCAATATAGAATACATACTAAAATTAGATGTAAATACTTGAATTCTTATGGGTTCTATGTCACCTTCATTCTATAGTATTTAGATCTAGGTCATGGATTGTCACTCCTTGTCAAATATCAAAACCCTAGTTTTTCATCTTCTTATTGGTTTTGGGGTAAAATGGGTTAGTTGGCATATGGTGTCAATAAAACTAAAATATCCCTCTTTCAAAGATTACTACTTACATATCCAATACTCTAAATAATTCCTTAAACTTATGTAGTTCTCCCCTATGTGTTGGCATGTGTGTGAATCATGCAATGTATGATAAGCAAGTATAATAGTAACATATCTTGTAACTTGGAAAATATAACTCTTAGGTTTTTCCTTCAGTAATTTAGACCTATAGATATTATATACCTATGATAGATATGTAAATAGGATAAAATAGGGATGTTTTTCTCACTTGAGTGATTGATAGAATACTCTTGGTAAGTTTCCTTGTGAGTTGTTAGGTGTTTCCATGTGAGGATATTAATTTTATACAAATACTTATAGATAATATCTCACATTAACTCAATGAGGGTTGATATTATATTTATACAAATACTTTTAGATAATATCTCACATTAACTCACTTTGGTCAACCATAAGAATACATTTAATTTGTAAATTAGATGACTTTAGGGTACTGGACACTTATGTTAGGATAGGTCACTTTCATTAGCATATGCATTAGACTAGGATGCAAGTATTCAGGTAGTTAGAAAATAGATGGAGGCCCAAAACTTCTAGATATGGAAGATAAGTAGGTTTATAACATTTTGAACATGATATAAGACTTGAGTCATTAAAATATCATTTTTCTAACTAAGAGATAAGTAATTAATCATAGAGAGATAGTGTATGTGAGCATTTTGAGAGTGGAAAATGTCTATAAACTAAAGATACATCTATGATATGTATTTTCTAAGTGTACAATATTAAATTGATCTATAATTTATAAATAGTGTCTACACATTTTGAGTCTAGTTTCTAAACTACTAAAAAAATTAAATGATCAAGTATAAGTAGGTCAAACATTAAAAATTTGAAGAATTATTACTATTTTTTAGAAAAATGATAAAAAAAATAGATATCTTGTTATGCACCCAATCATTTTTTGAGTATCATTTACTTTTTTTAAACCCTTTGGTCAAAAGTTAGCTAAGATCATCTAGTTCTTAACCTATATTTTTTTAAAATAATAAATATTTTTATTTTTACTAATTTCATAAATCAATAAACCCTAAAATATTATTTATAATGCATAGTCGATTATGTACCCCCACCTAACTACCCCAAAATATATATAAAATGTTGGATGGTGGAACTTGATCTTATTTTAATGCCCAGTTCCTGACAGGGAGTGTAGGGAGGAGGGGGGGAAGGGGGGGCGGGAAACACCCCCTTCCCACCTAGTGGGGGTCTAGGGGGATGGTGTCCTATTTTTGAACCCCATTGGCAAGGGTTTAGGGGTAGCACCCCTAAAGCAAATTTTTGTGAAAATGCATTATAAAATATTGTGATTTCATAGTTAATCTGGACCATTTACTATTAGGATTTAGATCTAATAGTATAAATTAAGTTAGTGCATTTTTACCCTAATTTTTAACCCTCCTTTGATATGAGGGCATTGTAATCTGGCAAAATACTAGGTGAGAGTGAAGAAGATATTATAGTAGATGTATTGCATTTTTTCCCATTTATTTATTAGACTAAATAATGAGAAGGATTGATTGTTTCTATGTGGAAATAGGCCATATTGGGTGAACCACGTTAAATCTATGTCTTTATTGTGTTGTGTTTTTTGCATTATAATTCTACCTTTATTTCATTACTATTACTCTAAATTCAATATTCCTAACAATTGGTATCAGAGCCAAAGGTTTATTTGGTAGATAAACTCACAAGAAAATATGTTTCCTAGTTTGAGTGGGATCAATATTAGAAGAAAGTAAGTTTAAGGTCAAGAATTTTAACAACCAAAACTATCATCTATGGAAGATGTAAATGGAAGATTGTATATCAAAAGGATCTTTTCCTACCATTGGGTGGAATAGCAAAGAAGCTGATGACTATGAAGGATGAAGACTGGGAGGTTCTTGACAGGAAGGCACTAGGAACAATATGGATATGCTTGGTATCATTAGTGGCCTTGAATATTTCAAAATAAAATACAATAATGGATGTGACAAAGGCATTAGATAGAGTGTACAAAAATCTTTAGCCTCCAATAAGGTATTTCTTATGAAGCATTTATTTAATCTAGAAATGTCAGAAGGTGGGTCTATTAATGACCATTTAAATGAATTTAACATGGTCACAAATTAGTTAAGATCTATAGGAATAAATTTTAATGATGAGGTTAGGGCTCTTTTGATTTTATGCTCATTAACAGAAAGTTGGAATGGCTTGGTCAGGGTTGTGAGTAATTCTATCTCTAGATCATACACTTTAAAGTTTGATGATGTTATTGGTGTTATCCTTAGTGAGGAAATGTGACAAAAAATCACAAGTGAGACATTAGGTAATGCTTTGACTATGGAGAATAGGGGAAGACAAAAGGATAGAGGAAAGGGCCTAGGAAATTGTGGGAAGTCTAAGAAGGGTAGATATAAATCTAGAGGAACATTGGTGTGCTAGATTTGTGGGAAAAAAGGACACATGAATAAAGATTATCAGTTTCAAAAATGAAAACAAGGAGATAAATAATAAGATAAAAACCAGGAAGCAAATGTAGAAGGTGATGTGTTACAAGATACTTTAATCCTCTTATGAAGCATTTATTTAATCTAGAAATGTCAGAAGGTGGGTCTATTAATGACTATTTAAATGAATTTAACATGGTCACAAATTAGTTAAGATCTATAGGAATAAATTTTAATGATGAGGTTAGGGCTCTTTTGATTCTGTGTTCATTAACAGAAAGTTGGAATGGCTTGGTCAGGGCTGTGAGTAATTCTATCTCTGGATCATACACTTTAAAGTTTGATTATGTTATTGGTGTTATCCTTAGTGAGGAAATGTGACAAAAAAGCACAAGTGAGACATTAGGTAATGCTTTGACTATGGAGAATAGGGGAGACAAAAGGATAGAGGAAAGGGCCTAGGAAATTGTGGGAAGTCTAAGAAGGGTAGATATAAATCTAGGGGAACATTGGTGTGCTAGATTTGTGGGAAAAAAAGACACATGAATAAAGATTATCAGTTTCAAAAATGAAAACAAGGAGATAAATAATAAGATAAAAAATAGGAAGCAAATGTAGAAGGTGATTTGTTACAAGATGCTTTAATCCTTTCTTTAGATAATATTTATGATTCTTGGGTGTTAGATTTAGGGGCTTCATTTCATGTTACACCCTATAAGAAATATTTTGAAGACTATGTTCAAGGTGATTTTGATCAGGTTTATTCAGGTAATGGTGAACCTTATAAAATTATAGGAAAGGGTAAGATATAGATAAAATTATAGAACAAAAATAAATGGTTTCTAAAAGAGGTGAGGCATGTTCTTGAGTTGATAAAAATTTTAATTTTAATAGGGTAGTGACGAAATGAGGCCTGCATAGTTAAATTCATAAAAAATTCATGGAAGGTCACTAAAGGATCACTAGTAATAGAAAAAGGAGAAAAGGTAGGTTCATTGTATTTATATAATGGTGATTTTGACTTTTCTATTTATCTATCTTCTATAGAAGTGGATACAAAATTATGGCACCATAGACTTGGGCACATGAGTGAGAAGGGGATGCAAGTTCTTTACTAAAAGAATTTGTTGCCATATTTATAGAAGGTGGATTTGGATTTATGTGAGCACTGTGTGTATGAAAAATTGAAGAGAGTCAGATTTACTAGAGTTGGGAAAAAGGATGAAAAATTAGAGATTATACATATAAATTTATGGGGACTGGCTTAGGTATCATCCTTTGGTGGCTCTTCTTATTATGTTACTTTTATTGATGAAGTAACTAGAAAAATTTGGGTTTATTGTATAAAAAATAAATATGATTTTTTTGATACTTTTAAGAAATGGAAAGATTTGGTTGAAAATGAGATAAGAAATAATTTTAAGTGTGTCAGATCAGACAATGGAGGTGAAAACTACAACAAAAAGTTTGATAATTATTGTTCAACCCATGGGATTCATAGAGAGAAGATGATTTCAAGAACACCATAACAAAATGGTGTGTCAAAAAAGATGAATAGGACAATCATGGAGCATGCAAGAAGCATGAGATTACATGTAGGGTTGACCTTATAGTTTTGGGTAGATGTTTTGGATACTACTATTTACTTAATAAACAAAGGGCCTTCAAGTCCTTTGGATGGTAGCATTCCAAAAGAAGCATGGATAGGTAAAAAGGTAGATTATTCTTTTTTAAATAATTTTGGTTTTGAGGTATTTTCCCATATTGATAAATAAAATAGAGCCAAGTTTGAGGTAAAATCCAAGAAATGTACTTTTATCGGATATGGAGTTAATGATTTTGGTTACCAGTTATAGGATATTGAAAATCATAAAATTATTAGGAGTAGAGATGTGATATTTAATGAAAATGTCATGTATAGAGATCAATTGTAGGAAAAGAAATAGGAAAATTAAAATATATAATATACATTACTTGATGAAATTATTGGAAAAAAAATTCCAAAAGTGCGAGAAAATTAGAATGTGTCATAACTATAACAAGTACCTCAAACTCCTAGAAGTGTAGTTAGAAGATCTACTAGAGTAAGAAGACTCCCTAAATGTTACTCTCCTTCACTTTATTATTTATTATTGACTGATGGTAGTGAGCCAAAAATCTATGAATAAGCAATGCAGGTAGAAACTAGAAAGAAGTGGGAGCAAGGCATGAAAGAGGGAATGGACTCCTTGGTACATAACCAAACTTAGGATTTGGTCTAGTTTCCTTTAGGTAAAAGAGAATTATAGAATAAATGGGTTTATAGGTTGAAGGAAGAAGATGGAAGAAAAAAGAAGTACAAGGCTAGACTTGGTGTAAAGGGGTTTGCATTAAAAAAAGGTATTGACTTTGATGAAATAATTTCTCTAGTAGTTAAAATGTCTTCAATAAGAACTATTTTAAGTTTGGTAGTAGTAGAATATTGTCACCTTGAATAGTTAGATGTGCAGACTGCATTCCTTCATGGTGATTTGGAGGAGGAAATATATATGGAGCAGCCACAAGGATATCAAGTCAAAGGTAAGGAGAAAATAGTGTGCATGTGGAATAAGAGTTTATATAGCCTAAAACAAGCTCCAAGATAGTGGTATATAAAATTTGACATGTTTATGATAGAACAAGGTTATATTAGATGTCATTCTGAACATTGTGTTTACTTTAAGAGATTATAAAGTGGTAGCTATATTATCTATTTATTATATGTAGATGACATGCTTGTTGCAGGGTCTAACATGCATGATATAAATGAGCTGAAAAGAAAACTAGCAGATTCATTTGCAATGAAGGATTTAGGTGCTACAAAAAAAATCCTTGGTATGAGAATAACAAGAGATAGGAAAAATAATAAATTAACATTGTCTCAAGAAGAATACATTAATAAGGTGTTATTCAGGTTCAATATGCAAGATACAAAATTTATGAGTATACCTTCGAGAAGGGCACTTCAAATTGATTAAGGAATAGTATCCAAAAACACAAGAAGAATAAAATTACATGACCAAAGTGCCATATGCTTTATCATTTAGAATTTTAATGTATGTTGTGGTGTGTACTAGACCAGATATTGTTCATGTAGTGGGAGTTGTTAGAAAGTTTATGAACAATCCAAGAAAAGAGCAATGAGATGTATTCAAGTGTATTCTTAGGTACTTAAGAGGGACCATTGATAGACATTTGTGTTATGAAGTTTTAGATGTTACCTTAAAATGATATGTTGATGCAAACATGGTTGGAGATTTATATGGTAGGAGGAGCACCAGAGGTTATGTATTCACTATTGGTGACACAAAAGTTAGTTAGAATTCAAAATTGTAAAAGATAGTTGCCTTGTCAACTATAGAGGTAGAATATGTTGCAACTATAGAAGCAAGCAAGGAAATGATATGGATGCAATGATTCATGGAAGAGTTGAGGTATAAGCAAGAAGGTTGCAAGTTATATAGTGATAGCCAAAGTGTGATTCATTTACCAAATAACTTAGCATTCCAATCAAGAACCAAACATATACAACTCAGGTATCACTTCATTCATTTAGTTTTGGAGGATGGTCAACTAAAGTTGGAAAAGATCCATACAAGTCAAAATCCTATAGATATGCTAACAAAATCATTCACAAATGAGAAGCTAGAGAGTTTTTCAGCTTCATTAGGTCTTCAGGGATAACAAAGAAGATGAGAAATAAGCCAGGGTCAAGGTTAAAAGAAAATTCCAAGGAAGAGTTATAGCAGTAGAGTTTAAGAAATTAGTCTCCAAGGGGGAGATTGTTGGATGGTTGAGCTTGATCTTATTTTAATGCCCAATTCCTGACAGGGGGGTGTGGGGCGAAATGCCCCCCCCCCACTAGGGTCACCATGGTGGACCATTATAAAATATTGTAATTTTGTAGTTAATCTAGGTCATTTACTATTAGGTTTTAGATCTAATGGTAGAAATTAAGTTATTGCATTTTCACCCTAATTTGTAACCCTCCTTTGATATGAGGGCATTGTAGTCAAGTAGAATACTGGGTGAAAGTGAAGAGGATATTACAATGGATGTATTGCAAGTTTTTTTCTTCATTTGTTGGACTAAATAATAAGGACTGGCTATTTTTGTGTGGACTTAGCCCATATTGGGTGAACCATGTTAAATTTGTGTCTTTATTGTATTGTGTTTTATGCATTTTACATTTACCTTTATTTCATTATTATTATTCTACATTCAATATTCCTAACATAAAATTATATTTTTTTAATGTGTATAGAATTAGGTTTAATTTATAACCCTATATTTTTTATATAGTTTGAATCAAGGAAACAAAATATACGTAAACAAATATAAACATGTATATGTAAGGCATAAAGTGGTATAAAAAGACATACTTAGAAATAAATGTAGATAAAAATCTTAAAGTAATAAAAATATGAAAAATTATAGATATATAAAGAGTAGAGTGTGCTTGATGTTATAGTCATATTTTTAGGATAATTTTTTTTTAAATTCATAGTGTTTAGTATGAAAGAAGTTGTATTTTATCATTTTTAATCAAATAATGCATTCGATTGTGTGTTTTTAGTTACATTCCTTAGCTTTGAGAATCCAAGTCATTTGGGAGCCTTGAGGCCTGTGTTTGAAATGTAAACATTATAACCATGTATGTGGAATTATCACGTACATGGTATTACCACATGCGCAAGATTATTATGTACGTAGAATATTCTACCATTATATTCACATGATTTGGAAATCTTATTGATTCTCTTTTATATATTTTTTAATTTTCAAAGTTCATGTATGGCCGTAGTCAATGTTAGTTGTTAACATTGAAGTTTTGTACATCAAAAAAATGTAAACCTAATTCTGACTATAATATTGATGTCATTTGTTTATCTAAATAGATTGGTTTAGGACTTAAGTTTTAGGGTTTTAGGGTTTAGGTTTTAAGTTTAAGGTTTTAGTATTTAGGGATTAGGTTTTAAGTTTTAGGTTTAGGGTTTTGGGTTTTAGTGTTTATGTTTTAAGATTTATAGTTTAGGTTTTACTGTTAAGGGTTTATGCTCTAATTATGAAATAAATTAGGGCCAATTCAAGCTCATTGAACCTATTTGTAACTATAAAATTTAATTTTAGGTTAAATTATCCCCAATGTCATCAAATATTGAGCTACTTAGTCAATTAGGGAATTCTAGTATGTGATTTGGGTCAAATTAAGCCTTATGAACCTAATTATTATTCTAAAGGATGGTAATTAGAGATAAATAGATTGGTTTAGGATTTTGGGTTTATGATTTACCTTTTAGGGTTTAGGGTTTAAAGCTCATGTCTTAGGGTTTATTTTTTAGGGTATAGGGTCTAATCACAAAGGAAATTAGGACCAATTTGAACTCATTGAACTTATTTGTGACTATAGAATGTGATTTTGGGCTCAATTAGCCCTAGTGTCATCACATATTGAGCCAATTAGTCAATTGGGGTAATCAGGGATATGATTTGGGATAAATTGAGCCATGTGAACCTAATTATTACTCTAAAGGATGATAATTAGGGCTAAATAAATTGGTTTAAGGTTTAGGGTGTATGATTTAAGGTTTAGGGTTTAAGTTTTAGGGATTAGGTATTAGGGCTTATGGTTTATGATTTAGGTATAGGGTCCAATTAGGAAGGCAATCAAGGAAATTTTGATCTTGTTAAACCTATTTGTGACTATAGAATGTGATTTTGGGCTCAATAAGCCCCAATGTCATCACATATTAAGTTGATTGGTCAATTGGGGAAATAAGTGATGTAATTTATGATAAATTAAGTCTTGTGAACATAATTATTATTATAAAGGATATTAATTATGTCTGAATTGATTAGTTTAGTGTTTAGAGTTTATGATTTAGGTTTTAAGATTTAGAGTTTTGAGTTTAGGGCTTAGGGTTTATGGTTTATGATCTAATCACAAAGGCAATTTGGGCTAATTTAAGCTCATTGAAATTATTTTTTATTATAGAATGTGATTTTGGGTATAATTAGCCCTAATGTTATCATAAATTGAGGCAATTAGTTAATTATGGTAATAATTGATGTGATTTAGGCCAAATTAAACCTTGTGAACATAATTCTTACTCTAAAGGATGTTAATTAGATCTAAATCAATTAGCCTAGGGTTTAAGGTTTAGGGTTTAGGGTATATGTTCCAATCATGAAGTAAATTAGGGCTAATTTAAGTTCATTTAACATATTTGTGACTAAAGAATGTGATTTTGGGCTCAATTAGCCCCAATGTCATCATATATTGATCTAATAGTCAATTAGGGCAATAAGTGATGTGATTTGGGCCAAATTGATCCATGTGAACATAATTATTAATCTAAAGGATATTAATTGGGATTAAATTTATTGGTTTAGGGTTTAGAGTTTACGATTTAGGGTATAGGGTTTTGGTTTGGGGCTTAAGGCTTAGGGTTTAATTTATAGGATTTAAGTTTTAAGGTATAAGGTCCAATCATGAAGGAAATTAAGACTAATTTGAATTTTTTGAACCTATTTTTGAATACATAATGTGATTTTGGGCTCAATTTACCCCAATATCATCACAGATTAAACTAACTAATTAATTTAGGCAATTAGTGATGTATTTTGGGCCAAATTGATCCTTGTGAACTTAATTATTACTCTAAAGTATTTTTATTGGGGCCAAATTAATTGGTTTAGGGTTTAGGATTTATTATTTATGGTTTATGGTTTAGCATTTAGGGATTAGGGTTTAGGGTTTAGGGTACATAGGGTCCAATCATGAAGGTATTTAGGGGTAATTTAAGCTTGTTTATGCTATTTTTGACTATAAAATGTGATTTTGGGAGAAATTAAACCTAATTTCATCACACATTGAGCCAATTAGTCAATTGGGGCAATTAGTGATGTAATTCAGACCAAATTGATCATGTGAACCTAATCAATTTATGTTTTAGAGTTTATATTTCAAGGTTTCAGGGTTTAGGTTTAATTATGTATAAATGTATAGATTAATAAATATGTACATGTTATTATCATGTATGTTTTACTAACATGTATGCATTCCTATGAATTATTAAAAAATTACATGCACTAATGTCATTATTTTGTCACATCAAGAGTTTTATCCCCTGTGTACTCTACTCTATTTTATTCTAAAAATTTTAAGTCTATTTTTGTATGATTTAATCACTACCCTTAAAAGTTGAGGAAATTTTCTAGTCATGGTTGATTGTATAGTACAATTTTGTTATTTAATAGTTTGATCATTGTCCCCACATAGTACTACATAGTGCAAGTCTATTTTTTAATAATTTAATCATTGTCCCACCCTCAAAAGTTTTGACTTTTATAATATCGGGTGACATAAATTGTACTAGTGGGAATAAGAATTTAAAGAAAAAAATAATAGAGGAATTAGAAGTGGTGAGATAAAAACAAAGGTCGTGAATGCAAATAAATTAGGCAAGTAAGTCTATTATCCCTAATGAATTGAATGTCATAAAAAAATTATGAAATGAATAATGATAGTATACCAAATTTTTCAAGTTCAATTGTCAATTTTAATATTATACCAAATTATAATGCAAGTCCAAATTAAAATTTTAATATTTTTTATTTTAGTGACAATGTTAATATGCATGATGATTTACCCTTTAAAAATGAATAAAATTGCATGGAAACATTGATTGGTGAAAGTAACAATGAAGAAAACAATATGGAAACATCATTCATTAATTAAAATACTAATGAAGATAATAATATGGAAACTCAAAATCAACCAATTTTACCACTAAGAATACCTCCTAGGATTTTTTGTAGAAGGATCATATATTTAATTAAAATTTATGAAAACATTTTGAAACCAATGTGTAATAAAATGTTTGATTTCCATATGATAATAAAATCTGAAAGAATTAAATAATGGCACATTAAAAACATAAATGAGAATTGAAGATGTCAATTATATGTTTTTTTATGAAAGTGATTAAGATGGGACCTATAATGAACACCCTAGACTAAGAACATTATTGATGGTAAAAACAAGGTAATTTTTGAAGATATACATAATGCATACCATAAATTAGGTGTGAATAAATGCACCAAATATGGTAACATTCACTGATGCATTATTATAATGTGTTTGGTAAGTTTTCAATTTAGGAACAAACACTTAATTAGACAAACAAGCAAAGAATTTAACATAAATAGAAAAACACTAGTGAAATCAATTGGGAGAATTACAAGATTTGATGTTGCCAATAAAAATGACTTATGGGTATTCTCTACTAGACTCCCATAAAAATACAAGCCTATAATTGATGCCAAAAAAGATTTACTTGCATAATTTTGGAAAGATAATAGAAGGGTATCACCTAATATAAGAGATGTTATGAAAATAAGAGTTGGTTCTCATAACCATGAACCACATCCCGAAAAAAATGGCTATTACTCAAACATAATTATACTCTAAATTTGTACAAAAACATCCATAAATTTATATTATTTAGAGATATTTTAAAATGGCCAAACCCATCTATGTTAAAATTAGTCACACACACCCCACTTCTTGTTGTAGGTTACATGTTGAATTTTCAATGATTTATGATATTTTTTGTCATGTTCATTATACTTTACAACTGTTAACATTTTTTATGAGTGTGGAATGCAAGATCCACCAAAATTAGTAAGGAAATTTATTCCAACCATTTTTTGTCAAAGACCAGATGGATAATTTTTTATAACAAATCATGTTTGGATGAAACTTATATCATTTGTGGTGGATTACCAAAATTTAAAAATTATACCCAGGAGGAGAGTGCACATATAATTGGACAAGAATTAATCAATTTTAATAAATATAAATATGTGACATATCAATTAAAATATGTAAATGAATTTAAAAGGTGTGAACTTGTTATAGAATAAATACGTGTTTCCAAATTTATGGTCAAATTCAAGGAGGAAATTATTTATGAGTATGCAATTCACACATAGAGCTCAATGGCTAGATGAATAATTTAAGTTAAACAAGGATGTATTCCCACTTGGTACTACTATTTCAAGAAATTACTTTGCATAGAATTACATATTTTAACCATAAATGAAGGTTCAATAATAGTACTATAATTTAGTATAGGTTTCTAGTTTTGTATATATATCCTTCATGCATGTGCCTAAAAATAAAGAACATGATCTAAAAATATTAATTGAGCACCACTTTTATGTCATTGATGATAAAACACATTCTACAAAGTATGTGTAATTTTGTTTTCAGATGTTCTATGGAAAATTGAGTGAAATGGACATTACTTTAAATCAAAATTATATTTGTTCAAATAATTACACATCATAATATAAGAGTGCATGGATTTTATACTATATGAGTAGGATGCATGTGACCAATGATGTAAAACATATTTAGAGTTTCACTAAATTATATCATAGAAAAGGGGATAATGATGGTGTAATACCATGTGTGAAAAGATAATTTTCAAGAGAGGAGTTAAATTTTGAATATTTCACTAATTTTATAGATGCAAAAAACATAAATGAATGGTGTGATGATAAAATGGTCTATGTTGCTCAAGAAAACTCTAGTGTTTGTAGATATTTATAGTTGATGGAGACAAAACAATTGGAAAGCTTTGAATATTATATGATAGTAATAGGATCAAGTGAGTTTCACTCATTTTGTATCTCAAACATAGGTTCTTAGACAATACATATTGATAGGACTGGGTAATGCATAGGAAAATAAAATATCTACATTACATTTGACAATTTGAACATAAAGAGAAAAATGTATTATTAAATATTATTTAGTTATAAAGGAGAGAAATCTTTAAATAAGCTTTCTCAATGTGGTTACTCTACAGGACACCCCAATGGATTAAACTATGTAAATTGAACTAATATTTATTTACTAGCATTAATAATAATACTAACACTATTACTAACACAAACATAAAGTAAATGAAATTGGATCAAATAACCCAACACATACGAAGCACATGGCATGATTTTGTTTTGTATGCATGGAATTTGTTTGGAATGAGTGCATGTCACAAGTGTGGGTTGATGAATGGATTTATAGACATTTAAGTCCAATTAATCCATATCAGGTTCCACTAGCATTATAAGTTATAAATATGACATCATCAAATAACTTTTACCATGTATCTGATCTAGTGCAACTAGGTACAAGATGAATTTATACATTTAAATTATATATGAAATTAAATTGAAAACATGTGTTATGTACTAAATTTTTTATATATTAAATCATGTTTTATTTTGTGATGTAGGGCATGTTTATGCAGTTATTACAGATGAATATAATGATAAGGGGGAAAACTATTACTTGTACTGGTGTGTAGAGGAAAAAAATAAATTGACTTCTATGATCATAGATGGAAAAAATATTTACTATCCCATTGGGTTTGTGGTAGTTACTATAATTTATATTCAATGATATCCTATCAAAAATTTAGATATGTGGTTGTATGGAGACTATGAAATACATAGGAATACACTCCATAATTCAATTTTGGTTCTCATAACAAATGTTCAATTACATAAATATTTGGGAAGGATATTTAAAAGGACTCTATGGAAGGTTAGTTAGTCTGACCATGAAGTAAGTCTTTCTACTATCAAGATTATATCAAATTCTAGTGGTTATTTAGATTGAACTCCCAAGGTATGTTGAGCTCTAAAATGTAAATGTTTTTAATTTTATCAAATTTTATTGATTTTTTAGGTAGTACATATAATTTCAAATTTAGTTACATACTATCATTTTTTTCGTATGTTACTAGTTCCAAGTTAGCTTCCACCTTCACATGGTTATCACCGTTAGTAGATAATTCTATATTCTTGTAGCTAATAGAAGCTTTTAGTTCATGTAGATGACTGATGATTTTTCATTTAGGAAAGGATGTTCTTGAGGTTAAAATAGGTGTTTTATCTCCTAGATAGGCATACTCTAAGGAAAATAATGTGGTCCTATACATTATTTAATACCCTCACCATGGTGATGATGTCAATTTTTAGTCATGAGCCCCTAGAGGTGGAGATCTCCAATAATGGCTTAAATGTTGACAACATTTCTTATCAATGTTTATCGATACTAGACCAGTTATAAAACATTATATCATGGATTTTGAGTTCATGGTTGTGGGAAATTATGTAATTTACATATATTGGCATGTTGGAAGTGATTTATTTACAATTATAGGTCCCAAAAGTGTAAATTTATAATAGAGGTAAAGAACATGTCTCTTAACTACATAAATATAGCATTTTAGGATTGATCATTGAATCATCTACCATAGATTAATCTATTATTTTAAATCCAAGGCATTTTGGGTGAAAGTAGATGTATTTGGTATGTATGTGATGTTGCTTTAGTTTTTTGTATAATAAAAATGGTTTTCATTTCACATGTGTCTAAAGTTTGCCTTTAAAACTATAATTTTAACATATATGGAAAGGCATTATTGAGGCCAAAATGAGTGTTATGTCTCCTAATCAGGTGTAATCCAAGGATAATAACCTATTTATAGACATTATTAGACCACCTTGATGTGATGGTGATTCTATTTTTCATTCATGAGGTCCTAAACATGGTGATTATTGTTACGTGCATAACATGCCCTATTTTTTTCTTGAAAATAGGGATGCTCTTTTTTTGGCCTTTTACTTTGCTCCCACATACACTCACAGTTCATTGGTATTATCACTATAACTTGCCTTTTGTGGTATATCTCAATTAATGTGCTAAATCATGACTTAAAACCACCACTTTTATAAATACCACATATGTGCAAGTCAACTTTATATTCTACACTTAGCATAAAAATTGAGTAAAGGCCCCCCAATTTACTTTTGAAACCTGGTTCTCATAGACTTCCTTGCTCTCTCAATCTATTATTAAGGTTTTTATCATGGTGTATTTAGGTGATATTAATTACATTGAGATATTTTAGTGTTTTTGGTTGATGTAAATTCTATTGATCAACATCAATGCCACCAGTAGATGATAATGTCATTGGTCAACAATAATATCACTAGTCGATGATAATGTCACTGGTCAGTCACACTACCATCAGTCATCCTAAATGTTATATGTTTTATATTATCTTATCTCCATTATTATATCAATTTATGTAAATTAACTTGTTATCTTTGCCTTATGTAGGTAGTAAATAGTGTCAGGTGACAGTATGGGAGCAAACTCTACATTAAGAGTTGTTGATGGTGAATAGTGTAAAGGTGACAGTATGGGAGTGAAATTGCATCAAGAGTCATCAAGTACCCACATTGTTCCAATCATTAAGCATTAATTAATGTGGTTATATGTTTTTAAAAAGTATCTAGTGAATTAAAGGTAGTTGTTCATGGCATGAGATCTATATATTGGATCATTTTATCATAATAAGGGTTGGTTTTTCTATTTGAAGAGTTGGTTTTTCTCTCTAAGGAGTTGGTTTTTCTTCTCTGAGGAAAATTTTTATTATATAGAGGATCCTAGAGATCCATACACCCCATTATTTTCTCTTTTTTTTCTTTTTTCCTCCTTTTTGCATGGGGATAGGTTGTCAAGATTTACACGGATGATTATTGTAACCCTATTATGACACTCAAGAAACATTTTTATTTAATAAAAAGAGGTTTGGAAGATTTTTTTTGAATTTTCTTATGGGTGGTATAGGGTAGAAATTTATATTTTCTTCTTGGCTCCCTTATCCTTAGATTATTTTATTAGTTCATGTTGCAGTTGTGTGAGTGTTGGTTGGATGTGAGATTAGTTCATGGGTTACAAGTGATCATACAGATGTGGAATTAGCACATCCTCCTAGTCATTTTTCTCTCTTTTACCCCTTTTAATTTTCTTTTTTTAATTAGTGGTTTATTTTATTTTTTGAGTTGGAATCTAAGTTTAATGTGTTATATTGATTGCATGCTCCTATCTATTGCTCATTTATGTAATATTGAACTTATAATCAATAGACATGTCTCTCTAAATTAATTATTTATTCATAGGTAGATCTTTTGGTTAGTTTCATAGGCATAATCTCTTTTTTTTAATGCATATTGATATGAGTGAAACACACATTAACCTAGATGAAATACACACATAGGCCCCTTGAATGAAATGGTCACAATGAGCTGACTGGTTACCCTACATACCAAGACCTGGTAACCAAGACCTTGGGGATATTTTCTCACAATTATTTTTCAAGAGAGGAAGGTAATAACAACCCCTACCTAAGTTAGTGTGTCAAAATACCTCATCAACATTTTGGTGCTAGAAGGAGATCCTAATTTAGAATATACCAGGCTTATCATTGATTTTTGTTTTAAACATGTTCCCCCTCCTTTACAGTTCTTCCAACTTATTGTGTGATTAAAATGCTCATTAACATATTAGTGCTAGAAAGAGGGCCAAACTTATGTTTTTTAGTCTTATCTTTATTTTAAGAGATTCTACCTAGTTATTTTCCACATTTTTATACTACAAAATTGATTATCTGAGTCTTCTAATGGCCTTAACTCGATTAGGAGGACATAGTTGTCCTATGAATTTTCTATGACTTTCTCATGACATGCCCAAGAACCCCCACAATTTTTGTGCAAAGTATATCCATAGTGGGAGTTTAAATACTAAAGAACACATCTAGGATTTCAAAGAAGTCATTATTAGAAATAGATTCAACATGAGGATGTGATTTTTTTCCTATTCCCCTTGTCATTGGATCAAACTACTTATTATTGGTAACTTGGTCTACTAGAAAGGTGCATCACAACACGAGCCATCTTTGATAACCAATTCCTTAACTATTTTAGTGTGCCCATTAACAATTATTTATTTTTATATCAATTTGGCACAGCCTATAAGGGGCATAATAAGATAAATAGTGTATTCAAACATAGATTCCATCAATTATACAATAGGTAAAGGGACCCTTTCTTGAAAATAGAGGATAAAGTAATTAGGTTATATCTTCAATCCTTAGATCCTCTAATTACCATGTTCATTAAGATTAACCCCTTTACTCTCACCTTATTAGTATTGATCTACTATAAGCTATCAATTTAGATAAATAATTAATGACTTCAGTTGTTTTTTCCAAAAATCCTTCAGCTTACATGCCTAAAAATCAACTCATGGATTGATATTCACCTTACAACAAAGCATTTCGCCAAATCTTTATCCATCTAAACTTCCCCATGATAAATGAGAGCCTTTCTTATTTATTTAATGCATATAACTCATTTAATTTTATATATAATCAGTAGGCTAATTCTTATAATTGTAGTGATTATGTATATTTAGATGTTGTCACTAATTATATACCATTTGTTATAGGATAAAATCAAGAGGAAATACACAATCCAAGCTATGAAGTTGCATACCCTTATCCACCATCTAGAGTCTATGATTCTAGCTACATTGATAATGTAGAGTTGATTATACACACTGAGGATATCCCATCTTACAATCATGATCCATTATTTGAAGGATACATTAGTAATGATGATGACTCTAATGATGTGGAAGCAATAATTGTATAAGGTAGCCTAACTAAAAAGTAAATTTGAGAAATTATCCACCCAAAATGAACAAATGAACATCTCTTATGGTCAACTAGAAGAACAATCAAAGGAGTTGGATCTATTGGATGAGAAATATGCATCACATGCACCTGAAACATTACCATCCTATGTTTATACCTCTTTATGTGAAGAGCTTATCTAAGATGGTCAATACCATGGTGGTAGTATTTTGTCTTCTCATTCATCATTTGAAGATGAGGTATCAAGAGAAGGAAGCCATGTTGAGTTAAGTTTCTTACATAGAGAATAAAACTAATAATAAGGTGGTTGTCCCTCTAAAAGGAACAAGCTATAAGATTTTTAAATTGATTATATCTCTCATTGATTCAACCTCACCTCTAAATAAGTCAATGGTACCCAAACATTCCTCTCAATAGAAGAGGCAATCAAAATGTAAAGTGATGAACATAATGGCTTAAATGAATAAGGAATGCTAATAGAGGTTTAAGTTGAATATGACCTTATCTAGTTCTCTCCACATAATTTGGCCACTAACGACAAATTTATAAGGTCTCTTATATTGATAAAATATAAACCACTCCCATGCCTTCCAAATGTCGAGGATAATAAGGAGGATGCTACACAAGCATCTATTTGCATCAAGAAGTAGTCTAAAAATGACTCATCTACCAACTACCATCAAAAACATGCCACTTTAAGGTTGGATATTCCACTAAATTTGATATGTATGAGTACCCTACCCTACCACTCATTTGTTAGGGTGTGCAGCTAAAAGCTTCACCCAAATGCAAACAAGAAGGAGGATGTTGAGTATGCAGTCACCGGCATCGGTAGGATCACCGACGTCAGTCAGTGGACAGTGCAGAAGGAAACTGACCTCGGCAGCAGTCGGCCAATGTCGGTCATCTCCAGTCAGATAGGGACTGATGTCAGTTGCCTGTGCGGTTCTAGAACTGCTATTGACAAATAATCAGTTAAGTGAATGGGTTGTTTGCATGTAAAAGACTAGTTCGAGTCTTTGAGCTACTTGTCTAATTATTGTATGCATGAGATCTATATAATAGACTCATGGGCTATATTGTTAAGTAGTAAAACTTGAAGAGTTCTTCCCATGGTAGAATCAAGTAGGATTCTTCATGTATGTAAGATCAGGTTCGATAATCAGGGTGTTGTAGGATCATGGTGGAGATCTACATGTGATAAGTAAGATCAGGTTGGTCTATAGGGGTGTGTATATGCGAGGGTCAGAAAGGATATCGGCAGGGGAGCTAGATCCAAGGTGACAGCAATACATCAAGGAGCAAGATCATGGTGAGATCTACTTGGAGTACCAATTTGTACTTGGTTATACCAGAAGTATAATGAGGTGAACAACAGCTTGTGTTAGCTGTGTGTTGTGACCTATTGAGAGAAGATTACTCTGGAGGGAAGATTACTGGGAGCCCTTGAGGAGGAAGCCTCATAGAGGTGGAAGAAGAGTGTGATCTCTTTATTGTAATTTCCTTTGTAATGAGTTGAATACAATTGTGTGTTGCCTCTCATATTTTGTGATATTTCTCATTGATAGTTATTTGTTCTTCTGGTTATTTCTACATGTTTAAGTTGCTTATACAATGGTAATCATGTGTGCTCTTAAATCTGACAAGTTGTGTCAAAGCTTTGGGGAACTTAGGTCCTATCAAATGGTCAGTCAGTGGATAGTGCAGAAGGAAACTAACCTCGGTAGCAGTTGGTCAATGTCGGTCAACTCCAGTCAGACAGGGACCGACGTCGATCGCCTGTGCAATTCCAAAACTGCTATTGATAAACAGTCAGTTAAGTGAATGAGTTGTTTGCATGTTAAAGACTAGTTTGAGTCTTTGAGTTGCTTGTCTAATTATTGTATGCATGAGATCTATATAATAGACTCATGGGCTGTATTGTAAAGTGGTAGAACTAGGAGAGTTCTTCCCATGATAGAATCAAGTAGGATTCTTTATGTATGTAAGATCAGGTATGATATGCAGGGTGTTGAAGGATCATGGTGGAGATCTACATGTGATAAGTACGATTAGGTTGGTCTGTAGGGGTGTGTATATGTGAGGGTCAGAAAGGAGATCAGTGGGGGAGCTAGATCCAAGGTGACAGCAATACATCAAGGAGCAAGATCATGGTGAGATCTACTTAGAGTACCAGTTCGTACTTGATTGTACTAGAAGTACAATGAGGTGAACAACAGCTTGTGTTAGCTGTGTGTTGTGACCTATTGAGAGAAGATTACTCTGGAGGGAAGATTACTAGGAGCCCTTGAGGAGGAAGCCTCACAGAGGTGAAAGAAGAGTGTGATCTCTTTATTGTAATTTCTTTTGTAATGAGTTGAATATAATTGTGTGTTGCCTCTCATATTCTGTGTTATTTCTCATTGATAGTTATTTTTTCTTCTGGTTATTTCCACATGTTTAAGTTGCTTATACAATGGTAATCATGGGTGCTCTTAAATCTGACAAGTTGTGTCAGAGCTTTGGGGAACTTTGGTCCTATCAAATGGTATCAGAGTGAGGTTGGAGGTTCTCATAGTGAGTTTGACTAATAGGTGGTTCAGATATGTTAAGTGTTTATTGATTACAGGTTACTCATAAGGGTTACTGTTTGAGTGGGAGTATAGCAAGGTAGAAGAAGGTATGCTGAGAAATTAAAACATAGGTGTAGCACCACAAGGTGTGTGGTGGGTTGTCTTCAAGTGGGAGCTTGAAGAGGAATACAAGCTAGGATGCAGAATAGACAAAGTACTGGTATAGGTACAGGTGCAGTTGTTTATCTCCAAGTGGGAGATTGTTAGGGTGTGGAGCTAAAAGCTTCACCTTGTTGCAAACATGGAGGATGCTGAGTATGTAGTCACTGGCATCAGTAGGATCACCGACATCAGTCAGTAGACAGTGCAGAAGGAAACCGACCTCGGCATCAGTTGGCTGACATCGGTCAGCTCTAGTCAGATAGGGACCGACGTTGGTCACCTGTGTGGTTTTAGAACTGTTGTTGATGAACAGTCAGTTAATTGAATGGGTTGTTTGCATGTTAAATACTAGTTCGAGTCTTTCAGCCGCTTGTCAAATTATTATATGCATGAGATCTGTATAATAGACTCATGGGCTGTATTGTAAAGTAGTAGAACTTGGAGAGTTCTTCCCATGGTAGAATCAAGGAGGATTCTTCATGTATGTAAGATGAGGTTTGATATGCAGGGTGTTGCAGGATCATGGTGGAGATCTACATGTGATAAGTAAGATCAGGTTGGTCTGCAGGGGTGTGTATATGCGAGGGTCAGAAAGGAGATCAGCGGGGGAGCTAGATCTAAGGTGACAGCAATACATCAAGGAGCAAGATCATGGTGAGATCTACTTGGAGTACCGGTTCGTACTCAGTTGTACTGGAAGTACAATGAGGTGAACAACAGCTTGTGTTAGTTGTGTGTTGTGACCTATTGAGAGAAGATTACTCTAGAGGGAAGATTATTGGGAGCCCTTGAGGAGGAAGCCTCACAGAGGTGGAAGAAGAGTGTGATCTCTTTATTGTAATTTCCTTTGTAATGAATTGAATACAATTGTGTGTTGCCTCTCATATTTTGTGTTGTTTCTCATTGATAGTTATTTGTTCTTCTAGTTATTTCTGCATGTTTAATTTGCTTATACAATGGTAATCATCTGTGCTCTTAAATCTGACAAGTTGTGTCAGAGCTTTGGGGAACTTAGGTCCTATCAAAAAGCAACTTAAACATGCATAAATAACTAGAAGAACAAATAACTATCAATGAGAAATAGCATAGAATATGAGAGGCAACACACAATTGTATTCAACTCATTACAAAGGAAATTAAAATAAAGAGATCACACTCTTCTTCCACCTCTGTGAGGCTTCCTACTCAAGGGCTCCCAGTAATCTTCCCTCCAGAGTAATCTTCTCTCAGTAGGTCACAACACACAGCTAACACAAGCTATTGTTCACCTCATTGTACTTCCAGTACAACCGAGTACGAACTGGTACTCCAAGTAGATCTCACCATGATCTTGCTCCTTGATGTATTGTTATCACCTTGGATCTAGCTCCCCCACTGATCTCCTTTCTGACCCTCGCATATACACACCCCTATAGACCAACCTGATCTTACTTATCACATGTAGATCTCCACCATGATCCTGCAACACCCTGCATATCAAACCTGATCTTACATACATGAAGAATCTTACTTAATTCTACCATGGGAAGAACTCTCCAAGTTCTACTACTTAAAAATACATCCCATGAGTCTATTATATAGATCTCATGCATACAATAATTAGACAAGCAGCTCAAAGACTCGAACTAGTCTTTTACATGCAAACAACTCATTCACTTAACTGACTATTCGTCAACAGTAGTTTTAGAACCACACAGGTGACCGACATAAGTCCCTGTCTGACTAGAGATGATTGACGTTAGCTGACTACTGTCGAGGTCAGTTTGCTTCTGCACTATCCACTAACTGATGTCGGTGATCCTGCCGATGCCGGTGACTGCATACTCAGCATCCTCCTTCCTGTTTGCATTCAGGTGAAGCTTTTAGCTCCACACCCTAACAATCTTCCACTTGGAGATAAACGGCTGCACCCGTACCTATACCAATACTTTATCTATTCTGCATCATGGCTTGTATTCCTCTCCAAGCTCCCACTTGAAGACAACCCACCACACACCCTGTGGTGCTACACTTGTGTCTAAATTTCTCAGCTTACCTTCTTCTACCTTGCTATACTCCCACTCAAACAGCAACCCCTGTGAGTAACCTGTAATCAATAAACACTTAACAGATCTGAACCACCTATTAGTCAAACTCACTCTGAGAACCTCCAACCTCGCTCTGATACCATTTGATAGGACCAAAGTTCCCCAAAGTTCTAACACAACTTGTCAGATTCAAGAGCACACATGATCACCATTGTATAAGCAACTTAAACATGCAGAAATAATCAAAAGAACAAATAACTATCAATGAGAAATAGCACAGAATATGAGAGGCAACACACAATTGTATTCAACTCATTACAAAGGAAATTACAATAAAGAGATCACACTCTTCTTCCACCTCTGTGAGGCTTCTTCCTCAAGGGCTCCTAGTAATCTTCCCTCCAGAGTAATCTTCTCTCAATAGGTCACAACACACAGCTAACACAAGTTGTTGTTCACCTCATTGTACTTTTAGTATAATCAAGTATGAATCGGTACTCTAAGTAGATCTCACCATGATCTTGCTCCTTGATGTATTGTTGTCACCTTGGATCTAGCTCCCCTGCCGATCTCCTTTCTGACCCTCGTATATACACACCCCTGTAGACCAACCTGATCTTACTTATCACATGTAGATCTACACCATGATCCTGCAACACCCTGCATATCAAACCTCATCTTACATACATGAAGAATCCTACTTGATTCTATCATGGGAAGAACTCTCCTAGTTCTACCACTTTACAATACAGCTCATGAGTCTATTATATAGATCTCATGCATACAATAATTAGACAAGTGGCTCAAAGACTCGAACTAATCTTTAACATGCAAATAACTTGTTCACTTAATTGACTGTTCATCAATAGTAGTTCTAAAACTGCACAGGTGACCGACATCGGTCCCTATCTGACTGGAGCTGACCGACATCGGCCGACTACTATCGAGGTCAGTTTCCTTCTGCACTGTCCACTGACTGACGTCGGTGATCCTATCGATGCTAGTGACTGCATACTTATCATCCTCCATGTTTGCAACAAGGTGAAGCTTTTAGCTCCATACCCTAACAATCTCCCACTTGGAGATAAATAGTTATACCTATACATATACCAGTACTTTGTCTATTCTGCATCCTAGCTTGTATTCCTCTTCAAGCTCCCACTTGAAGACAACCCACCACACACCCTGTGGTGCTACACCTATGTCTAAATTTCTCAGCGTACCTTCTTCTGCCTTGCTATACTCCCACTCAAATAACAACCCCTATGAGTAACCTGTAATCAATAAACACTTAATAGATCTGAACCACCTGTTAGTCAAACTCACTTTGAGAACCTCCAACCTCGCTCTGATACCATTTGATAGGACCTAAGTTCCCCAAATCTCTGACACAACTTGTCAGATTTAAGAGCACACATGATTACCATTGTATAAGCAACTTAAACATGCGAAAATAACTAGAAGAACAAATAACTATTAATGAGAAACAACACAAAATATGAGAGGTAACACACAATTGTTTTCAACTCATTACAAAGGAAATTACAATAAAGAGATCACACTCTTCTTCCACCTCTGTGAGGCTTCCTCCTCAAGGGCTCCTAGTAATCTTACTTCCAGAGTAATCTTCTCTCAATAGGTCACAACACACAGCTAACACAAGCTGTTGTTCACCTCATTATACTTCTAGTACAACCGAGTATGAACCGGTACTCCAAGTAGATCTCACTATGATCTTGCTCCTTGATGTATTACTGTCACCTTGGATCTAGCTCCCCCACCAATCTCTTTTCTGACCCTCGCATATACACACCCCTACAGACCAACCTGATCTTACTTATCACATGTATATCTCCACCATGATCTTGCAACACCCTACATATCAAACCTGATCTTACATACATGAAGAATCCTACTTGATTCTACCATGGGAAGAACTCTCCAAGTTGTACTACTTTACAATACAGCCCATGAGTCTATTATATAGATCTCATGCATACAATAATTAGACAAGTGGCTCAAAGACTCGAACTAGTCTTTAACATGTAAACAACCCATTCACTTAACTAACTATTCATCAACAGTAGTTCTAGAAATGCACAGGTGACCGACGTCGGTCCCTGTCTGACTGGAGCTGATCGACGTCGGTTGACTGCTGTCGAGGTCAATTTCCTTCTGCATTATCCACTAATCGACATCGGTGATCCTGTCGACGCCGGTGACTTCATACTCAGCATCCTCCATGTTTGCAATAAGGTGAAGCTTTTAGCTCCACACCCTAACATCATTATCATATAACATTTAGGTGGAGGTATTTTTTAAACCCTATCCCTCATGCTTTATGTAATTTAGATGTAAACATAATGCAAAATTTTACAACCCTAGTTTGCTTTAATTGCATGAGAAGTGAATTGAAAAATATTTATGGGATAATGTTTTATATAATAGGGGGAACATATAATAAAGTAGGTGTTCCCACTACCCTTATTAAAATATTGAAAAATTAGGTGTCTAACTAGTTCGATCATGCACTTTCTTGAACATTTCCTATGAATACATTTTATTTTTCTTTCCTTATTTTGTTTTCTTTTTTATTTCCTTCTCATCTCTTGTTGTTGGTTTAGGTTTTATTTTATTTATTTTATATTTTTTTGTTAGGTTATCCCAACTATTTTATCCTTAGAATCTCCTTGTTGATCAAAGAAATGAAAAAGGGGTGGTTGTAAAAATAATATGGGTGGTACTCAAAGAGCCTAATTATAATTTATCTTGAGTAACTTGTGTGAACTATTAATTTTGCTTTTTTCATTTCCTAGATTTTAAAGATCAATTATTTGTAATGGAATTTGTGAATTTTAGAATAACTATTTTCTCATTTGAATCCATCTAATGCACTTAAAGAAATATTTAAAGAAAAATGCACCATTAGTTCAATTCTACTTTATCTTAAGTTTTCATAGTCTTGATAATTTCCTTTTACCTATGGCTTAGTCCCCAACCCTTTATGGATGTAAATGCAAAATCTCATTTCAAAAAATTGAGTTAAAATGTAAAAGCCTAAAATTATACTCGAAAGGGTGATCTTGGCAACCTCCACCATAAGCTTTTTGGCCTGGTTGGTAGTGGAGTAAGGTTTTTGGAAGGGACTGTAGGTATCTCTATTATGGATATAGATTCTTAGCTAATAGCAGAGCAATGCCCATACCACTTCCACCCAAGTTAAATTATAAAATATTTTCCCTTCAGCAATTTTGGGTTTGTGAAAATTTAAATTACTACATCTGAATGTAAAGAAAATGAATTAATCATGTAATCACACACATAGATGGTTTTAACATGATTATAGTTTAATATGTCACTCATTGTTATAAAATTTAGTGTCTTTGAATTCAGGTTTATTCTAAGTGGTAGCTTACATCTAATGTTTTTCCTCTTATTAAATCAAAGAATCTAGATTCTCAAAATACCTAGAAGTATTTTCCAGTAGGAGTCACCAGTTATTATAACTTTCACAACACACCCTATTTTTTCCTTGAAAATAGGAACCATCTTTTTTGGCCTTTTGATCTACTCCTGCATATTCTTACATTTCATTGGTCTAATTAATACAAATTTCCTTGGTATTCCATCTTAATTTATGTGTCGAATCATGACTCAAAATCACCACTATTTTTAATACCACATCCATGTGAGTCAACTTGGTATTTTACACTTAGTGTAAAAATAGATTCAGGGCCACCAATTTGCTTTTGAAGCTTGGCTCTAACAAACTTCCTTGTTCTCTAAGCCTATTCTCAAGGTTTTTCTCATAGTGTCATTGTGTGATGACAATTCCATTAAGTGATAGCAAGGTCGTCAAGTGATGATATTGTCATTATCTTATGGTAATGTTACTAGTTGATGATAATGCCATTAGTGATGATAATGTTGTTAATTGGTAGTAATATAATCAGTCAATGACAATGTTGTTAGTCAATTGCATTACCCTTGATCACCCTAAACTTTCTATGTGATGTCTTATCTTATCTCCATTCTTATAGCATTTTATAGAGATTAACTTATTATATTTACCTTGTGTAGGTGGTGAATAGCATTGGGAGATGGTATAGGAGTGAACTTCACATCAATATTTATCAATGATAAATAGTGAAAAGGTGATGGTATGGGAGTGATCTTTGCATCAATATTCATTCAAGGCCACCAATTTGCTTTTGAAGCTTGGCTCTAACAAACTTCCTTGTTCTCAAAGCCTATTGTCAAGGTTTTTCTCATAGTGTCATTGTGTGATGATAGTTCCATTAAGTGATAGCAAGGCCATCGAGTGATGATATTGTCATTATCTTATGGTAATGTTACTAGTTGATGATAATGCCATTAGTGATGATAATGTTGTTAATTGGTAGTAATATAATCAGTCAATGACAATGTTGTTAGTCAATCGCATTACCCTTGATCACCCTAAACTTTCTATGTGATGTCTTATCTTATCTCCATTCTTATAGCATTTTTTAAAGATTAACTTATTCTATTTACCTTGTGTAGGTGGTGAATAGCATTGGGAGATGGTATAGGAGTGAACTTCACATCAATATTTATCGATGATAAATAGTGAAAAGCTGATGGTATGGGAGTGATCTTTGCATCAATATTCATTGAGTGCCAACATTCCACTAGTCATTGAGCATCAATGAATATGGTTGGCCATTATTAGAAAGTAGTTGGTGCATTAAAAGTGGTTGTTGGTAGCCTAAGATCTATATATTGGATCATTTTTTCATAATAAGGGTTGGTTTTTCTCTCTAAGGAGTTGGTTTGTCTCTTTGAAGAGTTGGTTTTTCTTATTTGAGGATCATTTTTATTCTTCAAATGATATAGGAGAGCCATACACCCCATTATTTTCTCATTTTTCATATTTTGTCTTCCCTCTTATTTTGCATGGGGAGATTTTGTCTATATTTTTACTTGACTGATTATTGTAACCATATTATGCTACTCAAGCAACATTTTTATTCAATAAAAAGAGATTTAGAAGATTTTTTTTGTATTTACTTGCATGTGGTATATGGTAGCAGTGTATCTTTTCTTCTTAGCTCCCTTGTCCTCAAATTTTAACACAATTTCACATTGTAGTTATGTGAATGTTGGTCAGTTGCAAGATTGGTTCATGGGTTGCAAGTAATCATATAGATGTGGATTTAGCCATGTCCTCCTAGGTATTTTTTTATCTTTTCCCCCATTTCTTTTTCTTTTTTTAATCATTGGGTTGTCTTTTTTTAATTTGTAATATAATTCAAATGCTTATCTTGATTCCATACTCCTATTTATTTCTCATTTATGTATTGTTGAAATTATAAGCAATAGACATGTCTCTCTAAATTAGTTGTTTATTCATATTTATATTTTTTGGATGGTTCCATAGGCATAATCTCTTTTTTTTAATGAATATTGATATGGTTGAAATACACACATGCCTCTTGAACAAAATTGTCATAATGAGTTAGTTGGGTTACCTTACATACCAAGCCCTGGTAATTGAGACCTTGTGGAGATTATTAGAGAGATATAAATGATGTCATGGTTATCTCATGAACATGTCTAGGTTAGTGGATGAATTACATTTATATTCTAAGTTACAATGACAAAGTGTGCAATGTGTTTGTCCTAGTATGCTTGAAGTATGCTTGGTTGATCTTTTATTTTGGCATGGTTAGAGATGTTTAAGAATGATTATGGTGATTTTTGAATGTGAAAGAGATCCCATAAGATGTATTATATGATTTTATTACTTATTCATATGATTTAAATTCATCTGGTAGTCCATAGTTTTCATCTAAACATTTTGGGTCAATTGGCAGAAAATTTGAGTAGGCAGTTTGTTAACATCACCATTACCATATATGGATGAGTCAGGGGGAGTTGGTCATATGGTTGTGATAAAATTTATGACTATATATTATTTAATAAATCTTATGTCATGTAACTAAGCATGATAAAATATATTCAAGTGAAAATTTGGGTTCCCAGGTAGTTTGATAGTGTTTCCCATACTTAGCCATATTTGCATGAGGTAAGAAAGTGTTGAGAAAGAAGTTTTGTGATGGCATATTTCACACATGTGAAGGTGTGAATAAAAAATGATCATATGGTTTTGTTTAGTTTTATTCCTAGTTTATTTGTGATAAATTTTAGATCATGCAATGAAGTTCATCAAAAGATATGCATGTGCAAAGTTGGCCTTTTAGGCAAGTTCTTGACATAGTTGGCTTTGTGGTAGAAAAACCTAAGTGGGTATTAATGAAGTTATATATTGCACATGTGGATGTTTCAAAAAGTAAAGATCATATGGGTTTGTTCATAATTTTCTCTAGTTTATGTGGTTTAAATTTGAGAACATGGGAGTGAGTGAGGTAAAAGATATGACTATGCATAATTAGCCTTCTAGGTAGATAGTAATGGTCCCCATACTTAGTTAAATTTACACAAGGTAAAGTTTGAGCAACATCAAAGGAGTATGTTTGCTCTAATATGTCTGAAAGTAACAAGATGAGGATAAGTGTTCATTACTTAACATTTAATAGAGATAAAGATCAAGCTTCTTCCAAATATCAATGGTGATTGGGTGTTCATAAAAATAAAGATCAATAGTGCATAGTAAAGTCAAGAGGTCAAAGTGATAGTTGTATAGCATTATTAAATCAAGGACAATCTTGTAGATCTCGATGGTGCACATTAATTTAATATTACAAGATTACATGAGATGAGGTTAAATGGTATAAGTTTAAAGCTTGGGTATTGGCACCTATGCATTGAATTTAGAATAAGATCAATAGTGTGTGATTGATCTAAGCAATGAG
This sequence comes from Torreya grandis, assembly GCA_037957365.1. Classification (NCBI taxonomy): domain Eukaryota; kingdom Viridiplantae; phylum Streptophyta; class Pinopsida; order Cupressales; family Taxaceae; genus Torreya; species Torreya grandis. The sequence goes on along the minus strand of JARHVA010001154.1, from coordinate 2,033,865 downwards.
GACACGAGATGATAGCATGGTGTTTTAAGTTTAATTATGACCATTTGAATTTAACAAAGTAAATACCAGGGTCTAGTTTTTGGGCCATATCTTTTAATCTATGTAGATTTTGAAAATTATGTAAAAATTGAATTTATAGAGGACTCCAAGATGAATTTTAAAATATAAATTTGAAGATATGAAAGTTTGTACAACCAAATTTATGAAGGTTTAAATTTGACTATGTTTTCATAAATGTTCTACAAGTGACCTGAGAAGGATGTTTGATATTGTGTTGATGTTGTTTTGATATTTCATGTTATATTAGATATAAAGGAGTGTTGTATACTCCATGAAGATAATTTGTGTTAATTATGAAGGTTTAACCATTTTTATATAGTATGAACAATGCTTAATAAGTTGATTGTGTATTCATTTATAATGTTCTTATGCACCAAGTTAGTGTTTGAGTTGTTTGAGCATACCCAAATGTGAGAAAATTTTATTATGGTCATTTGAAGATGTCTAAATAGACATATGTAGTGGAACTATTCAATTAAAAATGGTCTTATGTTCTTTATTTAGTCAATGATGTGCTAATTAGTTGAATAGGTCTCCATGAGACCTATACGAGATACAAAGGCCTAATTGATAGGTGTAGTTGCTTAAGGGTGACCCATATATGCTATGGCCAACCCATGAAGATTGTTTTGAGTTGTGTCTTAATGATATAGATGCCTTAAGGGTTAATACATGCCTATTGACCAACCAATATGATGATGATCATGAATGTTCTATAAATAGTGAAACCAAATGTGTTGGTTTTTAGAATTATGTGTGGAACTTTCATTTGAGAGTATAGTGTTATGAAGCTAGGGTTCCCAGTGTATGAGTTAAAGATAATAATAGATTTAAAACTATTTTTATGACCTGTAGGTCATAATTTTATTAGCATAATAGTGCTCTTGTTGTTTGAGTATGAGTGAAGGTGAAGAGTGATAATTAGAGGTCCATCATCAGGTGTTGAAGACATCCGTTCAAATATGGATGTGTTTATATGTGTTGTTATGGTAGCTCAACATCTAGGGGGGTTTTGGCCTCTTTTCAAGTTAAAACTTACTAAAGTTCTAGTTGTTGTGGTAGCTTAGCTAGATAGGTGTAGTAGGTCTTTGTGGGGTTGCAGTCTCACTAAAATAAGGGATGGTAGTTCCTTGATCAATTATAGCTAGTCTAAATTGGTTCTTATTATTATGATATAATATTCCAATTATTGGTTATAGTTTTTTTCTTCCCCAAGAGGATTTTCCATATATGTAATGTGCTATGTGATTGATCTTTCATTGTATCTCTTGTTTATTTCTATGAATAATGTGTATGCTTCATTATTGCTTATGGTAATTGATTAAGACCTTGAAAGTATTGAAATTGAAGTTTGATTTTCTAATATCACTAATTCACCCCCTCTCAATTATTATACCTATAATAATTGCTATTAGAGTAGGTCCTTTAGTAAAGGCTTAATAGTTTGAAGGTGATCCAAGGTAAAATATGGGTAGTTATCAAGGAGGTTTCTATAATAAGCAAGCACCAATATTCAATGGATCTAATTATTCTTTTTAGAGTGAAATAATAAATACCTACATCATGTCCCTAAGGTTTAACATTTGAAAATTTGTTTTGGATGGTTGTGTTGCTCCTACTACTCCTCCATCTAGTGTTATAGACAAGAAGTTGTTTGAGAATAATTCTAAGGAAATGAATGCTATCACTTGTTGTCTTTCTGAGACTAAATATACCAATGTAATCCATTGTAAATTTTCTAGAGAGACATGGGATAAATTTAAGACTATTTTTGAAGGAGACTTAAAAGTTAAGTTGTCAAAGTTGCAGACTCATCAAATACAATTTGAGATTATTAAAGTGAAGGAGGAAGATTTAGTGGCATCCGTTCTATAGAGAGTTGATGAAATTGTGATCATCAGAGGTCTTAGAGAGAACCTTAAAGAAGCTACTATAGTTCAAAAGGTATTAATATCTCTTTCTCGAGTTTGATCTTAAAGTATATGTTGTATAATAAATTCATGATCTTACTTAGCTAAAGTTAGATGAATTTCATGGCATATTTACTACCTATGAGATGAGGAAGAATGATGATATACCACTGAAGAAGGAAGCAACATTCAAGATAGAGATCAAGCCTAAGAAGAAAATCCAAGGTGAGAAACTTAAGGAAGATGAAATTTCTGATATTGATGAGGATTAACTAATTACTTTGTTTACAAGGAAATTAGAAATAGGTTCAGGCAAGTATAAGGGTAAACTACCCTTCAAATGCTTTAATTGTAGAGAGATAAGACATTTTGCTAGAAAGTGACCTCATAATCATGATAATGAATATCATGATGAAGACCAAGATAAAGATAAGAAGACATACAATTCTTATAAGAGGAAAAAATGTTTCAAAAAGTATGACAACAAGAATAAGTTCTTAAATAACAAGAAGGGTCTATAAACCAATAAAGACTATAGCTCAATAGATGAGAGGGAATATAGTGACTTAAAGTGTGATCATGAAGATGATGGTCATGTTGAAGATGAAGCCCCATTCATGGCTAAGGAATGAAGTTGTTCACATAAAAAGGAGTCTACTTGGAGTGATTTAGATGATGATGAAGATGAGGTGGACTATGAGACTGCATTGACAAATGCTTTTAAAGGACTAAATATTAACAAGAAGATTAAGTCTCAACTCAAAGACTATGTCGATAAATCCATTATGTATGTGGCAAAAATGAATGGAGACACCAAGGAGCATGAAGATATGATCAAGCATCTCAGTTGTTAATTAAAAATCCTATCTAAAATCTTAAAATTGAAAGAAGATGAATGTTTAAGGTATGTAATTAAAAATGAGTCATTAAAATCTAAGTTAGAGAATACATCTTGTAAGATGAAGTCATTTGTGAGATTTGAAAAGAGCTCAAGTGATCTAGATAATATTTTGAGACATCAAAAGTGTGCTAGTGATAGAACTAGACTTGGATATGAAGAAGAACAAACTAATGTAACTCAAAACAAGATGAATACTAATGTGAACAAGAACAATATAACCCTAAAAACAAATCATCAGATAAGGACTAAAGGTGTTGGCAAAATGAAGACAAATCAGATTAAATAACCAAATGCCATGAGGTATATAAGTTTCAATGGTTATTACTACAAATGTAATCAATTTGGTCATAGATATAGAGAATTAAAGACAACATAGATTCATGACATAGATGAAAAGGTATGTCATGAATCTATGTTGTCTCCATGTATTCTTGATCTAATTATAAAAGAGAAGAATGTTGTATTAGTTTATCATGTTGCTTCTTTTAATCCTATGAAGAATAAGAATAACTATAAGTATTAGATGACTAAAGAGGAGAAGGAATATGAGGAGTTGTGGGCAACTCCTAGTTTCACACTATTCTAGGACATTGTGAAGTAGGATGTCTATGTCTATACTTCTTAGGAGACATATTTCTTGTATAGAAGTGAGTTTGTATAGAGACTTGTGTTGATATTATAATGTCATAACTTAAGAGGGAACAAGTTCATGAGCTTGCTCTAGAGGTTTGTAAAGGAGCTTTTATGTAGGGTCAAAATGGGTGTTTCCAGATGGCATAATGAGATTGATGAAATGTTAAGAAGATTTTGATGCTTAAAAAGGTCTATACACTTATTTTTGATGTGCTCCCAATTTTTATTATGTTCTGAAGGTTAGATGAAGTTGAATTGAAATTTTTTTAGTACTCTTAGTTTTCTAAGTTTTAGGCTTAAGGGCAAGCAAGCCTACAATGGGTTATAGGAAGTCAATGTTCCCAAAGGTATGGAGGCTCAATTTTTGGTTTAGAAGTGTGTTATGGTTTTATCTAGGTGTGTAATAAGTTTTAAAGGTGGGCATTGACCAGAAGGAGGTTTATTGAACCTTTTTGTTTTAAGATTCTAGGGTTTTGGGTTATGATAAAAAGTGGTTTATCTTATGAGATGATGTTTAAGGATTCTTAATTTGTTGAATGGGATAAATAGGTTGTCAAATAATGCTTCACATAGATTATAAGTTCTATGGTTCTCATGTTATTCAAGTTTTTACAATTTAGAGGCTTAATTAGCAAGTTGGTTTGTGAAAGAAGTTCATTTTAGTTGTTGAGATAAGTGATGAAAATTGGTGTGCTTTATGGGGCATATTATAATTCTCCATATATTATTTCTAAATTCTTGAAGGTGCATTTACTAAAATTTATGGGCTCTGTAAGTTCTAGGTAGGGCTACAAGGAGTCTAGATAGGCCTAGTAATAAAGATGTGATATTTTTGCTCATTTTTTTCAAAATAGTAAGGAATGAGTGTTTCAAGGAGATTTATCAATTTTTTTGAGAGCATGTGTCCTATTTGGTGAGTGGCATGAAGTTCTGTTGGTGTTCCCTGAGTTAGCTTAAGAGAAGAGGCTAGTAAGTTTGTGTGGTGTTTCTTCATGATGTATGAAGATCTAAAGATGCTCAAAATATGCATTGGATTATAAATATTAGGGGGAGTCCCTTTCATATTTTTCTTGGTGAGTTTCATCAAATATCAATGTTTTTATGTGTTCTTTTTTCATTGGTTGTAGTGTTTGGTCGAAGAGAGTGTTGGCATAGAACAAGAGGAAACTGTCAAGGCAAGAAAAGGATGGCTCAAGGTAAAGGGGAGTTTGTATAATATTTATAAGATGTTAATCTCATATTGGTGGTATTTATAAGTCCTCAATATTATTTGGTGCCTACTTTTTCATCATGTCAAAGGGGGAGAATATTTCTATTATGAGAGTGCTTGAAGAGAGAGAAGGAAGGTGAACTATATATTGCTAAATAATGGGTGTTGACATCAATGAAAAAAGGTTATATTGTTGGATATTTGTTAATTATTTCATTGTGATTTAATGTATGTATCTAGGTAATTGGATGAAGTTCCTGGATAGTCTATGTGATAATGACAAAGTGTGCAATGTGCTTGTCCTAGTATACTTGAAGTATGCTTGGTTGATCTTCTATTTTGGCATGGTTAGAGATGTTTAGTAATGAGTATGGTGATTTGATAATGTGAAAAATTTCCCATAATATGTTTTATATTCTTTGATTATTTATGTGCATGAGTGGAATTCATTTGGTAGTACAAAGTTTTCATCTAGACATTTTGGGTCTAGTGGTAGAAAATCTATGTAGGCAGTTTGCTAACATCACCATTACCACATGTGGATGATTCAGGGGAGATGTTCATATGGTTGTGATCACATTTTTTCCTAGGTATTATTATCTAAATATTATGTCATTCAACTTAGAATGATAAAATATATGCAAGTGCAAAGTTGGGCTTCTAGGGAGTTTGATAGTGTTTTCTCATACTTAGCCAAATTTGCATGAGGTAAAAAAGAGTCAAGTAAGGAGTTTTGTGATGGAATATTTTTCACATGTGAATATGTGAGGATAAAATGATCATATGGGTTTGTTCATTTTTATTCTTAGTTAATTTTTGATAAATTTTAGATCATGCGATAAAGTTCATCAAAATATATGCATGTGCAAAGTTGGCCTTTCAGGTAAGTTCTTGACATAGTTGGCTTTATGGAAAAAAATATGAGTGAGAATATTAATGAAGTTATATCTCATATGTGTGGATGTCTCAGGAAAAAATGGTCATATGGGTTTGTTCAGAAGTTTACCTATTTTATGTGGTTCAAATTTGAGAACATGCAAGTGAGGTAAAAGACATGAATGTGCAAATTTGGCCTTCTAGGAAGATAGAAATGGTCCCCATAGTAAAATTTGCATAAGGTAAAGTTTGAGAAACATTGATAGAGTGCATTTATTCCAAGATGTCTAGAAACAGCAAGATGAGGATAAGTGTGCATTGTTTAACATTGAGTAGAGATAAAGATCAAGCTTCTTCTAAGGATCAACAATGAGCAGTTGTTCATACAAATAGAGATCAATGGTGTGTATTAAATTCAAGAGATTAAAGTGACATTTGTCTAGCATTGTTAAATCAAGGATAATCCCATAGAGATTGACAGTGCACATTGAGTCAATATTGCAAGATTACATGAGATGAGGTCAACTAATAGAAGTTTAACATTCTGGCATTGGTGCTTATGCATTAAAGTTTTAAAAATATAGATGGTGCATGATTGATCTAAGAATAGATAACATGAGATGATAGCATGGTGTTTGAAGTTTAATTGTGACCATTTGAATTTAAATATTTGAATTTAACAAAATAATGACCAGGGTCTAGTTTTTTGGCCATATCTTTCAATATATGTATAGTTTACTCATGGTGTAAAAATTGAATTTGTAAAGGACTCTAAGTCACATCTAGAAATATATATTTAAATATGTGAAAGTTTGTACAATCAATGTTATGAAGGTTCAAATTTGAATGTTTCCATATATGTTCTGCAAGTGACCTGAGAAGGATGTTTGATCTTGTGTTGATGGTGTTTTGATGTTTCATGTTGTATCAACTATTAGGGAGTGTTGTAGACTCCATGAGGATCATCTATGTGCATTATGAATGTTTAACCATTTTTATGTATTATAAAAAATGCTTAATAAGTTGATTATGTATTTGTTCATGATGTTTTTATGCACCAAGTAAGTGTTTGAGTTGTTTGATCATACCCATAAGTGATCAAAGTTGATTGTGATCATTTAAGGATGTATAAAGGGACATATGCAATTTAAAGTGGCCCTATGTTCTTTATTTTCTTGATAAAGTGCTAATTGGGTGAATAGGTCTCTGTAAGACCTATAAGAGCTACAAGGGCAAAATTTATAGGTGTAGCTGCTTAAGGGTGACCCATAGATGTTATGGCCAACCTATGAAGATTATTTTGAGATATGTTTTGATGAGGTTGATTCCTTAAGGGTTAAGGCATGCCTATTGTCTGACCAAGATGATGATGATCAGGAATGCTCTATAAATAGTGAAACCAAATGTGTTAGTTTCTAGACTTATGATAGACTTATGTGTAGAATTTTCATTTAAGAGTATAGTGTTATGAAGTGAAGGAAAGGGTGGGTGCCCATGGATGATTTGAAGAGTATAATGATTTAAAATTGTTTTTATGACCTTTAGGTCAAATTTTTTTGGTAAAATAGTGCTCTTGTTGTTTGAGTATGAGAAAAGGTAAAGACTGATAATCAGAGGTCCATCATTAGGTTTTGAAGACATCAATTCAAAGGTGGATGTGTTCATAGGTGTTGTTGTGTAAACTCAACATCTATGGGGTTGTAGCCTCCTTTTAAGGTGAAACTTGTTAAATTTCTAGTTGTTGTGGTAACTTAGATAAGTGTAGTATATCATTATGGGATTGTAGTCTCACTAAAATAAGGGATGGTAGTTCTTTGATCAGTTATAGTTGGTCTAAATTGGTTCTTGTTATTATAGGATAGTAGTCCAATTTTATTTTCTAGTGGTTTTTATCCCCTAATATGGTTTCCCACATTTTTCATATGTTATGTGATTGATCTTGCATTGTCTCTCTTGCTCATTGCTATGAATGATGTGTATGCTTCATGAATGCTTGTGGTAATTGATTAAGAACTTGAAAGGATTGAAATTGAAGTTGGATTTTATAGGATTATTGATTCACCCCCCCTCTCAATGATTTTAAATTTAATATGTATTTACTCACATGAGTCTCCTTTAAGGATAGGAAAGGACTAATAACCCTTTCCTAATTTATCATGTCAAAAGACCTCATCAACTGAGATTTCCAACTGTGTCTTGAATGTTGACAACATTTCTTCTCATTATTTCTCAATGTTAGACAAGTTGAAAAATATTTATATGCATGGATTCATAGGTCATATTATTGGGAACATATTTAATTTTCATAACCTAATGTTTTTTAATCTATGTATTTTCAAGCAAAAGTCCCTGATGCAGAAATGTCTACTAGAGGCAAAGAACATGTCTCTTAACTAAATAAAACTAGCATTTTAGGATTTATTATAGAATTGTATACCATGGATTCATCTCTTATTTTCAATCCAAGTGATTTTGGATGTAATTATATAACTTTGACACTGATCTAGCCAATAATTTAGGTGACAAGTTCACCCCAATTGATGATATAACTTCTAGGAGCCATAACTTTTTCACCATAGCTCCAATTGACTCAGCATTTGAACCATTGGAAATATAAGAACAAGGAGAATGAGATGAGATGGCATGAGCTCTTATTGATTTATTTTTACCCATAAAAACCCAATGGAAGTGCCCAAAATTTTAATTTTAGTAATGCAATCTAAAAATAGTAAGTTTCTAAAAATAGTAATTCCTCAAATTTTGTATTGTTGTAAATCATGGAATTCAAACCACATAATCTCCCTCAAGATTGGTGACCTTCCACATCCTATTCCCACCTTAAAAACATGTCTAAAATAATATGTATCCTGAAATGGAAATCAAACATCTCTTTTCAAAGATAGGCATATGTTTGGGTCTGTAAATTTAGTGAATAAAACATCTCTTCTCAGAGATAACATCTTTGTTATTGTGTTGTTCATATTTCTTGAATTATCTTTAAATAAAAACTTTTAATTTTTGGAACAAACACACACCTGATGGTTCTTTTCATTTGTATATATGACTTATAGTTTTTGTTTGATGCATTTTTTAAGTTTCCCTTAAAATATACAATTTTATCATATAGGGAAGGACATTCTTAAGGCCATAATGGGTACTTCATATCCTAACTAGGCATACTCTAAGGCTAATAATATGATCATAGAGATTATTCAACACCCTTGATAGTTTCTTGCTATCATTTTTTATCCACAAGACACCAGATGTAGACATCTTCAATTATGTCTTAAATATTGACAACATTTATTATTAATGTTTTTTGACATTAGAACAGTTACAAAAATGTGTATTCATGTGGATTTGGAAGTCATGGTGTTAGTAAAATATATAATTTATATATTCTAGTGACTTAAAAGTGATGTATTTGTTTATTTTATTTTCATGTACACAAAGCCCTGAATGAGGTAGCCTCTAACATTTTATGACCTCAATATGGGTAAACTCCACTCTAAGGCATGAGTTCTAGGTATGGGTTAAAATAATCAGGTGATGGAATAGTCAGTTTGAGATTGTAGTTTTTTAATTGAGTGTGTGGGTAAGTGAAACCTAAAATAAATAAAAACCTATTTGAGTTAGACAGATGGAAGTTTAAGCTAAAATGAGTAAATCTTAAAATAAAATCCAAAAATGCAAAGGTAGAGAAGAAAAGAAGGCTTTGTGATCACAAGAGGGATTACTTCCAGGATGGTATCATTCATGGAAAAGTTTATTGAAACTAATTTTTGAAGCTATTAGTTGTTTCTCACACACATACAAACATAGTGAGGGATTCTGAGGGTAAATTATATAGTAAACTCTAAAATTTCAACTAAAGTTTGTTCCTTTTTAGAGTACCTATTACAAATCCTTATAAAAAAATATTATAGATCATATCAAAGAGGTATCTAAGGTAGATAATACTCACTCTTAGAGAGATATATTATGGAAGACACTTATACACACTTAGAGAAATGAAATAGTCAACTTTATAGCATAAAATTAACAATGTTTTCCAATCATCAAATAGTTATTGCACGTCTTATATCAATAAACATTATTAATAACAATAAGTAATTGTAAGTATAATATTTTCACACTTTAAATTACCGGATTAACTAACAAGAAAATAAACATATTTTATCACACATAATTGGAGAAAAAAAGCATTAATATAGTTACATGATAATTGAAAGATCTTTTCATGTATTGTTAGAATCCCAACCTCCTCAAAATGGGATAATTACAAGTATAAATAGATTTGGGGATGGTTTGAATCATCCTTTAAGTCCTGTGAAGTAATAGAATTACATGCTAGTAATTAGAAAAAAAGTTCCATTTGGACGTAAAATCTACACATACAATTAAATATGGATAAAATTACATCTTCAGAGTAAGACACATACTTAAAAACCATGTAATGTGATGTGTGCTGTAATAATCTATATTTAAATCTTATATGCATTCATAATGTATAAATAAACTTTAGTTACATTTATCAATTCGCATGTAAAAATACACATAATATTAACTCAAAAAAACTAAGGTTTACTCTTTATGGGTGCCTTCATAGTTGGTGGAGTAGTACTTGAAGTACTTATAAAAATTAAATTAATAATAAGAGTTGAAATACAAGATAGAGTTGAACTAGAAGCTCCAAACATGGCTTCTTTCTTCGCTTCTAAATCTTGATAATTCTTGTATGTAAAATAATATTGAAATATGATTGTATCCATGTTCATAAGAGAGATTTTATATACCCTAGTGACTTTCATCAATAACCATCCATGCTTGACCTTCATAATTCTAAATTCCACCTAGAAAATCTCTACTTAAGACACCTTATTTTTAGTAAAACTAAGTTCCTGCTTGATTTCCTCCAAAATGCACTCCTGAAGACTCTATTTGAAATTGGTAGATGTTTACTGAAGTAACTTGTCAAAATTGGCCCTTTCTATTAAATTCCTTTAAGTTTCCCTATCTTGAGACAAAATTAATTCTTCCAAAAAATTGAAAACCTATTTCTCATGATCAGTCAAATTTAAGATCAAGTCTTGCACACTTTATACCCAATCTTGAGCTCCATGTGTTCTGATGACCACCAAATTAAGAGCATTAGATATCTCAACCTTATTGGTTATATATAGCATGAGGAAGTTTAGTTTATTTTCATCCTCTTTAAAACAATTAAACAATTTGGATGTCTCAACTAAATGGGGAGATAATTCTATTTTTATTGAATTAATGGTGTCCATAATATGATATATCTCGAGGGATGCATTCTAGACATCACCCTCAATCTCTCATAGAAAATGCATGATTTACTATTATTCCTACACTTGATTTAGTTATTTTTGTATCTCCTCTTTGGATTTATTTATTCCCCTATGTAATTCCATTAAAGCCTCTATATGGGTTTCCAAATAAGCTAAAAAGTCCTCATTATAAGGAGACTCTCTAGTTCTTTGATTCTTTCTCAGACATCGAGAAAACATCTTACCTCTCTTCAAGGATCAGACCTATACTAGATTCATCTTGTAATTTTATCTTTATAACCCTCTTTATAGTCCCTATTGACTTATCAAAAATTTAACTTACACTGTGTATCTTTGTGATCACTAAATTGGGCTTCTAAGTATCTTGGACTTTTAATTCTACCACCCATTACAAAATTACCAATTATTCAAGGTCAATAAAATGAGTGTCTTGGGTAGAATATTTTGAAAAAACATATTATTAGGACACCATTAGTGCTTATACATGGAGTGGGTCTAGTAAGTATGGAAAAATGATTTTATTCCAATCCCCATTGTCAAACTAAGGCATGGGATGCATAGTATATGTGGTCTTCCTACCAACTCTTGTGGATGATACAATTGAAGTAGCCTAAGAAGTAGTAGAAAGTGGAATTGGTAGACCCAAATATGTAGATGGGATAGATAATTGTGTACTATTAATTACTCCCATAGTTTCCTTGAATTGAACTTTCTTGGCTCTAGGATCCCTTGAGAAAACTTGGGAAGGAGTAGAAGTATGACTCATAATAGTTGAATCAGAAGCATGTGAGCATAGCATTATAGTTCCATCCATATATTGATGAAAGTGATCAAAAAAATTAGCTATAATAAATGAATAAATAATATGAACAATAGGAATATTAGAGGCAATAATAACTAAATAAATAATAGGGTATGTATAAATAATAAGACCTAAAGAAGGTGATGTAGTAATGGTAATAGTAGTAATGGCATCACCTAATTAATCAACCTCTATTGGTTCCTTTACTTTGACTCCCTAGATACTTAGGACCTTATCCCTCTCTAGTTCCTCCCCCTCATCCTTAGGGTTATCAACCAGAGGAGTTTTTCCACATTGTAATACTACCTCTACCTATGCTAGGGTCTCTCCTTGGTTTCCAAATTTTCCTTGGGATAATGTCCAAGAAATTAAACTTATAGGAACCTTGGGGGTTTTGGGTTTCCTCTTATAATGAAACATTGACTTATCAATCAAGGGAGTATCATTTTTTGTATTAGAATATGAAACATTTACTTTTTTATAAATAGGAACCAAACTCACAACATGGAATCTTGAATATTTAGAGTCAAAATAATTAATATTGATTGGATCCCATACTCCTCCCAAATAACATGAAATAGTAGGGACTTCATCCACACCTTTATTTTGCTTCATAACCATCATCAATTTTGGTTAGGTTCTTGATATGTCTCCCCCTCTGGTTGAGCTAGTTAGGAAGGACCTAAGGAATAACAATTTATTGAATCCCATCCAACTAGAGGTGGAATTCTAGTGTGTGCCTCTTCAATTTTAATTTATGGGTCCCTTTGTATCACCCTTAGGATATCCTTTATCAATTCAATCATTTATGCCCTATATAATACCTCAGCATCATCATTTACTTTCAATAAATTAAAGTCATTTTCATATGACTCATGTTGGTAAGGGATGCCCAAGCTTGTGATATGATTTTGAATGTGGTCAAGGGAATCCCAATCCCTATGTTGTAAGAATGCCAATGAATATAATTCCCTAATTTTTTTAAAACTCACTTAATTCATTCCTATGTGTATAATACATTCATCCTATCATCATAGAAGATCTGTGAAAAAGGATTTTGTGTTTCTTCTTCTTGTCCTCATTAATGAATGTTCCACTAGAGATGTTATGTTATTTATTATTCAGACAACTTGTCCAGAACATACTTGGGTAGGCATAAGGGTAAAACCTTAGTTACCATAATCATGATTACTATATAATCTAGGTATGACTAGTAGTCCCCCTTATCCATAATGTTTTCTTGATGATTTTAAACACTCAGTCCAAGTTTTTCTCAAGGTTTGCCTTTCAAATTTGAGGGTGGACATTCTTAGAAATCCAAATAATATTCCTCATATATCAATAGATATACATGAAATAATATAAGTCACATATCATATTTTTATATAATATGGGGTCAATATCTAGATTGATCCATTGTGAACATAAACAATCATCATGATCATGTCTACTAGGTAAGACATCTACTAGGTAAGACATCATGAAGAAATGGATACCAACTAGTCTCTTATATTTTTATAACATTTTCTCCTAGATATTGTCAATAATAATCTTTCCCAAGGCAAAGGTCAAATATGAGGTCATAAATAAGTCAATCAATGACACCCATTCTAGTTGAAGGAAGTGTATATTGGTACACCCATATTATTTTTCATCATGTCCATCCTAATACAAAATCCCATCTTGAATTTGGTAATTAGCATGGTATTTATGGCCTTGAGGCTCACCTTCTCCCATAGGATTATTTATTTCCTTAGTGCATTATTTATTTTTATATTCTTATTCCATAATGTAATTCTATGCCCATCATACATGGCATATGCGATAAGGAACCATAGGTATTACTGACCAAATTTAGTCTACATACCAAAATTTGCCTAGTCCAAGAGTCTAAAATCCAAGCAGGACCCTGATTGGAGAGTGACTCAACATCATAAGGGGTAGACAAACCTCAAGTGGAGATCATATAGATTTTTCAAATCTTTTGAAAACACTTTAGGTAGGATTAAAGTGTAATATAATTGATCTTCAAGGGATGGGTCTACAATTGGAGATGAAGGGTCCAAGTAGGTTTCATGATGTCCAAAATATTTAGGAGCAAGAACCAGGGTGAAAAAGCCTTATAAAATCATCAACACCTTGAAATATTGATCAAAAGATAAATTTGGCAAAGTTAAAAAATTAGACCATCGCCAAGATGCCATCCAAAAATGAATAGACTAGATCACTTCAGCATTTTATAAATTCACCTTAGGAATACACACAAGCTAAATAGTTGCAATGCCATGAAGTTATTTGTGTTAAAATCATTCTCTAAAATTTTCGTGTCTATATGAGCCTCCTAGCTTAAGTTATGAGCATTCAAAGATAGACCTACAATATAATACATTCGCACTAACATCAAATTTGATATCCATAAAGTAACCATCTAGTTTTAAAGGGTCTTTAAAAGGTTTAAATTTGATCAATATCTAATGGCCCATGTTATATCACATACTAACAATAAGGATCTAATAGTTCACACTCCAGTCAAACAAGTCAAAAGGCCCTTGGGTTAAAATCCCTTTAAAAGCTACAAGTTGGATAAGATCTAACAATGCAGGTTTATCGAGAAGAGATCCAATGATATGAGGTAAATGACAAAAGAGTGGATCCAATATAAATATATGATCATCATTAATTCATATTGAACATCTAATGGTGCATAGTTATTGATAATAAAGTGAGCCCAATGAGATATATGGCATGTGTGAGATCATACATCTTGATCCAATGGTGTGAGACTGAGTTGACATGTTAAAGGATCTTGGCTAGTAGGAAATAAAGGGATTGTATGCACTCATATAGTTTTCTCCTATGATGCACAAGAGGTCAAAAATTCAAGATCTAATAATAGAATCTTATGGGACCAATAAGAATAAATATAATTGGGCATAATGTTAATGGTCTGAGTTCACAATCAACAACCAATGAATAAAGGGGAAATCCAAAGAGCTTCTAGTGGAGGTCAACAAGACATTTTTTAACCTAGGTAATCAAAATCTTAAGTAACCATATTTCTATTAGATATTGGTCAAATAATAGGCATAGTCATATAGGCAAGATGGTTAAAGACAAAGCTCCATTATCATTAAAGTTAAACAGGACATCTAGTCAATAATTTGGAACCTATTAACCTTGTTATAGGGTCATTCCATTGACATGATCATTTATTTTAGATGGAGGATCCTCATCATCTCTCATAGGTTTTAGATGCAGAACATGTCTCTTATCTCATAAAATAGATATCAAATATGGACTAGTGATTATGAACAAAGATCAAGTAGTTTGTAGGTTTTCATAGATATTATGACTATGAAAACCAATAATTAGATTATTTTTCACCTATAATAGACTTATGTTTGATATTGGAGTAAATGCATACATAAACATGATCATGGAGAGGTTTATCACCTATCATTAGGGTCACATTTTTAATAAATAGGTATTGATGGCCACCTAAAGCATATGTGACATAATTCTATCAATTCCAAGACATGGTCTTCATAACAAATTAGATAGATAATGACATGGAGTTCCAAGAATGACATTAGGTGGATGGATAACAATAATGAGCATTTAATTATTTTTACAATAATTTGTTCCTTGTTGATAAGGTCATGAATCAACATCCTCAAACATGTGATAATACATCATAGATCCTTTTCTCTCTTCCCTTTTCTATATATGTTCCATCTTTTTCACATTTAAAAGGCTCTCTAAAAAATTTTAGACAAAAAAAATCTTTGACATTTTAGAGAAAAGACTCTTAATATTTGGCTTGCTTAGGCTAAGCCAAAAGTTGTATTGTAACACCTTTTGATGCAATAAAGGCTGAATTCCATCATTTTGTAAGCTATATTGAAGTGTGTACTATGAATTCATGTATTGTAGTTAAGTGAATGTATGTTCCTTGTCTATGTTTGAGTTTTCTCATATTCATGAAGTGCTTGGTATTTCTCACAAGACATTATATGTGCAATTTATAGTTTGTTACTTAACTTGAAAGTGGATATTTTCCCTCTCATGATAGTTTGATAACTAATTCATGCCTTATTTTGAAATACTCATGTGGGATTGATCTTATTTGGTCTTGAATGTGTCTCATAGTGTGTCTTATGCAAAGTATAAGTGTTCCAATTATTGGTACATCACCCCATTTTTACATGTTTTCATATATTATTATATCTCTTTATCTCTTTTCCAAGCAAGTATTAGATTAGGTCTAGTTTAGGTGATAGCTCCAAAAGGAAGTTGACCTTATCTGGAGGTCTGACCCAAGTTTAGGTAACCCAAAACCTAGGGTCAATCCCATGTTGGACTATATTTATGTAAGAGGACTTGAATAATACCCTTATTCATCTAAGGTGCAATCTAGGACACCAATAGTTCTAGCACACCTAGTGAGACCAAGTTTATTTAGCATAATTGAAATTTGAAGATTGAGAAGAAAAAATTGTAAAATAAAGAGATATCTACCATCATCAAAAGTTGAAGATCCTTTAAGTTGCATATCTCATAACATCATCCAAATAGTTATTTCATGCTAAAATTTACAACAAGGTCATCAAGTAAAGGTATTCCTTTTGAACACATTTAATTGCCTTCTACTTCTTATAAAAAAGAAAGATTTAATAAGACCAATCCTTATCCTCAAAAGAAGCATTCATCTCCTGGTCATCATATTTTCTTAGTCCAATCTATTGTCCCCATAAGCCAAATCCCTTTTACCCAAATGGTTATCAAAAATCAAGTTCTTATTCCATTCAATAGGGGTAGTCCCCTAGATTTATCTCAATAGTATGATATTATTGTGTCTACCCTAAAGAGTATCCCTTTACTCTTAGGAGAATGGGATAAAACTACTACTATTGAGCATATCCAAGATGTTAGCATCTTATGTTATGTTCATAATGGTATTCAAGATAATGTGGCTATCAGGTTACTTATTACCTCTTTCAAAGTAAAATCATTATAATGGTATATGAATCTTCATTTGACCTCCATTTCTACTTGGGATGAGTTAGGTGTAGCCTTAGACAATTTGAAGACAAGTCTAATCATATATATTTGGTTGAATAATTGACTACCATATAAAGGTCCCCCCATGAGTTCATTTTTGATTTAAACCTCATATTCCAAAAGACATAGACTAAAATCTATACATTTGTTAGACCATCTCTAAAGTATGCATTTTTTGACTATCTAAAGGCCCTTAATTCTGATATTAGTGTTATGATATAGTCCATGGGTGGTAATACTTTGCCAAATGCCTATGAAATTGAAATAAGAGAAGAAAATAGCTTAATACAAGTTGGTAAACTTGTTCCAAGACCTTTAATGCCTATATTCCTAGAATTACAACCTATTCCTACCCCTCAAGTTCCTCAAATCCCATCTATAGATCTTATTCCATCTCCAAAATCCCAAGTTATATCCCCTTCTAATCAGGATAGTGACATAGGAGATCTAAAAAGTATGTTACAAGCTTTTAGAAATGAGATTGTTCAACTCAAGAGATAGTAGTACTAGGGTAGACCTTATCAATAACAAAATTAGAACACTTATTAGTCCTTAAATAATTATATACCTCCTTAGCAAGGTTTCAAAGACAATAGGAAACCTTATCAAAATCAAGGATCCATAACCCAAACTAAGCCATATGCAACCTTTGATCCTAATGTACTTTATAGTTCAAAATTTATTGTTCCTCAAAATAACTTAAAGCAATATTTAGGTTGGTAGGATTTTAATCCAATTGACATCCAAAATCAAGCCTTGGTATCATAATATATTACTATGCCATAAATGACACATGAATATCTCTCTCTTTAAGGTGGTCATTATCAAGATATGAACATGGAATTCAAAGGAGAGGCTCAATAAGTTCCAAGGCAACCTAATGTTATCAATGTTAATTGGCAATTGGATGATCATATTGCATTCAACCAAGTTGGTGAAGCTAGCAACACATATGGTCAAGTTGTATCTCTAACTAGAGCTAAAATAAGAGCATTTGAGGAAAATCAAGATGTGAGCAATTATTCTAGTGTTCCTAATTTTGTTTCAAAGAGTGTCAAGGATCAATTTGTTGCCCCTATAGCATAGAAGATTTAGATTGTAGAGGCAATGAAGGTTCCCCAAATTCCTCTAATTCAAGTATAACTAATGATTTAAAAGTTATAGTCAAAGGCTATTGGAGTCTCATTTAGCATAATAGATCAAATGAAAAAATCAAATGTTATAATTATCATGTGGGATTCAGTTACCATTCTAGGGTAAAAATACATGTTCATCCAAGAGCTTTTAGTTCTTAAGGTGTTTAAAGAATCAGTTGAGAAATAAGGAGTTGTCTTGGGTAATTTAGACTAGTAAATCAAGTAACCTAATTAGCAGGTACATAAAATGAAAAAGGTGGACAAAACCAATTTCAAATCAAACAAAACCCCTCTCTTTTATCTATCTCTTATTTTTTGTGACTATTTAGTCCATAATTATATGGTAGATAGTGGATATAGTAGCATTGTCATGCACAAGAAAATTATAGACAAGCTTTGCCTTCTCTATGAACCAAATACCAAGGGAGTGCTACAATTGGATAGGTTACCAAAAAATATAGTAGTCATAATCAAGGATCTAAATTTGACATTACATGTTTTCCTCAATGTTATCATTTAGCAAGATGTAGTTGTAGTGGACTTACCTCCCTATTTTTCCATGTATTTGTCAAGGAACTTTACTTCAAAGATTGGAGGATATTTATCAACTGATTAGACCTATTTAATGTTTAATACTAGGTATGGTACTAAGGTAGCAATACATTTTAAACCTATTTAAATATTTCATTTGGATTCATATATGCCAAGTATGGTGAATACTAATTATGTTATCTTAAACAAGGTACTATAAAATAGTGAGTGAGGTGGAAACTGAGTCACCTCTAGATGGAGTTACAAATATTTTCCTTGATGAATGGGCCTCTAATTTACCTAAACATGATCCATAAAAGTTAATTGAATAAGGACCTGGTTTTTATTTCTTTCATGAAAATGATACATCAATTCTAGAATTGATGAAAGATGATCAACCAAGTGATGTCCTATGGCAACTACACTTTGATGGATCCAAGAACAAACATGGCATTAGGGCTGGAATGGATTTAATTTCTCTATAAAATTAAAGTTATTTATCTTCTCTCAAGTTTCATTTTGGTTATTCCAATAATGTAATTGAATATGAAGCACTATAACATGGTTTACAATGAGTAATAAAGATGAAGGTTAGTACCTTACAAGTCTTTGGTGATAGTGAACTATTAATTCACCAAGTAAGAGGACTTAATGTATGAAAGAATCCACTACTTGGGTCCTATAATCATAGACTATGGGACTTACTTGAATAATTTCAAGCTTTTAATATTTATGTCATATCAAGAAATAAGAAAAAACATGCAGATAGGTTGGTTATTATTAGGTCATAATTCAGTATCCCAGATGACATAAAAAATGAAAATGTTCAATCACACATCAAGGTGATTGTTAGGCCTTCTATCCTAGAAAACCATGAAAATTAGCAAGTATTTGAAGATGATAATTAGATTGTCATATTCTTAAAAGAGGAAGTTGAATTCTCCTCAAATAACCAAGATAAGCACTTGCAGTAGTATGGTGACTAGATTATGCAACTAAAGACAAATAAGTTGCCTAAAGGGTTGGTCACCCTTGAAAACATATTCAATAGAGATGATGAATTGAGAAAAGAAAAAAAAGTTGTCAACCAAGGAATAACACTATGCAAAGGTAGAAATTAAAACTAGTAAGAAATTAAAGTTGGGTAAAGTTTGTACATCTTCAGAAAAAGAAACTTTTATTGAGTTATGTTCAAGTTTTGCAAATGTATTTGCATGGAATTACAGTGATCTTAAAAGATTTGATCCAAGTATAGCTCAACATATAATTTATTTAGAGGATGAGACCAGACCATTCAAATAAATACAAAAGCCTATTAACCCAAAGTTTGAACCTTTGATGAGAGCAGAGCTTTATAAGCTCATTGAGTTAGCTATAATATTTCCAATTAAGCACTCAACTTGGGTGGCAAACCTTATTCTAATACAAAAAAAGAATGGTGAAATAAGACTATGTTTTGACTTTTGTGATTTGAACAAGGCCTCTCTTAAAGACCACTATCCATTTCCATCAATAGAGTAAATTTTATAGTTAGTTTTAGGTTTAAAAATGTTCTCTATATTAGATGGCTATAGTGGATACAATCATAGTTTGGTTAAATACGAAGACTAATTTAAAATATCATTCACCACAAAGTAGGGGATATTTTCATATATAAAGATGATTTTTGGTTTATCCAATGCTAGAGCAACTTTTCAAGAAGTTATGGACATGGCATTTCAACGTCTCCTTAATAATTTTATACTTTTTTATTTGGGTGACATAGTAATGTTCTCTAATAGTGCAGATGAGCATATGATTCACCTTAGACAAGTGTTTGAAAGGTGAAAACAATTTGGGTTGTCTTTAAATCCCAAAAAGTGTGTCTTATCTATTCATGAAGGTAGGCTTATTGAAAATGTGATTTCTAAATGAGGTAAAACCATATATCCTAATAGAATAGACTCAATTCTTTCACTTTCCTTTCCTAAACACAAGAAAGCCTTACAAATATTTTTAGGCAAGATCAATTTCATAAGAATATACATTTTATAGTTTGTTACTTTAGCTAGGCCACTCATAGCCAATCTAAATAAGGATAAAAGTTTTAGTTGGTTCAAAGGAGTAAAAATCTAAAAAGAGATCAAGAAAGCTATAGTTAGTGCTCCTACACTCCTAAACCCTGACTTCATAAAGGATTTCTTCTTGTATACCTATGCTAACATTGACACTATTTCAGGTATCCTCATGCAGTAGAATCAAGAGACTTTAGAGTAACCAATATCCTTCTTAAATAAAGGCTTAGAATAATATGAAACAAGGTATTATTTTGTTGAGAAGCATGTACTTTTAGTCATAAGGTCTTTTAAAAAATTTAGGTACTTTTTGTCCAATAATAAGATACATTTGATGGTTACACATCTAAGTGTCAAGGATTTCCTCTTGAAAAAGGATATAAATGATAAGAGAGCTAGTTAGATAACCAAGGTAATATAATATTATGTTGAGATCAAGGTCATAAAGCTAGTTAGAAGCAAAGGGATTTGTGAACATCTATCCCAAGATTTGAAAGAGGCTAATGAGGTGGTTATGGTGTCAAATGATGAAGAAGTCATAGTTAATCAGACCTCATCTTCAAACTAGTTCCTCGACATGGTAAGATACTCATAATATGGTGTTTATCCTTCTCATCTAATCCCTTTAAAAAAGAGATATTTTAGATTACAATCAATTCCTTTTCTTCTTGTTGATAATGTGTTGTTAAAAAAGGATATTGTTGACGCAGTGGATTGCACCCAAGGGTAGGATGCCTAGCTCCCTCCCTTCCACACACAACAATGGAAACTCCCCTCTCACTTGTGGGATTGGTGAAGCTAGAGGGGAGAGTCTCTAGATAAGGGCTAGCTCCCTCTAATGTATCCTTTAGGCCCTAGTTTCTCCTACTACTAACAAATAAATGTAAAAAGGGGGGGACAAAAAGGGAGAGAGAGATGCTGAAAATAGAACCTAAGCCTAAAAATGAAAAGGTGATACACCAAAAAAGTTGACCCACCCAGCCTAAATATACACTTTTCACCAAAAATAAGCACCCATACACTTCATCTAAAGTGGGAAGCTCTTCTACAATAATTAGCTATGGGTTCGTAGAGATACAGGGAGGAAGGAAACTATCAAAGGTGTCCTCATACACACTTATGACAGCCTATTCATAGGCACCTACACTCCTCTAGAGACACTTCTGGCAGACCTGCAAAAAAAGACTTCACAATGCATTGGACATGTTGTAATCGATCTATGAAAAACATGAAATACAATGACTTAACACAAAAGAAGAACACAGATATTTACTTTAAAGTGCAAGTCTAGATAGAGGTAAAAATGCTAAGTCCTGATTCAAGGTAAAATCTGGCAGAGCTCTACCTTACAAGCCCGAGAGATTTTTGGGAAGAGTTTTGCCTTAAGGATAAGAGAATCTTCCTCTTCTCAAATGATAAATTTACATATATAAAAAGAGGAAAAGAACTTGGAACTTTTTGGGAAAGACTTTTGGCGCTCTTTTTGCAAGCTGGCCCATGTGTGCCATGAGTCTTGGGAAGAGGGAGCCATTTGATTGTCAGTTCTTTATTTAACTTTGGCATCCCAACATTAATGAAGAAATGCAAGTCACACCTTTTCTCTGCAAACAAACTACTCTCTTCAAGGCATTTGCATGGCTTATCTACTTATAAATGCAAACTAGAGAAAACAAGTCGTGTCACTTATTATTTGCACCATTTGGAGACCACTTGGCAAGCGCTATTCCAACTACAAGAATAAATCCCTGAGTTGACACCTCCTTTTGCCACTTGGATGCTTTGTCCATTTCTTTCCTTGTCTCATCTTGGTTTTATCTCTTTCTACTCCTTCAGCCCTTGGGGGTGATCTTCTAGTAGGTCACTGCATTCTTTGGGCTCTTTTCATGGTTGGCACTCAGGAAATTTAAAAGCAAATGGCTATTTTACCATCTTAAATTTGACATTTGCAGACCCATCACCATTTGAAAAATAATAGCTAATCTATCTTATTAAATTTGATGGATTTTGGGACATCGCCGTCCTTGGCAAATTCCTTTGGGCCTTTTCCTTTGACCCACCCTTTGTTTCAAACCCTCCTGAAGGGGAAGTGTCCCTTCAACTTTGGAGAGATGCCCTTCATTTAGCCAGCCGAGAGCCCCCCGCAAGGGCACCTACCCTTTGGCAGCCTTTTGTCTCTTCAGCCTTTTTTGTGGGATTTTTTCCCATGAACAAATATTTCATGAGAATTTGTTTCTTTGATTTCTGTTAGGGTTTTCCCTAGGTCCTTTTGAGCTCGCTGCCTTACTCCAAATTCCTTCATACTTTTTGTCTGAAGGAATTCCTTCAAACAAAAGTCTGAAAGAATTCAATGCCTTAAGACTTTTTTCACATTTTTGAAATCCTTTGGTTGCCTTCAAAGTGCTCCCTACCCTCTGCAAGGGCTTTTGAACCCAAAACTACCCTCCACAAGGGCACTTGCCCTTCAAGAGGCTTAAACCTTTCACATTGAACCGCTCCTTTGAACCAACTGTTGAACCAATTGATTGAACCAGTTCAATGGTTCAAATAGTTGTTGAACCAAGGCATCAAACTGTTTGATTAAACCTATCGATGAACTTTGCGTTGAACTTTGCCAATGAACTTTAATATTGAACCAAAAAATGTTGAACCAACGCATTGAACCAAGCTGATGAACCAACTAAGTGAACCCAGTGATTAAACCATCTAATTGAATTGAAGCATTAAACCAAGGTGTTGAACCAAGCTGATGAACCATTTGATTGAACCAAAGTTATGAACTTTGCTGATTGAACCAAGGCTTTGAACCGAAGTGATGAACTTGCCAATTGAACCAAGGCATTGAACCAGTTCAATGGTTCAATAGTTCAAAGATGTTAACCTTCCTTGTGAATTTTTGACAAGAGTCTAAATAAGCTTTGAAAAACCTTGCACTCTTTGAACTGGTTCTTCATCTGTCAAAAGACTACACCTGCAGAGTTCATAGAAATGGACCTACAAAGTCCATAGAAATTCTACAGAGTCCATAGAAATTGCAAGACTCATGCAAAATCAAAAGTACTGGCTCAGAACATCATAAAAAAGAAGGTGGGCCAATTTTTTAGCCTATTGGGCAAAAAATGGTCAACAAATTGGTGACTCTCAGAGGAAGCATGCCTACTATGCTTAGAGACCAGTTGCCTTGTAGTCCATTGGGCATGGAGTCAGAATGTAGCTTTAAAGAAAGGTTAGCAATAGCCCCAAAATATCCAAGAATCAAACATGAATATTTTTACCCTAGACACAAGGGAAAGCACACACAAGACTAAAAAACACTACTTGTGCAAATTGCACTTAGGGAAAACAAGAAAGAAACTGAAAGCAACTACTATGTACAACTAACTAGGTATACTTGCTTCCCTGTTGGATCAAAGGGAAAATTTCTTAAGTTCCCTCCCTAGCTTGGAAACTTATGGTGCTAGACAAGTGGTTGAATGAAGTGGAGACTTGGTGACCTGCTCCTCTTGCCTGCCACCTGGGTTGGCTTGTATTTGAGTGGATCAGATTCAAACATGCTTCCAATATATACATACTCTATTTGTTCTTGGAAGCTTGCCTCTTGTTGGTTATTCATGCTGGTGTATCTCATCAAGAAATCAATCACTGCTAGCTCATCACCATAAGCCTCTTGATATGCATCATTGACTAGCTTGTTTTCTTCTGCCTCATGCTCGGGTTTCATGGTATGATCATCTTCCTTGATGACTTTGAAGAAAGTATCTTTAGATCTACCAACCTCTTGAAGGGATAAATCTAAAAACCTACATCCCCTTTGCATACTTATTCGAGTCCCAATGTTGCCTTCTCCACTCTTATCTAGCTCATAACCTCCTTGAAGAATAGTGCAGCCTGCCCTAATGACTTCGAACGAATCATTAAAAACATGAACAAGAGATTGTCCATGCTCTTCCATGACATCTATGGTGATTTCCTCCTCATTTTTACTCATGAAGTCTCCCTGATTAGTCATGAACTAAGCATACTCCTCTTCACTTGTTTCCTCCAAGACAAGTTCCTCCTCAAAAAGGGGTGAAATGGAAGGATGATAAATGAACTCATGTGGAAGAGGAGGTAGTCCCTGAGCTATAATCAAATGATTCTCCTCTTTCCATTTGGCTAGCACTTCATCTATATTAGGTGTGGCCTAATAGCTCTCTTGGAGATGTGTGGATGAAGTGTGTTCAGACATGGGATCTATTATTTGGTTTGGAATGTCCACCACACGTTGGCTGAGGAAACTCACTCTAGACTCCAACTCTATAATCTACCTATCTATATCTTCTTAGAAGAGCCTTTCCTAGAGGTCACATTCATCATCGAGAGTAGGATCAGCTTCATCTTCTTCAAGGTTTTGAGCAAAACCTTTCTCCTCCTCTTCCTTTCTACCTCATGATTCTATTATTTACTTCCAACTCATGACCTTGGGATTGGAATCTTGCTCCTATGAACAAGTAGCAACTTTATCCTCTTCAAGGTCCTGGACTAGTTCATGATGTTCCTTCTTCTAGCTTGGAATTTGGAGATCATGTTGAAAGACTTGAGGAGGTTGGGGAAGATTTGGGAGGGCCTACTCATGCACAGGAAGAGCTGTCTGAAAATAGGCATGTTGGAAAGCTAGGCACACAAGATTGAGGGCAGGATCGATTGATGCATCAGATGAGCCAGAATGAACAAGTGCCATCTGATAGAAAAGATTTGGCACACAAGAGGGGGCTTTCTCTAGAATAGGAGGGGACAGATCTTAGGCCAAAATCACTTGATTTGTGCCCCTCCACTTTACCAACACTTCATCAATATTGAAATTAGCTTGAGGATTGGTAAAAGGGTTATTTTTTGGTGTCAGCTCCTCTATAGGGTCTAAAAGCTCCATCTCTCTTTCTCTAAGAAATCTCATCTTAGCCTCTAATTCCTCAATCCACTTAGCTAGATTATCCTCATTTTGTCTTTTTTGGAGCTCAAAAGAATCATCATAGGGATGGGGAGTGCATGAAGGTTGCCATGAAATACAAGAAGCTTCCTGAGGAAGAGTGGGAGGGACTTGAAAAGGACTAACCTCATTTTTTACCTCATACTCTTAGACAATGTCTTTCTCCTCCTTGCTGCTCCATGACTCAATCACTTTATTCCAGCTCAAGATATTAGGACTAGGCATCTCCTTTTGGGGTGATAAGGCCATAATGTGATAAGGTACTGAGGGTTTGGATTCCACTTCCCTTACTACCAAAATAGTCTAGTTCACTTGAAGATTTGTCAATTCAATCTATCTATCAAGATTAGACTTAAACACAAGATTTACTATTTTAGAACACTCCTCAACATGATTGGGGAAAGGACTTTGACAAGCTTGACTTGGCTCATAAGCAGGGGCTATGTATGATTGATATGATACTTGGGGCAATGAGTATGTAGGTTGATAGACTTGGTAAGGCTGCCTCTCATGAATACTCAACTTCTCTTCCAAAGATTTAATCAAACCACTCATATCCAGCATCTCACTTGTAAGCCTATGCCAATTGGATCTTTCAATAAGATGCCATTCCCTCTTAACTAGATCTAGTGCATTTCTCACTTGATGGATAACATGATCAGGAATCTCTTGGCCACATCCCCTTCTAGTTTCAAGCTCTATTACATACTTTTCATATCCCAATTGTGCTCGTTTGAAAGTGGAAATGAGTTGATTGGCAAAGAGACTGGGTTGAGTAGGAGAAGTGACACATTGAGAAGACTAGGTATAAGGTTGATATAGCTCATGACATGGTTGAGATTGGTCATATTAGACTTGATAAGGATCAACATAATGCTGGATAAGGAAAATAGGGTTCATGGATCTAAATGATGGAATTATACATACCAAAATAGTATTTCTTGATGGCACCAGAACTGCTTAACTAGTTAATTTAACTCAGAGTCGCCATTGGTGTTGATGCAAAAGCCTCCAAAGGTTGGCTGGTTGAAGAACACACCAAAAAATTCTTCAACTCTGTGGACACAACTTGTCCTAGTTGGTCCCATCAGGTGTGCCAAAACAATGGATTGCACCTAGTGGTAGGACACCTAGCTCCCACCCTTCAACACACAACAATGGAAACTCCCCTCTCGCCTATGGGACTAGTGAAGTTGGAGGGGAGAGTCTCTAGATAAGGGCTAGCTCCCTTTAATGTATCTTTTAGGCCCTAGTTTCTCCTACCGCTAACAAATAAATGTAAAAATGGGGGGATGAAAAGGGAGAGAGAGATGCTAAAAATAGAACCTAAGCCTAAAAATGAAAAGGTGATACACCAAAAAAGTTGACCCACCCAGCCCGAATATACACTTTTCACCAAAAAGAAGTGCCCATACACTTCATCTGAAGTGGGAATCTCTTCTGCAACATTCAGCTAGGGGTCTGTAGAGATACAGGGAGGAATGAAACTATCAAAGGTGTCCTCAGACACACTTATGATAGCCTATTCACAGGCACCTACACTCTTCTAGAGACACTTTTGGTAGACCTACAGAAAAAGACTTCACAATGCACTAAACATGTTGTAATCAATCTATGAAAAGCATGAAAGGCAATGACTTAACACAAAATAAGAACACAAATATATACTTCAAAGTGCAAGTCTAGATAGAGGTAAAAATGCTAAGTCCTGATTCAAGGTAAAATCTAGCAGAGCTTTGCCTTACAAGCCTGAGAGATTTTTGGGCAGAGTTTTGCCTTAAGGCTAAGAGAATCCTCCTCTTCTCAAATGAGAAATTTACAATATATAGAAAGAGGAAAATAACTTGGCACTTTTTGGGAAAGACTTTTGGCACTCTTTTTGCAAGCTGGTCCATGTGTGCTCTGAGCCTTGGGAAGAGGGAGTTGTTTGATTGTCGATTCCTGCTTTGAATTTGGCATCCCAACCTTAATGAGGAAATTCAAGTTGTGCCTTTTCTCTACAAAAAAATTCTCTTTTCAAGGCATTTTCGTGGCTTATCTACTTATAAATGCAAACTAGAGACAATAAGCCATGCCGCTTACTATTTGCACCATTTGGAGACCACCTAAAAAGCATTATTCCAACTGCAGGAATAAATCCCTAAGTTAACACCTCCTTTCACCACTTGGATGCTTTGTCCATTTATTGCCTTGTCTCATCCTAGTTTTGTCTCTTTCTACTCCTTCAACGCTTGAGGGTAATCTTCTGGTGGGTTGTTGTGTTCTTTGGGCTCTTTTCATGGTTGGTGCTTAGGCAATTTAAAAGCAAATGACTATTTCACCATCTTAAATTTGACATTCACAGACCTGTCACCATTTGAAAAATAATAGTTAATCTATCTTCTTAAATTTTATAGCTTTTAGGACGTCGCCATCCTTGGCAAATTCCTTCAGGCCTTTTCCTTTGACTCACCCTTTATTTCAAACCCTCTCGAAGGGAAAGTGTCCCTTTAGCTCTGGAGAGATGCCTTCATTTGGCCAGTCGAGAGCCCCCCGCAAGGGCACCTACCCTTGAGTGGCCTTTTGTCTCTTTGGCCTTTTCTATGGGCCTTTTTTGTAGGCTTTTTTCTCATGAACAAAAATTCCATGAGAATTGGCCACTTTGATTTCTTTCAGGGTTTTCCCTGGGTCCTTTTGAGCTCATGGCCTTCCTCCAAATTTCTTTAGACTTTTTGTCTGAAGGAATTCCTTCAAACAAAAGTTCAAAAAAATTCAATGCCTTAAGACTTTTTGTGCATTTTTGAAATCCTTCGACTGCCTTCGAAGTGCTCCCTGCCCTCTGCAAGGGCTTTTGAACCTAGAACTACCCTCTGCAAGGGCACTTGCCCTTCAGGAGGCTTGAACCTTTCACATTCAACCACTCCTTTGAACCAACCATTGAACCAATTTATTGAACCAATTCAACGATTCAAATAGTTATTGAACTAAGGCATCAAACTGTATGATTGAACCTATCGATGAACTTTACGTTGAACTTTGCCAATGAACTTTAATATTAAACCAAAAAATGTTGAACCAATGCATTGAACCAAATTGATGAACCAACTAAGTGAACCGAGTGATTAAACCATCCAATTGAACTAATGCATTGAACCAAGGTGTTGAACCAAGCTGATGAACCATTTGATTAAACCAAAGTGACGAACTTTGTCGATTGAACTAATCCTTTGAACCAAAGCAATGAACTTGCCGATTGAACCAAGGTATTGAACCAAGGCATTGAATCAGTTCAATGGTTCAATGGTTCAAATATGTTAACCTTCCTTGTGAATTTTTAACAAGAGTCTAAAGAATCTTTTCAAAACCTTGCACTCTTTGAACTGGTTCTTCATCTATCGAAAGACTACACTTGCAGAGTTCATAGAAATGGACCTGTAGAGTCCGTAAAAATTTTGCAGAGTCCGTAGAAATTGTAAGACTCATGTAAATCAAAAGTACTGGCTCAGAACAACATAAAAAAGAAGGGGGACTAATTTTTTGGCCTATTGGGCAAAAAATAGTCAATAGATATCAATGGCATGTTGCTAAGGTGTATAGAGCCACATCAGACATAGAGATTGTTTGATAAATTCTATGATGGAAATGGTGGAGGTCAGTATTCAAAAAATATCACATCCCATAAGATAATGAGAGGTGGGATTATTGGCCAAGTATATTTTGTGATTGTCATGCATGAACAAGGAAATGCAAACAATGTGTTATGTTTGTTGGGAAGGTTAATCTTGTAGCCTTACCTCTCTAACCAATTTTAGTGAATCAAACCTATGTCTAATGGGGATTAGAATTTATTAGTCTTATTAACCCCCCTTCAATCTTAGGACACAAGTGGATCCTAATTTCCATAGATATTTTACTTGATGGACAGAAGTAGTGGCATTAAAAGAAGCCAATGAAACTAATGTTCTGGACTTTTATGAATGTTTGCTTAATAGATTTGGGGTACCTTCAACTATTATTTTTGATAATGTTATGGATTTTTTTGGGTCTAAGATTAGCCAGTATATAGTTCAACATAGGGTTCTTATCAGGACCTCATCAAACTATTATCCATAAGGTAATGGCCTTGATGAGTCCACTAACAAAAATTTATTGAAGATCATTAGGACTATTGAGTATAATTAGAGGTCATGGCATCTCAAATTAAATTTAGTTATATGGGCTGATAGGATCACCTATAAAAGTTCAATATCTAATTCTCCATACATTCTAATATATGGTAAGGAAGCAAGAATGTATATATCTCTTAAATTCCCTGCTTTGGAACTAATGCATCAACTTGAGCTTTTTTAGAATGAGAAAATAGAAATCAAATATGTTGAGCTCATGGAGATAGAAGAGACAAGGCATCAATCCATGTTGGCTATGGATTCCCATCAAGTAATTGTAAAGAGATCTTTTGAAAAAGGAGCTTCTTTAAGAAATTTTTAAGGAGATTTGGTCCTCAAGTAAGATAAGGATAGAGATGAGATAGGAAGTCACACAAAATTTGACTCTCTCTGGAGTGTTCCATACATAGTATCCACCCAAAAATCCCATAATGCTTTCCAACTCACAAATATGGATGGTGAAGAGCTTCATATCCCAATCAATGGGATACATCTAAAACACTGTTATTGAGAAAGCTAAGTCCCATATACATAGTTAGTTGTTTTTAATTTTTTCCAAGTGTTGTTTTAATACATTTAGTTTATTTTTCTTTTGTATAAAACAAGTGATTTGTTTTCATAGTTATTTAATCGGTTAGTTGCCTTTACTTTATTAGGTTAGTTTCCCTTTCAAGTTTATTTCTTTCCATGTTTATTGGAAATATTTTTATTTGTAATAGTCAAGAGAATATATTATAGTAATGTAAAAGGTCCATGTATCATGTAAATGGTCTAAGATCCATAGAGATGGTCTGAGTTCTCAAGCATGTCAAGCATGTTACCTAGCCAAGTTACCAAAGTTGTTGACCAAATTTGGTCTACATACCAAAATTTGGCTAGTCTAAGAGTCCAAAAGCTGAGTAGGATCCTGATTGGAGAGTGACCCAATGTCACAAGGAGTAGACAAACCTCAAGTGGAGATCATATAGCTTTTTCAGATCTTTTGAAACAACTTTAGGAAGGCTTAAAGTGTGATCTAATTAATATTTAAGGGACATGTTTTCAATTATAGATGAAGGGTCCAAGTAGGTTTAATGGTGTCCAAAACATTTAGGAGCATGAACCAGGTTGCATAAGACTTAAAAAATCATCATCACCATGAAATATTGATCAAAGGTTGAATTTATCAAAATTTAAAGAACCAGACCCTTGTCAGGATGTCATTCAAAAAAGGAATAGACCAACTCACTTAAAAATTTTAGAAATGTACCTCATAAAATCCATATGAGCTAAATAGTTATAAATCCATAAATTTCTTTATGCCAAGATCATTTTTTTAAAGTTTCGTGTCTACATGAGCCTCATAGCTTAAGTTATGAGCATTCAAAAATGGACCTACAACATAAGACATTCATGCTAATGTCAAGTTTGAGATTTATAAAGTAACCATTTGGTTGTAAATGGTCCTTAAAAGGTTTAAATTTGATCAAGATATAATGGCCTATGTGAGCTCACATACTAACAACAAGGATATAATATTTCACGCTTTGGTCAAAAAATTCAAAATGTCCCTAGGTTAAAATCCCTTAAAAAGCTATAAGTTAGACAAGATCTAATGATGTGGGTTCACCGAGCAGAGATCCAATGGCACAAGGTGACTAATGAAAGGGTAGGTCTAATGTAAATTGATGATCAGTGTTCATTCATACCAAAGATTTGATGGTGCATAATGAATGATAGGAAACTGCACCCAATGAGATATACAGTACATGTGAGCTCATACATCTTGATCCAACGGTACAAGACTGAGTCAACATGTCAAAAGATCTTGGCTAGTAGGAAATCAAGGGATTGTGTTTATTCATATAGTTTTATCTTACACTATGTAGGAGTTATAAAAGTTAAGATCTAACAATAGAATCCTATGGGACCAATAAGAATAAAGATAGTTTGGCATAATGTAAATGGTCTGAGCTGGTAATCAATAACCAATGAACAAAGGGTAAATCCAAAGAGCTTCTAGTGGAGGTCAATGAGCCAATTTTTGACCCAAGAAAGAAAAATATTAAGTAACCATATCACAATTATAATTTGGTTAAAAATAGTTATAGGCATATAGGTAAGATGGTTAAGGATAAAGCTTCATCACCACTAAAGTTAAATAATACCTTTGGTTGATAATTTGGAACTTATCGACCTTATTGTTAGGTCATTCCATTGACATGATCATTGATTTTAGATGGAGGATCCTTGTTGGATCTCATAGGTTTTAGATTTAGAACATGTCTCTTATGGCCTAAAATAGATATTGAAGATGGACAAGTGATTATAAACCAAGATCAAGAAGTTTTTAGGTTTTTATAGATATTGTGACTATGTAAAAACCAATAATTGGATTGGTTTTCACCTATAATGGACCTATGTTAAATATTGGAGCAAATACATACATTAACATGATCATGGAGAGGTGTCTCACCTATCATTAGGGTCACATTTTTGATAAACAAGTATTGATGGCCACCCAAAGTAGATGTGGCATAATTTTGTCAATTCGAAGACATGATCTTCATCAACAGATCAGATAGATAATGACATGGAGTTCCAATAAAGACACCAGGTGGATGGATAAGGACAATGAGCATTCAATTCTTTTTATAAAAATTTATTCCTTATTGATAAGGTCATGAGTCAGCATCCTTGAGCTTATATTAATACATCACAGTTCCCTTTCTCTCTTCCCTTTTCTACATATGTTCCATCTTTTTCACATTTAAAAGGCTCTCTAAAAAAAATTTAAAAAAAAATCTTTAACATTTTAGATAAAAGACACTTATGTTTTGTCTTGCTTAAGTTATGCCAAAATTTGTAATGTAACACCTTTTGATGAAATAAAGATTGGATTCCATCATTTTGCAAGCTAGATTGAAGTGTGTTCTATGAATTCATGTATTGTAGTTAAGTAAATGTATGTTCCTTATCTATGTCTAAGTTTTGTCACCTTCATGAAGTGTTTGGTAGTTCTCATAGGTCATTATAAGTACAATTTATAATTTGTTGTTTAGTTTGAAAGTGGATATATGCCCTCTCATGCTAGTTTGATAACTGATTCATGCCTTATTATGAAATACTCATGTGGGATTGATCTTATTTGGTATTGAATGTGTATCGTAGTGTGTCTTATGTAAATTATAAGTGTTCTAATTATTGGTACAACACCACATTTTTACATGCTTTCATATATTATTGTATTTCTCTATCTCTTTTCAAAGTAAGTGTTAGATTAAGTCTAGTTTAGGTGATAGATCCAGAAGGAAGTCAGCCTTCTCTAGAGGTCTTACCCAAGTTTAGGTGACCCACAACCTAAGGTCAGTCCCATGTTGGAGTAGATTTGTGTAAGAGGACTTGAATAATCCCCTTATTCATCTAGGGTGAAATCTAGGACACTAATAGGTATCTCTAGAAATCATCGCCCAAAATACAAGCCATAACTATTTTATGTTGGATATGGTGTAATAATCCATTAGATACCTTTCCTATGAGTAAAAATTCCTAAAGGAGGTCAATGTAGGGCATCACTTCAGGTTTGGCTACCATAAAATATAATTATCAATGCTTCAATGGTAATAAGTCAACTACTAGTTATTTTTGCTCAGTTATCAAGATTTTCTCACATGCATGGATGTCAACATCCTCCACCACATCCCATAGAGTTATATAATCAGAATACTTACCATCAAGCATTATCACATTGAATATTTTATCTGTGTACTCTATAGAATCCTTAATGGATAATTTTGATGATGGTGAAACTCCCTTGAATAACTTGGATGATGAAGCCATTTACTATATGGTTTACTTATGTAGTTCTTATGGTAATTCAACAGGTTGATCACTTACTATAAGTGGCTTGAAAATAAATGTAGACAATTAGGGCTTTGATTTCTATATGGAATGAAATTTTACTTAAGCTCTTTGTTAATCAATAGGAATGACATCTCTTCAAAATTTTATCATATAGCTTGAGGATGGGGACTTTAATTCCAGTTCATGTGCCATTAATATTCAATAGATCTAGGCTTTATTTTATCTTTTAATTTGAATTTGGAAACCTATTTTGGTATTTATGCCATATAAACCTTTCATAAATTTAGAATAATTTCATTTTTTTATCCTTGGATAAGTGTCACTTTATCACCATTTTTTTCAAAACCAGTTACACCACATAGCATACTCTTGGAAGTTGGGTGTCAAAACTATTGTCATAATCTATTTATCCAAATCTCATGATACCTCAAATGCACAAAATGTAAATACTCATGTATTTCACATGTTATAACATTTTTTAGAATCATCATTTGCTATTTTACTTAAAATCATAAAGACAAAAGTATCAAAGATAAAAATAGTGAAGACCCAAAGATGTGAAAACCAATTTGAGTGATGCAAAAACCTAAGATGGCCAAAAATTGTGAAGACATGAAAGTTCTAATATTTTAAAGTAATTACAAACAAAATTTATGATGAACACAATTCCTTACAAATAAAATTCTCAACAAACAAAAGTTTTGAAGAATAAAATATGTGAACCCAAAAGTTGTACAGACAAAAGATGTGAAGACCCAGAAGAAGCAAAAGTTTATAAGACATAATTTTCAAAACATGCAAAGACTTATGAATTTTATGTAGGAGTTTTATGTTGTAAATTTCACAAAAATTTAGAAAACTTACATATATGCAAAACTCCTAAAATCCATTAATACTTTAGTCTGAATAAATCATATAGTGAAAACCTAGATAATGGGGAAGATGTGGATTACATTTACATAAAATAGTATACTAAATAAGAACCATCAACATGATAAATAAGAACTTTAAATCCTTAAATATTATTAGTACACACATGGATGCTAATCAAAAGGATTTTTAAATCAGAACTAGGCCTTTAAAAATATAATGGTCCCTATTCAAAAAAAATGAGTGGGGGTGTGTTGAGTGTAACAAATGGTGACTCACAGGGGGAATACTCCTGAGTATTCAAGAACCCATAATCTTTAAGTAACAATTATAAATCAAACATGAATCATACCACAAAAGAATAATTAAACCAAAAACATGAAATAAAATCCCACCACTTCATGCAACATACTATACTTGATCATACCTTGGATTTGTGTGTGATGAAGTGATTTTCTTTCTCTTGTTTTGAATATTTTATCAAAAACTTGGAATAAATTATAAGTTTATCTAAAGTATACTAAAACTAGGGAAACTTAGGCATTACTCTACTATCATCTAGACATTCATATCCCTGATAGAGATACCTTTCATTCCCCATTTTCTCCTTCCATAAAATTGCATGATGCATTGATCTTATTTCATCATGTGAGTATTCGATCACCTTTAGGTTTTCTTTAGGTTTATTGATCACTCGTTCAGATGTATTGGTCCCTTTTTTTTAGAATACAAATGCAAAGAGGATGGGAACCACTATGAGTTGGTGCATGTATGATAAAAAAACTCAATTTACCATAATGTCTCTATTAGCTACATATATGTCAATGGTTATTACCTCAAATAAGTATTAACGTGAAAAGTGTGTTTGATCCAAGAAAATGAGAAATATTTATAAATTTGTATGGATTAATGAGAGTAACTTTTACATACCTAATATAAGTATTCAATTTTGTTATAACCATGGTTAATTTTTCATTACATACCTAAATTTTAAAAATCTCAGACATAGAGGTGTAAAACCTACAAATAAATCAATGTGTGTGCTTCATTTATGCTCTTCCCACACTTGTTCTCTCTTTCAAAACTACCCTCGTAGATTTAGTATATAAACTCAAGCATGCATGAGAATTATATTGAATTGAATATAGCTTGGTTATACCATAAGAATTTGATCACATTATCATGAAATAAAAGACATTTATTCTATAAAACAAGAAACTAAACTAAGGAAACCAAAATGCTGAAAGTAGGAAAGACTAGTCTAGAAATCATGAAGCTACTCTAATGAAAGCAAATGATAGAAAATAAGAAATCTAACTACAAAATTATTAAATATAATTTTCTCCTACCTCTACCATAACACTCATTATTACTCAAGGAGATCTCTAGATGATACAATAATAAATTAATGCTTCAAAAACTACCCATTGATTGGATATGTTAGTTTATTACCTTAGAGGTCCCTTAAATGGAAAGCATTATTACCTATAATCTTTTATATCTAATAAAACTCGATCCATAAGGGATAAGATTGTCATGTTATCCTTTTTGCATAGGATTCATTCCATAAAAGTAATATATCAGATATTTTGAATGCTTTAACCTTTTCTCTTCTATCAAACTATCTCTTGACTAGGTCTTAATGCTTACTAAAATTATACATGGCTTCCATCCTTGAATCATCCATTCCTATTATGCCTAGCAGTTAGGACTCCATTTTCTCACTAGGTGCCATATATACCTACATGAACTGATATGTTGGTAATCTAAGCATAATTAGAAATTTTGGTTGTCATTCATATACTAACATGCAAGGTGAATCCTTCAAAAACCTACTCATATCTTGTTCCATCTTCCCATAGTGCATATTTTCGTAAATGATGCCACTCTTTAGGTTTATCTATAGTAGAATTTTTGATGACATCAATCAAGTTCATATTTGTCAATTTAACTAATCCATTTCCCTATAGGTAGTGATTATAATATGACATTATGGTGATTTGATTGTCATGGGACCATCAATAAACTTATATGATTGGAACACTAGCCCATTGTCACAAACTAAAGAGATAGGGGTACCAAACCTAGTTTTGATGTTTTCCTCAAGAAAATTGATTACATCCTATGCTCTAGAATTACTTGTTGCCACTACTTTAGTCCACTTGGTGTAGTATTATATAGTTGTGAGTACAAACTTATGGTCAGATAAATAATTTAGGTTGATAACATCGATTAAATTCAAACCCCACTGAGCAAATGGTCTTCCTTCAATTATAAGATATAATGGAATTATTGCATACACTTCTCTTTTTTCCAAGACTTGGTATTCATGGCATGTTCTCATATTATTGTGTGCATCCTTGAAGACTATTGGCCAATAGTATCACATTCTAAGAATCTTATATGTTATAGTGTTTTTATATGATTGACTACTACCTATCTTTTCATCTAGGTTCCCATAATTTTATGAGTTTATTCATATGATATGCATCTCAAGTAGATGCCTTCATAATTTATTCTATCAAAAATCCCTTTTTGAGCATGTATTGAGTATATTTAATCCTCAAGGCTCTCTTTTGTTAATTTTTAAGCTCTAGGGGATAATATCTATGAGTAAGTATTGAATGATATTATCTTACTAGTCTCTTGTAGATAATTGGGTCTCAATGACCTACTCAATGGTGTGTGCAGTTTAGGCTTAATCATAAGCTGAATGATGCCTTGTCTTATAAAAAAATTAGTAGGATTGATTTATATTTCAAACTCCTATAACTTTACCATCTATTGCCTCTACACTTTCCTATTTCAATTTATCGCAATGTGATCTTGACAGTAGGATCTAGCATAATAGAAATAGTTTTATTCCTCAAGATGTAATGCCAAAAAAAATTTAACACTTTAACAAGATCAAAGATATATTTTTCTATCATGGATTACTTGAGTTATGATTCCTTTAAATTTGTGATCATAAAAATAATAATATTCTCACTTTCATCCTTCTTTTGAGAAGCACAACAATGATTATGTACTCTAAAGTAAATAAATACAATAATAAGTCTTTGTTGATGTTTAGGCTTATCAACATAAGGGCCTGAGATATGGCATCCTTGATGTCTTTGAAAAACTTTTAGGTTTCTATTGTCCACCCTACCTTGTTGTATTGTTTGAGCATTACATTTAGATTCCTAATAATTTCTATAAAACTAGATATAAACATCTTCAAAAAATTGATCTTCTTGAAGGACTTGAGCTCTTTCTTATTATTTGGGAATGCAATATTTTAAATTCCCTAAAATCTATCTATATCAATGATGATCCCTTCCTTGGTGATGATTTTCCCCAATATTTACCCTCGATAAAAATAAATATGTTACTTTTAGTGTGGATTGAGATTCCAAACCTTTTGTATCTTTTAAATATTGATTATAGATGGCTTACGTGATTAGTTTTATTCTTTGAGAAGATAGTGAGGTCATCCATATAATTGATTATGAATTTACCTATCATCCTTTGAAATGAATGATCCATATCCCAATGAAAGGTAGATCTTATGTTAATTAGGCAAAAATTCATCATCTTGTATGCATAAGTACCCCATTTTATAGTAAATGAATTCTTAATCATGTATTCATATTCTACCAATACCTGGTTATAACCTAAGAATCCATCTAAGGACATCATTATAGAACCACTCACTACCTATATCACCTCATCCAGAGAAGGTAGAGGGTAGTTATCTTTGTCAGAATACTTGTTAAGATTCCTAAATTCAACACACAATATGCTTTTCTCATTCTTTTTCCTAACTAAAACAAAATTGGAAATCTAGGTTGAATGTTTGATAGGGAACACTCTCTTAGCACTTAAAATTTTATGCACTTCCTTCTAGATAAGGGGTTCCAATATGGGATTTATTGGCCTCTATCTTTTCCTGAATTGCTTATGGTATAGCTATAGTGGGATCGTATGGGTGATAAATCTTAGGTTAAAAATAGTGTAGATGAGAGAAATATTTAATATATCATGGATCACTCTCATCACCTAATTTTTCCTCATTAAACTCATATTAATTAACTTTGGGTTACCTTTATTGATGGGCTTGGGAATCCATATTAAATTCTCTCTCCAAGGAAACAATTCCCATAAGAAGATAGTTTTCCTTAAGTTGAACGACTTCTTCTTCTCCCAATTCTTCCTAGCCTAAATAATTAAACTCTTTATTATCAATAATTTGAGATTCAAACTATCCTAAATTGGTTAATAATTATACAATCTATTGATAATCATCAAACACATATAAATTTTATACATTATCATAAATATATGGGCAATTCATAAGCTCTATATGAAACCTTTACACTTTAGATTCATGTAATAGTGTTGAATGGCAATTAGAGCAATTAGTGAATTAGTAGCCTAGTTTTGTTCTCTAGGAATAACCATTATATTTAATTTCTCAAATGATTAAATAAAATCCTAGACCCTATTTTTTAACCTCTTAAGATAATTCAATTTTTACTGGTATTTATTCTTGACCTGATTAATCACCAATTTTGAATATCCATATATTAGCATCTACTTGACATTATTCTTGAGAGTGAATTGTATAACCAAAATAATTTATTGATACTCTACTCTATTATTTGTGAAATGGAATCATTATATATTATTATAATTACTTCTTAACCTATGGTTCAATTAGTTTGAAACCAACCCTTGATCTTTATTTAGATCTGGAACCATCAAAATGGAGAGATCATAATTGAGAAGGTACATGAGATTCTCGGTATTATCTTTCACATTTGGTGGTGAAGATGTATAAGAAAATATTAAGATATTTATAAATAACCTCTTTCTTCTTGGTGTTTTATTATGTGATGGGATGTTTCATCCTAGGCTCTCGATCAATTCAAATTTGATTTGGAATTCCTTTCAATGAAAACCATATGTGGGATAAATCTATTGCCACATATCTATTTAGAATTTTTGACCAATCCTTGCTTAGTAGTAGTCCATCTCCTTTTTGGATATATACCATGAGTATATTTATAGTCATCTATATTCATGGCTCAGATGTAACCATAATACATATTTTATTCAATTCTCCAACCATGGGCACTATTGTCTTGTCAAATTGTGAAACCATCCTCTTGGATGGGCTTAGATTTAATATAATCTTTTGACAAATGGGCATTAGTATCATAGTAACTAATGGTCTTGAATCAACTAAATAGTTATATATATTCTTACCAAACTCTCTAATAGTCAACAAAAAGGAAGGAACCTTTAGATTACTTTTTTATATGACATTTATATGAGTGGATTTTGGATTATCTATAGTAGATTTACCTATAATATATTTCCATGGGATTTATTTCTATTTTATAATCTAGGCCAACTCATGGAGGTTTATGTTTGTCTTTATCTTCTTCATGTATTCAACAATGTTTTATCCTCTTTTACCCTAGGTTTCCATGTTCAGGGGTTGATCATTCCCTTTTTGAGTAGGTGGATCATTATCATCCTTTAGATTTAGGGCAATAGTCATGTTATTTGGAGTAGACATGGTGAATAGATGTTTGTTCCTCAAATTATAGTTGCCTCTCTAGAACTACTGGAAAGTGTAGACCTCATTTGAATTATCCTATGTTGTACTTTAATCATCACTTATGAAGGGAAACTCGTGAGTTTTGAAAACCATAGCTATGTTTGAGGAATTAAGAGCATGGGCTGACTCTGGTGGATTATCAATAAATCCTACCTCACCATTTCTCTTTGGAAGATTTCAAATGTTACACAAAACTCAACATAATTGATCTCACCATGTTGTGACATGTTATAAAACCTACACCAATTGGGAAAATTTGTCTCTAAATGTTGATCTATGGTATCTTATTATCTTGTTATTATTCCATATTAGTTTTAGACTTGTTGAAATGCCTATTAAATCTTGAAAACCTAAAATTTTGATTATTTCTCTATCTTATGGCATTGCCCATCTTCTTTTACATGTTCAAAAATTCATTACTCAACTTATAAACCATCCTCTGTATAGAATCCAATTCTACCTTGGTATAATCTACACCTTGGGAAACTTAAGTATTGGATGGGATCGAATGTTGACTCTATATATGATTGCTCATATGTACATGATTGTTCAATAATCCATAATTATGATTTGGTGTCAACTATGTTAGAGGAGGCAATGCATATAAATAATTTTGATTATCTATAGGAACATTCTAATTCATGTGAGGCATTGAATTTAAGGCTAAAAAATAATAATTATGATTGAGAACTTTTGGTACCTAAGGATTTAGCTACCTATCAATGTTAATATCCTCTTTATAATCCAAAGATAAAGTGTTGACAGTAGTAACCCTTCACAAAAAAACTATATTGATTAGATCCAAATCATTCTTGTACATTTCTAGTAATAAAGTATATAATGGTTTATATTTATTATTCACCCAATTGTACATCTTCTAGAACCTTGTGTTGAAAACATAGATTGGTTCATTAGGTTCCCTCTTTATATTGGGTAAGTGTTGATATATAAGACTTGGGTTGGCAACCTACCCAAATTGAGCAAGAAAAGTTCTTTGATATTTATCCCATGAAATAGTTAAACCCTATTGAAATTTTAGGTACCAATCATAAACAACATCCTACAATGTGAATGTAAAAAACATGCATGCAAAATATTCATCAATATCAAGGTAGCCTTAAAAGACTTGATATGTTCTTTAGTTGTTCTTCCTCCTGTAGAAAATAAATAAGGTAGGTACTTATTTAGATTTCTTTGTAGATTATGCATTTCACCTCGAATGATAATAGCAGACCCAGTTAACCAAGGATGAGCCATAAGTTGATTAATGGGCTGAGTAATTCTTACTATAAAATGTGTTTCATTGGGGATGATGCTCTCACTAGATAAGGTGTTCTAGTTTGGGTTATTATGGGGACACTTGGTTGAAATTTGGGCCTTTAATAGGTTGATAATGGTGAAACTAAAAGACTAGCTTAATATTTATACATGATTACTCTTTTGGGTGACTCTAGTGCAACTCAAATGTGGTTGTTAACCTCTTATATAGATAGACACAAAGAGTATTCCCTCTTTATAGCACCAAAAAAATGGGTGTTGATGTGATTTTCATGCAGACCAAGCCCTAAAAAAGGTAGCCTCTAATATGTTAGGACATTTATGGGGGTGATATTCATTCTAAAGCATTAGTTATAGGTAAGGGTTAAATCAATCAGGTGGTGGATTATTTAGGTTAAGCATGTGAGTTATTAACCAGGTGTGTGGGTGAGTGAAAAATATAATAATTCAAAACTTATTTGAGTTAGACAGATGGAATTTTAAGTTAAAGAGGGTAAATCTTAAAATAAACTCCAAAAAGGGAAAGGT
This sequence comes from Torreya grandis, assembly GCA_037957365.1. Taxonomy (NCBI): domain Eukaryota; kingdom Viridiplantae; phylum Streptophyta; class Pinopsida; order Cupressales; family Taxaceae; genus Torreya; species Torreya grandis. The sequence continues at coordinate 1,992,144 of JARHVA010001154.1, read as the reverse complement.
AGAGCATAAAATAAGGATCTATGATCACAAGAGAGATTACTTCTAGGTTGGTCTCATTCATGGAAAATTATCTTGAAATTAATGTTTATAACTAATAGCTATTTCTCACACACATACATACATAATAAGGGAGTCCAAGGGTAAATGATATACTAAACTCTATTATTAGAGACCAAGTTTCTCACAGCCATTACCAGGCTGTTCCAACTCTCTGGTAAATAACACAAAATAAGAAAAGCCCTAACTTTATCATTAAAATCTATTTTTACATAATTCAACATACTCACAACTATCAACTAAAAGTTACTCCCTTTTATAGTAGCTATCACACATCCTTATAATAGAGTATTATAGCTTAGATCAGATAGGTATCTTAGGTAGCTAGTACTCACTCTTAGAGAGTTATATTATGAAAGACACTTATACACGCTTAGAGAAATGAAATGGTCAACCTTATTACATAAAATTAACAATTTTTTCCAATCATAAAATATATATTGCACATCTTATATCAATGTACATTACTAATAAAAACAAGGAAATATAAGTAACATTTACACACTTTGAATTACTAGATTGACCAACAAGAAAATAAACATAATTAATCACACATAATTAGAGTAGAGAAGCATTAAAAATAGTTGCATGAAAATCAAAATATTTTTTCCTACATTGATAAAATTTCAACCCCCTTAGAATGGAAGAGTTACAAGTATAAAAATATTTTAGGAGGGGTCACCTCATCCTCAAAATCCATGTGAAGTACTGTTGATGCTTATAAATGAACCATAGGTGCTCTTAGTGTTTAAAAAACACTTCTCATTTTGGAATTTGGAAAATTCAAGGCATGAGTTGCAAGTTTCAGCAATCTAGTTACCTATGGTGAAATAGAAGTAAAGCAAGATAAACTGTTCCACAATATGTATATAATTTGGTGGTTGGGATCCACCTTGGTCCATTCTTCGTGAATTGTTAAGAATCTATGCTAATACTTAGTGAATTATGCTCCAAATTTAAACTACAAACTAATCTAAGTGGATATTTATAATGAAGCTAAAACTAAAGTGATCTTGGGGTAAAAAGGAGTAAAGAGAAGGGTAAGGTAGGAAAGAAAAGAGTGATTACCAATTTTAGCCTTAAACATTATGACAAAGCATCAATTTCAACTAAGTCTACATTCAAACCAATATATAATTTAAAATATCCCAAGCTCAAATTCCACTATCTATCAGGCCAATTTTAAAGGATAGTGTGAAGAATCACAAGTAAGAACCAGTTTTTCTTTAAAGATTTACTACCATTATCAAATAGCATATGCACTTCTAAAAATAGAGTAAAATGAAAATGAAAGAGAACCAAATATCTTTCAGCTAATCTAGCATGTTAAACAAATTAGGAAACCCTATGATTATAAGGATACAACTCAAAATTCTAAGACACTATTCAAATTCAAGACCTTAACTAGAAATTGAAAGAAAAGATAAAATGATAATTAACACATCAAATAGACAATCCTTGTATAAATCCCTTGATTATATTAATTACTTCTAATTGTACAAAGTTTCTCAGAAATCTCTCCTTTTTACAAATGGTAATACATGCCTTTATAGAAAGATTAGGCAGTATACCAGTCAAATATAAAATACAAGTGTATAAAGATAAGGACAACTATCCTTACAAGCTTCTAAAATACACATGTTTTTCACAATCATTCTGACCTAGAGGAAAATATGCTAACAAACTAGCATATGCCTTTACAATGGAATATTCTATTTCAAAATGTTACAAAATTATACAAAATAGAATACTAGTTAATTTATTGGTGGGGCCTTTGATTGTCATTGTTGGAGGATGCTCATGGCTTTGGCATGTTTCTCATTAACTCGTTCTAGATCCACAATAGGCTTCATAATACATTCCTCCTCTTGATCTACCAAGTCATCAAGTTCTCTATCATTCATATCAATGGCCTCTTTAATTCTCCTAACTTTGTTTATCCTTTCCCCTGCATTGAATATCATATCCAATATTTTTCTATTATTAGCCCCAGATTTGCCTCGGCTTTTTTCTTTAATTTCTTGGGTTACCAAAGTATCCCTATGCTTAAATTCTTCATCAATTATGATCCCAAGGTAATTGGGTTGTGTAAGATATATGAGCATAGTTCTAAGAAGTTATTCAATCCTTGAAATTAGCTACTTATCATCATTCAGGAGCCTTTCCACATTATTATGCCAAGCACTCAAACTTTGAACGTTTTCAATCATAATCCCTATAATTATACTCAAATGTCCCAAACTGATGGTCCTAAATCCTAGGATCTATTTCCTTTATTGAATATTTAGAAATTGGGCAATTTTTTCTTCTGAGGCTTGACATTGGGTGACCAAATTTTGGCCAATGCACATTATAACTCCAATACACTCTACCTCAGCTTCATTGACTTAAGGGATTTAAAAATGTCATAGAATGACTTATCAATCATCTTGGTCATCACCTTAGGCACTAATAAAATTCCACGTGTCTACAAATTTTCTTTTTCCTTTTGCAAATTTAGGATCCTCTAATTTAAGCCTTGGACTCTAGCTTTAGCCTATGTAGATTGGGCCTTAATTAGAATTTCCATATCCTCCTCATGAATTGTAGCTTCACCAAATTATTGGCCTCCCACTAGGGTTAATCCCATAAAGGGTTCCACCTTTTGAAAGGTGAATTCTTCTATTCAAACCATGGTTTTCCTCATTTTTATTCTCTCCAACCCAACTATTTTAGGGTTGAAATAGATGGTAGTGACTAGTTTCTTAAACTTGGGAGGTTCTAGGACCTCCACACCTGAGCCACTAGGTGTTCCCAGACCATCCATCCTTTTAATTTTTGGTCCCTAAATGTCCATAATTCTCCTTTCCTCCTACTCTTTCACCATAACCCTTATCCATGGCTTTATGTCATCTTGAATCTCAATGTCATCAACTCTTGTCATACCCTATGACTCAGAAAGAGAGGTAATCTTTTATAGTTTCCCATAAATGAACTAGTTAGGAATGATTGGTCCATGAATATGGAATTCATAATTGAATAGATTTACCTCAATTTTGGAGTGATGGATGGTCAACCTTGGTTTTTTCTTTGTTCCCACAAGAACCAATGCTAACTCTACTTTCCTCTTCTCTATGGATGCCATAGGGACCATATTTTTTCCTATATCTTTCTTGGGCTTCACCTCCTTGTGTAATTCATAGGCCTCTATGAGATCCTTGAGGTAACCCTCAAGTGTCTCTTATGGTTCCAAGGCAATCATGTCCAAATATTGGATCAATGAAGGTGGCCTTTATGGGAGTGTTAAATATAGGGGGCCCTCTCCAGGGATCTCTTCCAATTTCACCTCTCCCACGTTCTCCTTGCCCTTACCTTGTTCATCTTATCTTTTCTCATGTTGCTCTTAGGGTTGGGGTTATGGTTGTTATACTTAGGTCTATTCTTGGGCTATCCTAGATAGTCTTGACAGTAAGTGATATTACAAAGGATGCATTTTCCATCTTTCCCTATATGGTTTATCAGCCTTGATTAACCTATGTTCTAGCTTGATGTTGTGGATTTGGATCTTGTCCAACACTTCTTCTTAATTTTTATCCTTGATGTAAATGGTATCATGAACACTAAATTAATGTACATACGTAGGATTTGGGAGCATATTGTCTTTCAAGTGGCTAACCACTATACCCTTAGGATCTCATATCTTAAGTTCATCAAGTTGAAAACCAAATGAATCTTTATGTCTAATCATGGTCTCAACTTGTTTCTATTATTACAATATGATAATTCCAATTATTAGGGGAAGGGGTGGAGAAGACATTTCTTCTTTTATTTATAAGTGCCATCAATGCCATGTAGGAACTAGGAAGAAATTTCTTGCTCAACCAGCTTGATAGGAACATACACTAGTAACCTACAAGGTTGGGTCATGATTCCTTCAATCTTGATGACTATGTAGTCAAGGTAGTACCATATTTCACCCATAAATTCTATATATTTTTTTAATAGGGGGTGGACCCTAGTCATAGAAAAAACTATGATGGCATCATCTATGTTTAGATACATACAATCACAAATGAATTACATGTGGTTCCTATATTTGAAAATATGCAATTTGGAGTAATGGTGTAAAATAGTGCCTTTGTTATCTAGGTACCAATTCGTAATGTCAAGGAAAGTAATAGAGGATAGGAGGGAATATTGTAGGTATGACATCATTTAGAATTTATTAGATGTCTTCCTTTTTATGGCATTAAATTGCTTGATGAGGAAGACACTGATTAAATCTCTTATTGGAGGGGTGAGTTTCTCTTCCACCATGAAGTGTACTTATGGGACCCAAAGTTTATTCACATAGGTGGTTGAAGGGGCACTAAAATTCAATTTAATAGGGTCATTATTACCCTATTTCCCTTCCTAAATTAGATGATAAGGATCCTTCCCTTGAAGTCTCTAAAGACATGGGGTCCTTGATGTAACCAAGGTCTTAAGACATAGTCCAAGTCATGCTTGGAGGTCCACTCCTTGATTTTGGATAAATATAAATGGGGAATGCTAAGTTTATAATACCCATCAAATGCTATAGGAGAAACATATGCTACATTTTTTTATTTTATTTCCCTAATGATCCATTCATTATCAATTCTATAATTAATAAAAATAGGGGAAAGGACGTCAATGTAATGCAATACCTTAGGTTTTTTCATATAATGGTAGAGGTCTACCATCTCAACAGCAACTAAGTCATAATATCTTTGGCTCATTGTAACAATCCTTTGTTCTTCTTCTATGATTGTCTTCAATTCTTTGATCATGAAAAATATCTTAGACCAGTTCCTCACATTTGGAGAATTCAAGGCTATAGTATTTAATTTGGTATCCTTGAAGATCCTACCTTCATTATCCATTGATAACTATAGCTTGATCTCCTCCTTCAGTTATTGTCTATGAGCTACCATTATCTTTATCTCTATGAATTCATTTACATTTGTAGTAAATCGTCTCTGTGAAAAAACACAATTCATCTTCCTTTTGATCAAATGGTGACCAAATAAATATAATTGAGTCATTTTTATGTAGGGTTTAGGGTTTTTCAAGCTTTAATGGTAGGAAATATTCATAGCCTCTCTTATACATGTCTCAAATTTGATTTAGACCTTTGATTTTAAACATTTTGCTTTTTTTATCCCAAGAGATCTTATATTCTATCTTTTTATGCTTGTGTGGTACCCGTTTGGCACTAGTCTAGATATTTTGTGGCATTTTTCATAAATGCCATTTGAACACTAGTCATTGGTATTTGAAATACCTTCTTTATTTTGCAACATAGGATTAAAATATTGGATTAATGTGAGCCATATATTATAATTTAGGCCCTTGGTTATGATTTGTTCCTTTTATTGTAAACCCCCATGGTACAGACACTTGGCATCTTTACATGTTTCTCTATACTTCAAATCTTGGGTCAGGTGCTTATCGAATGAGCATTAGCCACATGGAAGGCTCATGGTCTTTTTAAAATTCATGAGTGTCATCATGTCATTGGATCAAAATATAATGATAAATTTTGAACCATCAGATCATCCTATCAACTCTGCCTTGAATGCACTTTTTCCATGCATTGAGTTTATAGGCTCTTTGAGCATCATTGAAAAGTCTTTTGGCACCTTCACATCATTGGATCAAAATCTAGTGATAAAGCACATGCCATTAATTTGTAGAGATTCCTAAACATTAAATTAGCATATTATTAAGACCCTGACTTAGGCTTAAGTCCCTTAGGATAAGGTTTGTTTCACTTATTTAAGCATGAAATAAACCTTAGGATAAGGGGTTTGTACCTAATTTTTTTGATTTACACACAAGGGGGCCATGAGTTAAATATCCTAAGCCAAAGTTTATGCCATGTTTAAAAAACACCATGTAAACATTGGTCTATAATATTTATTTCAAATCTTATAAAATATGCTCAAAAGGATCAACGTGACACCAAGGTCCCATAACACATAGGATTTTATTATATTGACATAACACATTAAAACCTTTAGCTAGATGCATTTGGTTTAAATTTTATTCTATGAGGACTCTCTTTTCAAAATAAGACTTAATATAAGTCTATAATTTAAGGTTTATGATGTTTTAATAAAATTTCATGGGGACCTTAAAGTATATACTTGGACTAGGTTTATTTTGCATATTTAGATTACAAGAGCATCCCACATTTTGCAATTTGAAGACTTCTAATGTCTGAGCATTTTTTTAGCACTTACCTTAGATTGTAAATCCATTTCCAAGCTTTATATCAAGGTTTTGGAGTGAATTTTTACCTTGAGCATAATAATTAATTAGCTTAAATTTTATGGTCATGTGAACATCAAATGCATCCTTACAAGCATCAAATGACAGTCATACAAACATCAATTTTAAGCTAGTGAAGTTTTATTTTATGGGCTTAAAGTTGATAGTCATGTAGACATCAAATACATCCTCACAGATGTCAAATGATGGTCACATAAATGTCAATTTTAATCTCATAAAATTATTATGACCTAGTATGAGAATGCCATGTGGTATGTCCATGGGACCTCCCAAGATCTTAGACTACATTCACTCTGTCAGATCAAAATTGGTGACAAAGTGTCAGCCATAAGATCATGATCTAAGAGATCACTTATGATTGGTTATTTATATCAAGTAGGCCCTTTTTATTTTAATCTTCAAATGCAAGGATGTTGCATGTTGATCATTTGGGCCTTCCATGGTCTTTTAACTTTTCAACTATGTCTCGCACCATATGATCAAGTCTTTGTGAGCAAGTGAGAAGCATTGATCACAATCCAAGGGCTCAAATGTGATTGGTCCAATGGGATATATGTGTGCTTCTATCAGTTCTTCTCATAAAATTAGATTAAATTCCATGATGAAGCATAAATTATTAGATCACCAAAGATGTAAGTTATTTAAACCAAAGCTTAGGTTTTTCTCACTCCATTGGATCAAAATGTTGTGATAAAGTGAAGGCCATTGTATCTTACAAGATGTAAGAAAGTTAAGTTAGGACCAAAGAGATGTAAAAGACTTAGGCTTAAGGTTTAAAGACTAAGGTCTTTCTCATATTAATAAATATATTAGAGCCTTAGGATTAAAACCTTAGGCTAAAGTATAAGCAAAGGACCAATCTAACATAAAAAGGGGACTCAAGGAACCAAAATTAGGCTAAGGTTTTAAGACTAAGGTCCTATTAATATTAATATGTACTATGGGGCCTTAGGATTAAAGTCTTAGGCTAAGTTAAGAAATATTAAAAGGACCCTATAGAATGAGCAACTTAGTTAGGTATACAAAGGAACCTTTAAAGGGGGAATATAACAAAAGGGACAAAGCATTTTAATTTAAGTTTTAGCTATGTTAAAAAACATGTCTAAGCTTAAAACATGAGTTTCATCTTTAGGCCCAAAATGGATTTTAAAATGGTTCCCACCAATTTGATTTCCACCAAAAGTTAAATTTAAACTAAGTGTTTTCCCAGGGTTTAGGGACACAAATTACCCAATAACATCACTATGGAACCTACGACTAAAAGTCACAAAGAATATTTATCAGTTTTGTTAGTCTAAATTAAAGAAAAACAAACCTAAGTAAGCCTATTTTTAACAAAATGAAAGATATTTAGATTCTATAAATGACCTTAACATACTAAACTCCATATTCAAACCTTGAGTTTTTTCAAGGGTCTCAATTTTCAAAAAATGGGGGTATGTTGGCCCCAACAAGTACTAAAATTACATGCTAGTAATTAGGGAAAAAGTTCCATGTATATGTAAACTCTATATATATAATTAAAGATGGCTAAAACTATGTCTTCAGATTAATACATGTACTTACAAAACCATGCAATGTGTTGTGTGTTGAAAGACTCTACAGTTAACTCTTACATTTATTTGTTAAGTTTAAATATACTTTAGTTACATTCATCAATTTACATGTAAAATTACACATAATATTAACTCAAAAATAATAATGTTTACTCTTTATTAGGGCTTACACAGTTGGTGTAGTAGCACTTGAAGTAGTTAGCAAAACTGAAGTAATAATAAGAGTTGAACAAGAAGATGGAGTTGAATTATAATCTCCATACATGGCATGTTTCTTAGATTCCAATTATTGATAATTCTTGTATATGGAATCATATTTAAATCTAATTGTATCCATGTTTAAAAGAGTTGGAATGTGTACCCTAGTGACTTTAGTCAATAGGCATCTATGCTCGACCTTTGTAGTTTTGAATTCCACCCAAAAAACTCCACTTCAGTCATCTTCTTTCTATAAAAACTAAGTTCATGCCTAATTTCCTCCAAAATACACCCATGAAGACTTTTTTTGAAATTGGTAGATTTTTTTTGAAGTAACTTATCAAAATTGAACCTATTCATTAACTTCCCTTAAGTGTCCCTAGTTTGAGACAACTTTAATTCTTCCAAAATTTGTAAAACCTATTTCTCATGCTCAACCAAATTTTGGATCAAGGCTTGCACACATGACACCCAATCTTGAGATTCATGTGTTCTGATGACCACCAAATTGAGAGCATTAGCTACCTTAAGTGGCATCATCAGGTCTAGATGATCAAAATATCTATTGGTTATATATAGGATGAAGTTTAGTCTATTTTCATCCTATTTCAAAGAATTAAATATTTTGGATGTCTCAACTAAATGGGGAGATAATTATATTTTCATTGAATTAATGGTTTCCATAATATTGTATAGCTAGAGGGCTACATTCTGGACATCATCGTCAATATCTCAGGGAACATGCATGATTTACTATTATTCCCACACTTGATTCATCTCGTATTGTGTCTCCTCTCTTTCTTGTTCAATACCCCTATGTAATTCCATTAAAGCCTATGTGTGCATTTTATAATAAGTTAAAAAATTATCATTATAAGGAGACTCTCTAGTTCTCTAATTCTTTCTCTTGGATAGGGAGAAAACATCCTACCACTCTTCAAGGATCAGACCCATACCATATTCATCTTGTACTTTTCCTTTTCTAACCCTCTCTACAGTCTTTGCCGACATGTCAAAAATAAAACTTACAATGGGTAGCTCTGTGATCACCAAATTGGGCCTCTAAGTAGCTTGGGAATTTAGGTCTAGCCCCCACTATGTGTTAGGTTGTTCACCTTATTAATAGTCATTAGTAATGTAAATATTTTTATCTTAACAATAATATGTAAATAGTTTTATTTGGTATATTATTGTTTTGAATAAAACTAATATTATATGGGGTAGTTTTATATAGTTTTTTGGTTATTCATTGAGAGTTTATAGTGATCTCAAGATCCCCATATTTAGCTTTTGCACTTCCTATATAAGTGATTTATAATATCTCATATGGATCAGTTGAAGTAATAGAATATTATTATTTTGTGTATTCATTATCTAAGAATGTTTCCTAAGTGTTTTATATTTAGCATATAAATTCTATTGAAATATAAACCAAAATCAATATCTAGTATCAAAGCAGGTTATTGTGATGGATTAGTAATTTGTTCTAAGGGGGATATTAGTTCATCATTATGGTTTCCCTAGTCGATGGGATAATATATGGTTTGAAAAAGTTTATAATATAGATTAATAATTTTTTTCCTATTTTATACTTTCTTCTCTATATGTAGATCCTAAGAATTTGTACAAATCTTTCAGAGTCATTCATATATGTAGTTCTAGCACCATCTTCCATTACCTACTCCATTAGTTTCCACTTTCATTGAAAATTCATGAAAATTTTGAATAGAGAATTCTTCTTGAAAAGTGTGCAGACCCTTATGGATATGCAAGCATACTTATCAAATGAATTTTTATAAAGATAGCATATCCAAAGTGATTAAAGTGTGGTTATCTTCCACCTGAGCTGAAATGATAAGATCTTATTTAACATTTGAGTGGCATTATGATCATTCTCTAAAGATACACATATTTGACCTACATCAGAGGCTTTGTGATCAATATCCATGGCATTGATAGACTACATATTAAAAAATTTAACTCAATTTTCACAAGACAATCTATGTTTGACTTTGAGACTAGTCACATTCAAAGGATCCAAAACTGTCTTTCTTCATCACTGGATCATCTTTATGCATGGACATGTGTTGACTTATCTACATAGTGCATTTTTCCTATCCACATCCAATCTCGACCTATGATCCATACCACATATCTTAGGCAACAAAGATTCATCAAAGCTCAGCCATGCATGTTATCAAATTATCCATGTTTTTTCAAAACCCAAACCCAAAACAAGCTCATATTTTATGTTTAGGTATTTTTCTATATAATACTTTTCTAGTTTTTTTTTAGGTTTTGATTCAATAGTAATTTATTTAGTCTTTTTCTAAAAATATAAGTCTAGAGTCATTTTATTCCCATTTAATCTATAATCAATTCTTTAGGTTGGTTAATGTATTGTGTCATTATAAGAGCATTGATAATGTATTTCAATAGTATATTGAATCAATATGTCATTTTGTTATTTTATTAAATATTTTTAGGATAGAGTCTATTTTTAGGTTTTATTTTAATTTTAGACTCTATGTCATGTGTTATTAAAAGTCAAAAGTATGTCTGTAAAGATTCAAAAATGAGTCAAAAATCAAAAGTTGTTTTTCCATCAATAAAGCATTTTGAGTCATATTATCAAGAGTTAAATATTTTAGGGATTTTTAGGTTATATAAAGTCATCATAAAATTTTAAAAAATAAAAAACAATTACCTCATGGATGCACTATCACTTGTACATGACATATGGATTATCAGGGGATTTTTCCTCTAAAATTTTATGCATCTAAGCTTCATTGATATATTAACTAAGTAAGCAGCTTGACATGTTGGAGGTTGGAGGAAATATAGGTAGGAGGTTTTATAACCTCTCATTATCCACTAGTGATGGGGCCACTTCTACTTTAGTGGCATATTTACTTTTTAGTTACATATGATGTGTTTGATTTTAGTTTTGTTTGAATAAGAAAAGATGATGTGTACATGTTCATATTTATAATAAATGAGCAAAAAATTCTTTTGTATCTTCTCTAAAAGTGTGATAGTGAAGATAGATAATAACTATATGAACATTGTGATGTGGTTTATGGTAAGACACTTGAAAACCATATGTTTGTGGTTATTTGTAACCCACTTAAAAACCATCTCATTTTGGTTGTTAGTAATCCATATACAAAACCATCAGTAAGGTTTATGATTGTCTTGTGAAAATCACCAAATAATGAGTATAGGTGCAAATATAAGATTGATGTTTTTCCCATGTTCACAGTAAGGGGGTGTGTATACACCTTAAACTAGTCACAACTAGCTTCCAACTAGACTTCAGATTGATTCCTACCAACCATTACAAATTGAACCTAAGAATCACTAAACATCCCAAATTTGATTCTACATCATTCATCAAAGATTAGAATCATGTTGAGACATCCTTAATTGGGTTATTATATCATATGCAAAAATAACCTCTTACATATTCATCCCTAATCACCTTGTGGCATCATAACTGTCAATTTAGCCTATGGACCTATTAAATGGGGCACTTGCACACTTAATTAAATATCAAAAGATCTAAAATTTTAATCAAAATTAATTATAAATATAAACAAGATTAAATTCCTAGTTTAATTATCCATTTAAAATTAATGAATATCTAAAAATGGAAATTCCAAAATTTAAAATATCCAAGCCTTTCATCATTGCCTTTATGAGTTGTCAAGGTCTTTGAAATATCCTAAAATATCTAATTTGAGAGCCATGCCCAATAATTATAAATCTTAATTACTTGAAAACTATTAACTCAACTAGAGTTAGTTTTAACTCACCCAGGTTTAGTTTGAACCCATTCTAATCCTAAACTAAACATTAACTCACCTTGGGTGAGAGTTAATTCCTAAGGTAATAAATACAAGGATTTGCAAAGTTTGGATATTATATAGTTATTTTACAGGATTTGCTCCATAAGACTCATGCAAGTAGTGTTACCATGCCCAAATATTAGTCCAAGCAACATCAAATCCAAGGTGCCAAGGAGAGATGGAGTCAAACAACCTTCATTATCAAATACTTCTTGATGCACAAGCCAAGCAAGCCATTTGGGAGATCCAAGGAAGGTAAAAGAGTTATTTATTTTATGTTTTTGTTATGCTTTCATTTATTTTTGTTATCTAAGCTCTCCTTAGTGTCTAGGCTAGAGGTGTTAGGATTTTAGTTTGTTCATTTCATTTATTTTATGAGACCAACACAAGACTAACCTCTCCTTTATTGCAATCTTTGTTCAAATGTTGGTATGCTATATGGGAATTTAAGCATCCTATATAATCAAGGAGGATGATATGCTACTTTTAGTTTTGCTAATGGTTGCATTAAAATATTAAAAATTTGATTTTTAAATTCATGTTTCATGTCTTTCTATTTTAAGCAAGTTATAGGTTGTAGGGATCAAAATTATTTTATTTTCAAAGTGGCAGGGATCAACACTAATTTTCAAAATTGACATCGATTACAAAAATCAACCATGATATTTGTGTACAAAATAGATCAGGGTGGAAACATAACTAACATGAGTTTTTCTTGAGTTTTTGGTCTTCATTCTATGTTTGAAAACTTGCATATTGTTTTTCTAACTCATTTTTTATATGATCCAATGAGATATTTTGTTTTTAGGCTTTTTTTGCTAACTATTTTTCTATCAAAACAAACCCATCTTTTTTTCTATTTTTTTGTAGGAAATGTTGATCTACCAAATTGACATCAATCCCTATGGATTGACATTGATTAATGTGTAGATCGATTATGATCTATCTCTAAGATAAAAATCAAGAAAACCCAAGATCTAATTTTGAAATGTTGTTTTATCACTCACTCTTGGGCTTCTAAGCAAGCAAACCCCCTAAAAATTTGTAGGACCTAAGGCATAAAAATCAAAGTTTAACCATGGTTAAATCTTACATACTTTTTATTTGGTGGTTAAAATGAACTTAATTCTTTTCATGCCTTAGTTATTTTTTCAATTATTACAAGTTTATCAACAATAAATGCCAAGGGGCTCAAACTTCATAACATATTTTATTTTGGTGCAATAAAATGAAATTTCACATTAGTTAAATAACTCATAAAAGTTTCATTTTATGCCTATTTGTTAAAAGTGTTTATTTAAGCAAGATAAATGACTCGTGTATGTTATCCCCCCATCCATTTTAGGGAACTTGGGTGATCAAAAATGCTCATTCTTTACACTTTGTCACTTTAGTCTAAAAGCATGAAAACAAAGTTGTTAAGGCCTTCCCAAAACATGCATGGTTTGGGTGACCCCAAAAATACCATAAAATCTTTTTACTTATCTTTATTTTCATTCATTTTGGCTTCTGAGTGGGAATTCATCACCTCCTCAAGACTTACTTAAGGAAGCATTGACCCAAGAATTCATCTCTCAGCATTGTTTCAACCCCAACCCATGGTGGGATATATAAATTGAGGGTGACCCACTAAGACACTTGTTTTAAGTGGTTAAAACAATATTATTTAGTGGTACTTGGCCTCAAAACATAAGGGAAACTCAAATATTTCATTATACTAAGCAAGTGATGCATGTAGTGGTTGTCAAAAAGATAATACCTTTTCATGACAAGTTGGTTGATGTTGAGCCAAATGACATGATTGCATCTCTAGTGTTATCCACACTTGGGACCATACAGAATTTGTGATCTAATAATTTAACTCAAAGGAGGAGGTTAGTATAGATTTAGTCTCAAAAACAATGAAAAATAAACTCATTAACAATATAGCATCCTTTAAGCCTGATCATGGCGGGACCATAATGAATAAACCAAATGAGAACTCAAAAAAATGGAAGGAAATGAGAAATATAAACATAAAAACACAAATTCTTTACCAAATCCTTAATAGCTCCAAATGATAATTTGGTTGGCTTGCTTGATTTATGCATAAGAATTCTTCATCAATGACATATGGATAACATCATCTCCTTTATGCACCATTTTTGAATGCCTGGCTTGCTTGATGGCTTGATTGATTCAATGGCTTAATGGCTTTGGATCAATTTTGGTATTATAACACTAGGCTTTTAGATTCATGGATCTATTTCATTATTATAAATCTACTTTGATTGAGATCTCTAAATGAAGATATCTAGGATTGATTTTACAGGCTTTAAAATCCATTGAAATGGTTCAAATCTGACCATGGTTGAGTTTATTAACCTTGGTTGAGTTTGGCATATTCCTAGCATATTATTTTAGATATTTTTCAAAAGTGATAACTCTCAAAGGTAATGAGTATGTTCTAGGATGTTCTAACATGATCTTGAATTTATTTTTTTGTAATTTATGTAATTGAGTTATTATCTCATGGGTGAACTCAATTAGGATTTGAAATTGATTTAACTTGCTAATTGATTTTGATTAGGGTGTGCAAATTAATTAATTATTTTTAGGCATTTGGTCTTTTATTTGATTTTAATTAATTCAATGTGTGTATTTGCCTTGTTTAACTGATTTAATAGGATAAATTTATTTAATTCAAGGTTATGAAGCCAAATTTGAGACTAATAAAAAAATTTAGGTTAAATGTTTGATGATTGGTAAGAATTGGTCTAATAGTCTAATGCAAAGCTATTGGTGGCTAGTTTTACATGTCTACAGTTTGCCCCTATTTGCGAAGATGATGAAAGTTATAATAATAGTAACAAATTTTCAAAGAATAAAATGGTTATTTATGATTATGACTACAATGGTAATGATTGAACTGTAGCTGCCCCCTCGAGGGAGCGGTTGGCAAGTAGGTCAGTAAACAGTCCCTTGAAAGAAATAAATCAAATGAGGGGACCAAATAAATTAATATGATGGGGTGATAACATAATTATTTGCCCAAAGTTGGGCAAAATCACTGAGAAATGCAAGTGGGATGATGTATAATGGTTTTCTCAAAGGTGGTTATAAGCATTGTACCTTGATAATGGTAATATGGTATGAGAACATAATGATTTTCCCCAGTAGGTGATGTAATCATTAAGAATATGAGGCTACCCCAATTAGGATATACAAACAATAAAGTAAAATGGTGATAACATAATGATTTGCCCCACCAGATGATATAATCATTGAGAATGCATGTGGGATGGTGTACAATGCTAATGCAGTATATCCTAATTATGAAACACATGATTGATGGCTAGTGATTGATAACTTTATATAGAGGATAAAGATGAATTAAGATAACCTACTAGTAAGGAGATTCTTGTTTGAACTAAAAAAAGGTTGAAATTATTTTATTACTCAATTACTCTATTAGAGATATGATTAAGATTGGATTGGGATTGTTTTTTATGTCAGTGCCAAGTAAATGGTGATGTTGCATTGATGTTTTAGCCCAATCAAAGATGATTTTTTCTATATCATTTGATAGTAGGCCTCATGATAGAACACCATGGGGGCTTCACCAAAATATGCATAAAGACTAACTCCCAATATCTGATACTCAATGAAAAAAATTGCAATGATGATAAAAACCATGATGAATAGATTCAGTAATAATGTGTAAGGAATCACCCAATGAACACATATAGTCTAAATCAAGGCCACAGTGTTGAAAGCAAATAAACAAGCACACAAACAAACAAACAAACAAACAAAATAGACAAATAAAGAAACAAGCAAGACAAACAAGATAAATAAAGAAACAAATAAGTGTTAGTCCCTATGTTAGTATAAACAACATGACAAACATTTCCCCTAGAAACTAAGTGATAACTAAAAAACAAACAAGATAGGGGAATAGAAGAAAAGGAAGGGGGTGGTTGAGTTGTCTCCATATGCACTAGGCAAGTAGATGTTACCTACATAGTTCTATGGATATGATGATCCAATGAAACTTCAAGACAAATGTAGTTTTCCAAATAAATGTGAAGAAAATGATGATTGACATAAATCATGATGGATGTGATAGAGAAATAGGGATGAACTTGTAATATAGTGATAGCATAGGATAAAAGGCCAAAAAGGATGGGGAAACTAAGGAATAAATTATTTGTTTGTGACGTAGTGAGGGATCCCAAAATCCTTAAGGCAAAGAAGTGGTCAATGTTTTTGGTTTTTCTAAATGATTTTCAAATGTTTTTGGAATTTTTCAAAGCATCTCAACTCTATCAAGAATGACGAGACACGATAATGGTCCAAGCTCACAAAATGGTGAGAGAATTCTAACTTAAAATAATGCTCACAAAATGGAGAGATCACTATAGAAGTGGAACTAAAATAACCTCAACATGAATCAAATATGACCCACAGTCCTAAAATGGCTTTAGTTTATATTAGTTCACCTCATAGTAGAGGAATCTGACTAGTGTAGTAGCCAATTCAAACAAAATAGGCATAGTTGGTATATTGGCATAGTATGGCATAAGAATGGCTCAGTGATATGTCAAGGCAAAATAAACAAATGTTACCCTTAAGTTGCCCATAGTCAATTATAACTAAGATACAACTGATAGATCAATGATACTAATTTGGCCCAGTAGGTAATATAACTAGTATTAAGACTGATGAAGATTGATTTGCCCTAGTAGGTGATATAATCAAGCTCACAAAAATAAACTTGATAAGAAGGGAACAATAAATGAAGGATGTAACTACGAAAACTTATGTCATAGTACTCCAAAATGTTGCCTCTATCTATCTAAAATTCTTGAAATAACTATTGAAACTCATCTAATTCTATATGCTAAAAATGTGAAACTAATGGATGAACCAAGGTTAAATGGGCTATGTTGATATGATTCAAAACTGGTTGGTCAAGTAGGAATGGAATGGTTGGATGGTCTGGTTAGAATGTCAAAATGAGAGGATGGTAAAATAGATAGTTTGATAATGGTATAAAGAAGAATATTAATAATATGTTACAACTCAAAATAGTCCTTATAGATAATGGATTAGGTCTAACCATAGTGTCTCTCAAACTCATCAAGCTTCTTGGGTATACAATGGTAGATCTCCCAGTAGAAATGAACACCATCAAATCATATAAAAATTAAGAGTGTCAATCACAGGGCACCATTAACTTGTTAATTATCATTGAGACCTTAACTCATGATACCCTTTTCCATGTATTGGATCTTGATTTTTCATATAATATGCTTCTAGGTAGGCCTTGGTTACATGAGATTCGTGCATTCCCATCGACATTGCACTAATGTATCAATTTCTCCCATTCAGGGATGGAGGTTAACATTTGAAGAGATTTGCATCTGTATGAGCATTGTAAACATTTAGAGGCTAAGTTCTAAAATTAAAACTTTCATTTTGGCATGAATCCATCTAATAACTAGGATAAGGGTAAGGAAATACTCTTTAAATTTCTAGAGGACAACTACATTTATCCTAATACCCTTGCCTCTCTTAGTCACATGCCACCTCCTAAAGTATCCAGTCATTTTACCATCTCAGCTAATGGCCCAAGAGATTACTTTACTCAAGATACCTTTCACATCATAAAGATTCCTCAGAACCCAAAAGCCTTTAGAATACCTAAATCTATGCCATGTATGCACTAGCAAAGAATGGGCAAAGGCCATGTTCATAATCTAGGACCAATCATTTTCATACTAGCTTCTAATCTAGAAAAAGACAATCTTAAAAGAGATGAGCCATGCTTGTATAATGAGAAATTGGTCAATTATTACAAAAACCCTAAGTATCGAATTCCCAATCGCATCATGAAAAATCAAGATTATGAAGGAAGGGGACTCAGTCTAAATCAATAGGGAACATTGGAACCTATTTCTATGACTAAGTATGAAAGACCCTATGGACTTGGATTTAAACCACCTAGGGATAACCCCATATACCTTACTCATGTTCTATTACTATTGACTAGTGATGAGGATTCTGATAGCAAAGCAGAGTCTGATCATAGCTTATTTGATGACTTAACCTAGACCAACCTATTTGATAATCACACCATTTTCAACCTTCACCCAATCATTTATAAAAATCCCCTACCATTATATTATCCCCAACTAATATACTATGACCAACAAGAGGCACACATACCATTTAATGAGTTTTAAAATGATGAATCATTATGTAATTTTTTAGGCCTTAAGGCTAATGTTTTGTTGGGAGATCATAAATCAAGATTCTCAATCAAATTAGATATTGAAGCCTATTTTAGAGAATGGTTAAACACCCTTAGATAAAATAAAATAAATAAAACATTGAGGTTTCAAAGTGAAAACCTCTTTAAGGCACTTTTTGACCAAGGAAATACTAAAGATAAAGGCCAGTCTAGTATTGAAAACCTATTTCAGGCACCACTAGATGGGGGTGTTCAACCTTATTCATGTATAGACCAGAAGACCACCAATGAAAAACTTGTTTATGGTTCCAAATTTAGTATTAAATATCACCAATATTTTGAGCAAATCATGCAATAAACTAACAATGATGAAGTTCACTATGGATCTGAGTTTAGCCTTAAAGAGCAATAAGATTTTGATAAAATCATTCAAGAGGATACTAACAAAAAACATGATAATGGGTTTGAATTAAATATTGAAAGGTAGGAAGCCTTTCATCAAGTCATACAATAATTTCTAACTGTCTTTGTCACATGGCCTGATCTCCCATTCAGAGATTTTGATTCATCATGTATTGGAAAGCTTGTTGAAGAACCAGTCCTAATAGAAGAATCTAATGTTGCTAATCAATTCAAATCATTACCAACTATATTTGATGATGGCTAAACTTTTTTAGTCAAAGATATAATATAGGTTAACATCAAGTCCCTAGATGACCCAAAGTAGATCAAGTTGGGTGTATCCCTTACTAAGAAGGAGCATGAAGTCCTTACACCCTTTTTGAGGGAATTTGTAGATACATTTATATGGGCATATTCTAAAAAGCCAAGTTTGGACCCCTCTTTGGTTCTACACCACCTTGTGGTCAATCCTAATTCCAAACCATTAAAACAAAAGTTGTACAAGATGCATCTTCACATTACTATATTAGTAAATAAAAAGTTTTAGAAACTCTTAAAATAAGGATGTATTAGACCAATTGACTACTCTAAATGGATTTTTAATGTAGTACCTATCAGCAAGAAACCAAAGGGAATCAAAATCTATACTAATTTATGTGACATTAAAAAATCATGCCCTAAATATGACTTTCCACTGCCTAATATTGACATGATAGTCAACTCCACAATAGGTTATGAGATGCTTTCACTAATGGATGACTTCTCAAGTTACAATCAAATTAGAATAGCACTATAAGACCAACACAAAATAGCATTCACCACTCTATGGGGAAATTTCTATTTTTAGGTAATTTTATTTGGCCTTAAAAACATAGGAGCCACTTATCAAAGAACTATGATAGTCATATTTCATGATATGATGCATGACACTGTCAACAACATACTAGGAAAATCCAAAACAAGGGCTGACCATCCAGTGGCATTAAGGAGGATATAAGGGCAACTACAAGAATACAAAGTCAAGCTCAACCCCAAGAAGTGTGTATTCATATTTTCATCAACAAAATTATTGGGCTTCATCATGTCTTGCAAAGTTGATCTAGATAAAGTAAGAGCCATAACAGAGATACTACACTGACCAATTTGAAGTAGCTCTATAGTTTTTAGGGTAAGATCTAGTCCATCTAATGCTTTATATCTCAATTGGTGGACAAGTGCCATCCATTTACACACCTAATAAAGAAATGTGTCATATTTCATTAGGATAACAACTGTCAAAAGGCTTTTTAGTAGCTAAAGAACTATCTCATGAATCCCTTAGTTCTATTACCGTTGATGCCAAATAAACCATTCTTGTTATACCTTTTAGCTACTGATAATGCTTTGGGGGTACTGTGTATGAAAATGGAAAATAGCATGTAGTGTACTATCTAAGTTGTACATTGCTTACGTATGAGCACAACTATATTCCCATCAAAAGAACTTTTCTTTCTATGGTTTTCATAGTTCAAAAACTAGGACACTACATGTTGAACAATAAGACCATGGTTATTTATAAAGTAGATCCACTTAAGTATATACTATCAAAAATATCTTTGCAATTCCATATGGCCAAATGGATCATGTTTCTCAGTGATTTTGAGATAGAATATGTAAACTAGAAGTAATCAAGGGGAAAGTTCTCATAGATTATCTTGTTAAAGCACCTCTTGAATACATAAAGCCATTAACATTCCAATTTCTTGATGAATCCATCATGACCATCATTGAAACACATGTTAATAATTATCCCTAGAATCTATATTTTTATGGATCATTCACTGTACATAGATCGGGGGTAGGCTTTTTATTCATAATACCTTATGTGGGTCTAATCCCCAAGTCATTTAGAATTAGCTTTCCTTGTAATGATAACATGACTGAATATGAAGCACTCATCACAGGGCTTTGATAAGTGGTACAATGGAACATATGTCATCTAATAGTTTATGGTGATTCTTAGTTAATCATTAATTAGGTTATAGACCACTTCCAAACTAAATATGACAAGTTAGTTCCATACAAGGTAATGGTTCCATACAAGGTAATGGTTGACACTCTCAAGCAATAGATTATCAACATTTAATTTGAGCACATACCAAGAGTGAGAAATAAAACAATAAATGCCATGGCTACCATTAGATAATTGATTCATCATGCAAAAACAACTAATGAGTATTAGTTTCTTATAGAAAATCTAATGGCACTAGCTCATGAACCTTCAATTATTGTAATAATATGTGATATCGTTGGTCCCAGCTCTAATTGGTACTTAGACCTATATGACTATTTACAAGAGCAAATCCTCCCACTAGACTTATCCTATAAATAAACCAAAGCTCTCCTCCATAATGCCCAATGTTACACCCTACTTAGTGCAACCCTATACCACTGTAATTTTGATGAAACTTTTCTTCATTATTTACCTTTGGAAAAATATATACTGGCATTATAGGAAGTTCATGAAGGAGTATGTGGATCCCACACTAGTGGGATAATCCTATCCAAAAATATCTTACATACTGGTTACTATTGGCTGATAATAGATGCAGATGCAACTACATATGTCAATAAATGTGGCAAGTGTTAATGGTATGTAAATTTGATTTATGCACCCACCAAAACCTTAAAACCAATACTAATACCATGGTCATTTGATACATGGGGCCTTGACCTCATTAGGAAGATAACCACCTCATCAAATGGCCATAAACACATTCTCACCACCATCAAATATTTAAATAAGTGGGTCGAAGCTATACCCCTCACTTATGTGACTGGAAAGCAAATTTACAAATTCATCTTTAACCATTTCATCTAATACTATGGTATCCCTTCTGAAATTATATCTAATAATGGAGGATCATTTAAGAATAAAGATGTCAAAAATCTATGTGTTGAATACAAGATCACACAACACTTTTCAACATTGTATTACCCTCAAGGTAAAGGCAAGGCTAAAGCATCAAATAGAACTATTCTAAACATTTTTAATGATGCCAGTTGTGATTGGCACATTTAAATATTCCACACCATTTGGGCATATCGTACCAATCATTGTACACCCATAAGATTCATTTCATACTCACTTGTTTATGGCATTGAATCCATACTTTCTATTGAGGTCAAGTTCCTTTCATTACACATATCTTTCAAGTATGTTCTTAATGATAATGACTATCCAGTAACTCACCTGCAAGATCTATATTTAATTGATGAGAAGTGCATAGATGTTTTGAATAATTTTTAGGCATATTAGAACTGAATTTGGGGTCAATACAATCAATGTGTAAAACATAGAACATTTGAACTTTGTGATCTTTTCCTAAAAGAGAAACAAAATAATACCATGGCCAAAAAGAAACATAAAGGAAAGTTCAAACCCAATTGGGTGGTCCTTTCATCATCACTACAGACTATGGTGCTAGAACATATAGGCTTGCCATACCAGATGGCAATGAACTTGATGAGCCAATGAACATTATTCACCTCAAGCAGTACCATGCTTGATTAACTTGATGTACTGTCTATAAATACCATTTCAAGTTGTACCATATTATCAATATTATTATTTATACCATTATCAAACTATGTATTCAACTATCCTCTCATTTTGACATTCCTACCAGACCATCCAACTATTCTATTCCTACTTGACCAAACATGTTTTGAATCCTATCAACCTAGCCCATTTGATCTTGGTTCATCCATTGGTTTCACATTTTTAGCATATAGAATCAGATTAGTTTCAGCAATTATTTCAAGCATTTTAGATAGAGGTAGTATTTTGGAGTAGTATGATAGAAGTTTTGGTAGTTGCATCATTCATTTCTTTTTCCATTCTTATCAAGTTTGTTTATGTGAGCTTGATTATATCACCTACTAGGGTAAATTAGTGTTCACCAGTCTTGAGACTAATTATATCATCTGCTGGGGAAAATTAGTATCATTGATCTATTAGTTGTATCCTAGTGATAACCACCTATGGGGAAACTAGGGATAACATTAATTTATTGTGCCTTGACATATCACCTAGCCATTCATATGTCATAGTATGTTATCATACTAATTGTGCCTATTTTATTTGAATTGGCTACTATAGTAATTAGATTCCTCTATTATGAGGTGAATTGCTATGAACTAAAGCCATTTTTAGACTATGTGGGTCACATTTGATTCATGTTAAGGTCAGATTAGTCCCCCTTTAGCCACACTCTCACCATTTTACAAGTAACTTTAGCCACACTCTCACCATTTTGTGAGCAACTTCAGCTACATTCTCATCATTTTTTAGCATCATTTCAAGTTATAACGCTCTCACCATTTTATGAGCTTGGACCATTTTAGTGTCCCATCATTCTTGATTGAGTTGAGATGCTTCAAAAATTCCAAAAAAAATTAAAAATTGTTTAGAAAAAACAAAAAATATTGACTACTTCTTTGCCTTAAGGATTCTGGGAACCCTCACTAAGTCACAAATGAATCACTTGTTCCTTAGTTTCCCCATCCTTTTTGGCCTTTTATACAATGCACCTGTCATTTTGTGAGTTGATACCTATTATTATATCACATCCATCATGTTTTCTATTAATCGTCATTTTCTTCCTATTTCCTAGAAGAAGTATATTTGGCCTGAAGTTTCATTAGATCATCATATCCATAAAATTATGTAGGCACCATCCACTTGCCTACCACATATAGAGACAGCTCACCCGCCCCCTTCCTTTTCTTCTATTCTTCCATCTTATTTGTTTGTTTAGTTGTATCCTAGTTTCTAGGGGCAATGTTAATCATGTTGTTTATATTAACATAGGGACTAACACTTGTTTGTTTCTTTATTTGTCTTTTTTGTTTCTTTGTTTGTATGTTTTGTTTATTTCTTTGTGTGCTTGTTTGTTTGCTTTCAACATTGTGGCCTTGATTTAGTCTATGTGTGTTCATTGGGTGATTTCTTGAACATTGTTCTTGAATCTATCCATATTCAAATGTCTACATTATCATCATGATTTTTATCATTGGTGTAATTATTTTTTATTAAGTATCAAATATTGGGAGTCAATATTTATGCATATTTTGGCTAAGCCCCCATGGTGTTCTATCATGAGGCCTACCATAAAATTATATAACAAAAATTATCTTTGAGAGGTCTACAACATCAATGAAGTATCACCATATCCTCAGCTTAACATCAGCAAAAATCCCAATCATATCCCAAATAGATTAATTAAGTAATAATAAAATTTCAACATTTGCTAGTTTGAATGAGCATTTCCCTACTAGAAAGTTGTCCTAATTCATCTTTATCCTCTGTATCAAGTTATCAATCATGTTTTTCATAATTGGGGTATACTACATCAGTATTGTATGCCATCCCATATGCATTCTTAATGATTATATCACCTATTGGGATAAATCATTATGTTATCACTAATTTCCTTTCTTGTTTGTCTATCCTAATTGGGGCATCTCCATCTTCTCAATGATTACATCACCTACTGGGTAAAATCATTGTGTTATCATACCACATTACCACTATTAGGGTACAATGTTTATAACTGCCTTTGGTAAAACCATTGTACACCATCCCACTTGTATTTTTCAATAATTTTTCTCAACTTTAGGTGAATCATTGTGTTATCACCCCCTCATCTTCATTTGTTTGGTCCCCTTGTTTCTCTTCTTTCTTTTGAGGGACCATCTGCCAACCCACTTACCAACCACTCTCTCGAGTTGGTGACTATATTTTAATCATTACCATTATAGTCGTAAGCATAAATAACCATTTTATTATTTGAAAAGACATCACTCTAATTACATCTTGAAACATATTTCCAAATAGGGGCAAACTATAGACATGTAAAACTGGCCACCAATGGCTTTGCATCAGACTATTAGACCAATTATTACCAATTAATGAACATTTAACCTAATAATTTATATTAATCTCAAATTTAGCTTCATAACCTTGCATTAAATCAATTTATCTTATTAAATCAATTATACAAGGCAAATACACACATTGAATCAATCAAAATCAAATAAATAACCAAATACCTAAAAAAGTTAATTGACTTGCACATCCTAATTAAAATCAATTAGTAAGTTAAATCAATTTCAAATCCTAATTGAGTTCACCCATGAGTTATTAATTGAATTATCAATAAAATATATTTAAAAATCAAAGAACATCCAAGAAAACACTCATTACCTTTGTGAGTTGTCACTTTTAGAAAATATCTAAAAGAATATCCTAAGAATATGCCAAACTCAACAAAGGTTAATAAACACAACCATGGTCAGATTTAACCCATTCTACTAGATTTAAAAGCCTATAAAAGCAAGCTTATATATTTTCATTTAAGGATCTCAATCAAAGTAAAGTTATAATGCAAGAATAGATTAATGAAGCTAAAAGCCTAGTGTTATAATGCCAAAATTGAGCCAAAGCCATCAAGCCATTGAATTAATCAAGCCATCAATTAAGCTAAGCATTCAATAATGGTGCATAGAGGAGGTGATGTTAGCCATATGCCATTGATGAAGACTTCGTATACATAAATTGAGTAAGCCAAATGAGTTACCATTTGGAGCTATCAAGGATTTGGTAAGGAATTTCTATTTTTATGTTTATATTTCTCATTTCCTTCCATGTTTTGTTGAGTTTTCATTTGGTTTATTCACTATGCTCCCCCATGATTAGGCCTAAATAATGTTATATTGTTAGTGAGTTCATTTTTCATTGATTTTGAGACTAAATCTATACTAACCTCCTCCTTTGAGTTAAATTCCTAGATCACAAATCTCATGTAACCAAGGCCTATCTAGAAGCATATTATATGACAAATCAAGATCCAACACATGGACAAGGGTATCATGAGTCAAGGGCCTAATGATAACTGGAAAGATAATGATGCCCTATGATTCACACTCTTGATTATAATATGTTTTGATGGTGATCATTTCTACTTGGAGATTTGTCATTGTGTACACAAGAAGCTTGATGAGCTTGAGAGACACTATGTTAAGACTTGATCCATTGTCTATAAGGACACATTTCACTTTGTGCCATTTATATATACTTCAATATATAATGGATTATTATGCAGTGGGCCAAGAGGTGACATATCACTTTGGTTGAATGTGACTTGTTGGGTTAGAGGTAGGTGTCCAACCAAAGCTTGAAATTGGTCAAGGGATATGTCATTTGGAATAGTGGATTGGATAAGGTATTCATTCAAGATCTTCTTGTGGATTTTTAATGTGAAAAACAAATCTAAAATGAATATTTGTGTTGGCATATTTTATAATTATTCCACTATATCAAATGTTTTTTCTTGAAACAATGTTAAATGGCTTATTCTGAGGTCAAATAATGGGTTGGATGATGGGTGAAGTGGCAGGTGGTTATGGGCTTGGTCTGGTATTTTTTGACCTCTTAGTTGTGTTTGCATAATGAGGATTAGATACAGGACCATGATTGCTAACAAATGATGATGGTGGTGGGGGACCAGATAGGATAAGTCTTGATTATTGATGCACTTAAGCATGGTCATGAACAAATGATGAGTTATCAGTATAAGTTCCTAACATGGGAATCCTTGCTTGTTGGTTTACTTGTGTGTAGTCTCAAGCCAAAGAAGGGTTACCATAATTATTGAATTGGTTTGGTATGACTAGAAATAGTCTTGTCTGATTGAAATTTGGTCTAGGATTGATGGAAATGGTGTTAACACTACCTCCTGAGATATGACCTACAACTTAGTTGTAGTCATGTACAATGGCATAGTAGGTTTATTGGTTATGGCCACTATGTTTCCCTTGGTTCTATCCATTATTTTGGCTTTGTTGGTTCTACTATTGGTTCTGTTGATTTTACCTTTGTTGTTGTTATTGTTACATAGGTTGATTGTTGTGTTAAGGAAATGAGTTTTGATAGATGTCAAGGTTCTTATTGGATGTGGAAGCTCCATTATCTAATGTTATCTTTCCATTCTCTAGCATATTTTGAATGACATGTCTTATTTACACACAACATTACAAATTATGTCCTTTAACCTTATGAAACTCATAGAATTGTTCTAATTTGTACCAGTGTAGCATGTCTATACCCTCTTCTTATTTATCTTTTGGAATAAGGTATCTAACTAGGTTAGCTACTATGAGCTTTTAAAATACTACTTTGATGTGTTCTCCAAGTTTGATAAAAATATGATGAGTAGGTGGGTTTCTCCTTAGAGGAGGTGGGTTTTACAAAGTCAAAGGCTATTGAGGTTGTTGCATTTATTACACTGGCCTAAGTTGTGCTTATTTTTCATGCTATGGTTGTTGAATAGGTTATTGGGTAGGAATAAGATGGAAAGGTGGTGTTAGTTGAGCAGATGGTGTTTATACCATTTGGACATGGTGTGACTATTAGTCCATTCCTGATAACATTCTTATTATGGTTAAATTGTCTTGGCCTATCATTGTTATTGACCTATGTCAATTGTGATGCTTGCATTTAGACTAGATGTTGATGTTGATTATTGGTCTGATTTTGGTTTTGGCCATTGTTTTGATTGGTTGATTTTAGTTTTATGATCCCTTTGTTAATAAGGAATCTTTTAATCACTAAACCTTTTTTGATGATCTCTTTGAATGTATGCACACATTACAACACCAGATAGTAGGATATTTCACTATGTATATTTTTGGTAAACATAGCTTTTAGTTATTTTTTTGGTAGACTATGGGTAAAGTGGCTTGTAAGGGCTCTCCATCACTACAAATAACTTACAAAGCTTTCACCTAGTTTTTTCTTTGCTTATGTTAAGTCAGCCAATAAAATCTCATGCTCGATATTGTATGAGAAGTGTTAAAAAAATTATCTAATAGATCATCGAAATCAAAAATTGAGTTTTATGGTAGTTTTAGAAACTATTCCAAGACTTGTCTAGTTAAACTCCTTGGAAACAACAACAATAGATAGATGTCACTATATGCCATTGGTTGACATTCAACAAAGAACTCCATCAGATGTGCTTTGGGATCACCTTTTCCCTTTTATTTGTCAAACTTGGGTGGCTCATATCTTGGAGGGAATAGAAACTATAAGTACTCCATGTTAAAAGGATATGAACACACATCATCCAATTTGAACTTGTTAACCTGTTTCCTAACTTAGATGGTGGCAATTATATCCTTTATTTGTTGTAATTATTGCTCAAGGAAACTTATTAGAATATTGGCCTATATGGATGGTTGGGAAGTCACAAGTGGATTACTTAGACTGGGATATGATGGAAGGATTTGTTAGGGTAGGTTGGATTGGATGGAAAATGGTCCAAGAATGTGCATGTGTGGATTACGGTACAATTATTGAAATTTTAATTATGGAAATGTGACATTTTGATTGAGGCTGGATATATATGATTAGTTTATGGATATTGAGGCTAGGATGGAGGAATATAACCATATTGTGCTTATTGTGTTTGAGTAAGGACTTGTTATTGACTATTTGAACTATGCTATTGAGTGGGAACTTGTGAGCCAAGACCCTATCTCTAAGCTTGTGGTATGTTCCACACAAAAGGTAATTACTTCCTAAAAGGTACTTAAGGAACATTAGAACCTCTTTATTGTGTGAATACCTATTGATAATTATATGCATGTTGGATATTTGATACATATCACTGACCAATATGAATACATTGTTGATTAGACATTATTTGATTTTAAATTAGTATATTGGCCTGCAAGGGAAAAGGTATGTTTGTTGCTACCTAGTGAGGTGGAACATTGGTTGCCCCTATTGAGGTGGAAATGCATTTATCCTCTATTACATTTGGATACTTAATTGTGCCTACTATTATGAAATAATACTCATCAAATTTTGGGAAGGAGAAGGATTCAACATGTTTTATTGTGGTGCATCACTTTTTGTTGGCTAGCTACTTAATCATAGTGGTTGTGTGCTTGAAGAAGTAGTTAGTTGAGGATTAGAAGTAGTTGGTTAAAGTTGGGACTTATAAGATACTATTCCCTAATTTTGAAAACCACTAACGGTGCTAGTTGAAGGCACATTTTGTTGTTGATTGATTATTTGTGTGCCAACACCACTTTGGTTTAAATTGGGCATTGTTTATGCATTACTCCTTAGGTTTTGCTCAGTATATTACTTAGAGTCCAAAGACATTTCCTCTATAATTGGTGTATTGAACTTGGTTTCTACTAAAAAAAAATGTGTAAATGGGTCTAAACCCTAATTATCTTGACCTGTCTCCATTTACAGTTCTATTTGAGAAGCTAGATTAATAATAGGTGCATTTGACAACGCTATATTAGTGAAGTTACGTGCTAAATTTAGATATGTCTAGTATGCCTCTTTCATTGGATTGAATTGGTCATCCATGAGACCTCTTTGGGGGATAAGCACATAAGGTTTTTTATAAGGTATTAGTACACTAGCATTAGGATTTTTAAAAGAGAAATATTCATGAGTCTGATTGTAAAACATGCTGGAAGGCCCTCTTTATAGATTTTATAAGTTTTCATACCTTACCTATGTTGTTTTATTGGTATTATACATTAACAGTGTTATGATGTGATAAGGTTATTTTTTAGTACTTTTTACAACTGATGGTATGCTAGATAAGTATTGGGTCATTATCTCTTGATCTTGATCTATATATGGAGGTGTACTAACCAAATAGTTGGTCAAAGGATCTTGACTTGGTCCCCCTGATTGAATATTTTTGGGGTGGATAAGAATTTATTTCCCAAATGACATTGTCTTCAGTAGGGTTTTCCACAAAGTCCCCTTGTGTGAAAGGATTTCCATAACCTAAATTTTGCATAGTTCTACTACATGTATAGTGAGCCATGTTCAAATTAAATGATAAATATTTCACAATAAGAGAATGGATTAGGGTTATATAAACATTGGAAAAGCTATTCCTTTTGTAAAGATAAAGGGTTCAAACATGATCTAGCTTGGTTAAAGGTGGAGCTAAATCTCTAAAAAGTCTATGCAAAGACTTGATAAAAATAGTGTAGTGTCAAACAATAAATGCTAAGTGTATGATACATGAAAGTTCATGCAAAATGACCTAAGAATAAAACTACCAAACTCTAATGTCTAAACGTGTTCCAAGTAGGTCTAAGCTACTAAAGGGAAATTTTGCTAAGTCTTTTGTCCAAATATAGAGTCAAAAGCTAGGCTCAAATAGGATATGTGACGACTAATCTCCAAATCATGGTAAAAACTTGAATTAAAAAGGATGATTGATTAATCTATCAAATTTGGAATAGTTTAACATAGACAAGGTACATGACTCTAGGAATAAAACATGATCTTATTGGTATAAGATGATAAACAAGAGATGTTTGAAGATAAACTGATTTGACTAAAATAAAAGCACAAAATATTATAATTTTCTGAATTTTAGTGATGAATTAACCCAAGTTACATAACTCAAAATAATAAGATCTTGGTATCAACCCCATAAATTGAGGTCTAAACTGAAATCAACCAATATTTGAATTTGAACTTGTAATAGTTAATCAAGGACTCAACTAAGGATAAACTATCAATTTGATGACAAAAATCTAGAAAGATTTTAATAGCGTGACCATAACAATCCAAGATTCAACAAGGCTCAAGTGATTGGTTACAAATAAATGATAATGGAGATGTAAGATGAAATAAGATAAGTCTTTTGAAATAAAATAGGTAACCTAATGGTGTTATCACCCTCAAAAGATGATGTGATAAATGGTTTATATTTCAAGACTTCAAAGGCACAAGATTTTGAAATGATTTGGGTAGCATAATGGTGCCCTCCTCAATCAAGTGCTACTCCCAATGTTTTGACACAAAAAAGCAAATGTTTTCTAAGTTAAATAAAAGTAGCATATGGATGACATAATACCTCCTCAAATATTAGAGTGATGTGGACTCATAACTCATAAAATTACATGGTTTGAAAAATACAATTTTTAGTTGAAAACACTAAGTAAAAATGACCAAAATACTCTAAGTATAATCATCCAAATCCTAGCAACGGCATGGCAATCTAGGGTTGACGAAACTAATTATTTTTAGAACATTCTGAATAGATCAATTGCATAGGACTTTTACATCCAATGTGCTAAAATAAGCTCACATCAATTAGGTCTACATCATATGGCTTGCTATAGAAAGGTCTTTCCCTTTTTAAAACCACTACCTCCATCACTTTTTTAGTGTAGTGAAATGTCCAACATGCTCAAATGTCTTGGGCTTAGCCCCAGTGTTAGGAGAAGGTTTAACCACTCAAATATATAATCCTATTGAGGTGATTCTAATTTATATACCCCCCATGGAGATGGGTTTAAAATAATTCCAAGAGATGAAACCTCAAGTCAAAGTTTCCCTAAAGAACTCATGGGAGGTAATGAAGTCCCCCTCACAAGCCAAAATGCAATGAAAGTAAAATACCAGTAAAAGAGATTTAAAGGTTGTTTCTAGATCACCCAAGCCATGCGAGTCTTGAGGAAAGCCTTGAAAACTTATTTTTTATGCCTTTGGACTAAATCACTTTACAATAAAGTTGGCACTTTTGATTCCAAAAGTTTTCTAAAAGGGATGGATGGGAGAGCATACACACACAACTCCTTTTTTGCTAAAAAAATAATCAATAAACAACTTGCATGAAAATAAACTTGATCAAAAAAACATGTAAACTAATATGATGTTAATTTAATTTTAAATCACCAAAATGAAATGTGTTGTGAAGCTTGGCCCTTTGGCTTTGATTATAATCTTGTAAAAACTTGAAAAAAATCTAAGGCATAAAAAATGAACTAAGTTATTTTTAGATACCTAAAAAATGATGTAAATTTGAAAAAAGTTAAGAATTGATTAACTTCTTTGTTATGCACCCATTGAAATTTTTGAATTAATTATTATAACCAATTTTAAATAACTTGCATAAATACAAACTAAGCAAAAAAATACAACCATGTTCATTTTAAGCACTTAAGTCCAAATGTGTAAGAGTTAGTAAGTTTATTTTAGATCTAAATTGAAATATTTAAAATTTGACTAATTATTTTTAAAACCCCAAAATGAGATGTGTGATTATTAAAAAACATGCAAATTATTATTCAAATAAACCCTTCAACCTACAAATGTTAGATTATAACCCCCTACTTAGAAAAACTTTTTCAAATGACATAAACAAACTTGAAAGGTATGCTCTTAGATTTAGATGATTTGTCAACCTAAAGGCAAAACCAGAAAAAAATAAACATGTTATATTCGGCAATGGTTACCAAAAATCTCAAAAAAAAACTCAAAAAATCTCAAAAAAGACCTATGAAACATGCAAATAATAAACTATAATGTTAAAATAAAGAAAATTGAACAATAAAATCATAAAAACTTATAGTTAGTATTTTTATCATAACTTTTAAAATAAACATTATTTTGTCATTAAATTTTTATAAATTGTCAAAAACTCTAAGGTTCACCTTTTTTCAAAATTTTAAGTAAAAAAAGTGAATTAATAAAAATTATTATCTTTGTACTAGCCTTTTTTACCAAAAAATTAAGAAATAAAAAGTGACAGTTACTAAAAGAGTTATAACTTCTAAACTAAATATCAAATTTTAATGAAATTTTGAGAGAATTAGGATAAAAATAGTAAGGAAAACTTATCAAAAATTTAGGAAAAAACATTAAATAGATTAAAAATAATATCTATTTTAACAATCATTTTTTTTCAAATATATGGGGTGTGCAATCATGTCCCACTGAATGTGCCATTTGTAATCCAGGAATTTAACTCAAAGGAGGAGATTAGTATATATTTAGTCTCAAAACAATGAAAAATGAACTCACTAACAATATAACATCCTTTAGGTCTGATCATGGGGGGATCATAATAAACAAATCAAATGAGAACTCAACAAAACATGGAAGGAAATGAGAAATATAAACATAAAAACACAAATTCCTTATCAATTCCTTGATAGCTCCAAATGGTAATTTGGTTGGCTTGTTCAGTTTACGCATAAAAAGTCTTCATCAATGACATATGGCTAATATCATCTCCTCTATGTACTATTGTTGAATGCTTGGCTTGATTGATGACTTGATGGCTTGATTGATTCAATTACTTGATGGCTTTGGCTCAATTTTGGCATTATAACACTAGGCTTTTAGCTTCAAGAATATATTTCTACATTGTAACTCTACTTTGATTGAGCTCTCTAAGTGAAGAGATATAGGCTTGTTTTTATAAGCTTTCAAATCCCTTGGAATGGGTTAAATCTAACCATGGTTGAGTTTATTAACTTTGGTTGAGTTTGACATATTTCTAGGATATTCTTTTAAATATTTTATGAAAGTGACAACTCTCAAAGGTAATCAGTATGTTCTAATATGTTCTAACATGCTCTTGAATTCTCTTTTTAGTAATTGATGTAACTGATTTATTAGCTCATGGGTGAACTCAGTTAGGATTTAAAATTGATTTAACTTGCTAATTGATTTTAATGAGAGTGTGCAAATTAATTAATTCTTTTTAGGCATTTGGTCATTTGTTTGATTTTAATTAATTAAATATGTGTATTTGCCTTGTTCAATTGATTTAATAGGACAAATTGATTTAATACAAGGTTATGAAGCCAAATTTGAGACTAATAGAAATTCTTAGGTTAAATGTTTGATGATTGGTAATAATTAATCTAATAGTCTAATGCAAAGCCATTGGTGGCCAATTTTAAATGTCTATAAAAATGAGTAAAAATTAATAGTTTAGAATTATCCCACTTGTTGTGGACATACTGTTGATGCAGGGCAAGTAGCCTGAATTTCCATGTTACAGTACAAATTCTTGAGAGAAGAGAGGGCCTAAAAACCCTAATTTTCATGTGATTTTAATTTCTATATTAATAATTAAAAATCCTCTTAAGATTAAGTATATTGATAGAATTCAACAATATAATGCAACCTTGTTAGTTTTATGATTTATGACATTAAACTTAGGTGTTTATGTCATTTTATCTTTTTTATTTACATGGTCTTGAGTCTAAATTATTTTTGTGTCATACCACATCTAAAAATGAGTATTTTTTACACATCAATCCTTTGTTTGAGGAGACATTATGCTGGCCATTTGACACCATACCTTTGCCTTAGTTTTTTGATAAACTTGTTTTTGTGTGTCACTTATTTGAAAAGGGTGTCATTATGCTACCTAATTCATCCCAAGTTCTTGTTCTTTATACTCTTTAAAAAAACCATTTATCATACCATTTTATAATGATAATGTTCTTATGTTACTTGAATTATTTCAAGGACTTGTTGTCTTGCATCCAAGTTCTAATTTCCAAACCAAATCTTCATGTGTCTTTTGGATCTTTACCTGGTGTCATTATATCATCCATTTTTGTCTAGCTTATTTTTTGTTTAAATAATCCTAATTTTCGAAGATTGAGTTTGAAGTTAGTCTTGACAAGTTCAAATCCAAACATTGATTGATTTTTGACTATGCCTTTTGTAATTTTTGCCTAAACATCGATATTTCTCTTTTGAATTATCTAACTTAGCTTAATTTATTATTCAATTTAAAAATTATTATTTGTGCCTAGATTTGGGGAGGTAGTCTATCTTTTGGATGACTATTTTTTCATGTCTTTTACCAAAATACCAAGTTCATGTCTAAATATGAATGCCCAGTTTATGCCAAAGTGTTTCAAATTTGTTAGATTAAAATCTCTTACCTTGTTCTGTTTAAAATTTTAGCTTTTGTGCCTTTTTCAAAAGACCTAGAAATACCTATTTTGAGCCTAGATTTTGTGCCTTCTTCAAAAGACCTAGAAACTTTTGTTTTCTTTAGATTGGAATTGTTTGAAACACTTTGTACCTAGAGTTTTTCTTTCTAATTTTATTTCATCCACTTGATCTTTATGTGTAAGACATTTGACATTAGACATTTGAATTTAAACTATTTTAGACTAAGTTTTAGCATAGATGTTTTGGATATATAGCTCCACTTTTTATACCAATTTTGAACCAATTATCCTTTGGACATTATTTTTTAGATTTTATATAAGTCTAGGCTTTTTTCATGAAACATTCATCATTGATTTGAATATGTCTTGTTAAACTTGTAGAAAATCTATGTACAATTTAGGTTATGATAATATGGTCACACAAGATGACTTTATTCAAGACCCTTATGGTGATTATGTAGTTTTTGAGATAGATCCCTATCCTCTTTAGA
Source organism: Torreya grandis (assembly GCA_037957365.1). Classification (NCBI taxonomy): domain Eukaryota; kingdom Viridiplantae; phylum Streptophyta; class Pinopsida; order Cupressales; family Taxaceae; genus Torreya; species Torreya grandis. Next base: position 1,957,265 of record JARHVA010001154.1, on the reverse strand, counting down.
ATACTCAAACTAGGGAACAAAACCAAGATCCTCTAGCCCATTATTTGGTTAACATGCCTCCATACTCAATGTAGGACCAAGAACAAATAGTGTAGTATCTAGATAGTGTACCATCAATTATAGAATGAGTTCAACAACAATCGTACTAAATTATGATGCCATCCTCATAGGATCCTTATTTTTTTTATCAGAACTTACTTGAAAACAAGGTTGAAGTTTTAATCAGAGCTAAAGAGGTAGGGTCTAAGTTTCCTGACAACTTCCCCCATAAAAAATTGCCTAGTATAATAAGAGTTCCTTAAAACATACCTTATAATCAAACCATTGAACAAGCCTCTTTTATAAATCCTCAAGTACTCATGTCAATGTTGTACCAAGAACCATATATGCTTGTTGTAAGAAAGGGACTCATGGAGGACCATTTTATATAGATATAAATAGCATACCAAACCTATTTGAACTTAGCACATAATTTCAATAACATTTCCATGTCAAAAAATCTTCTTATCGAGTTAGCTCCTTCAACAGGAATGTTAATTAAATTGACTAGCCAAGATAATTTAGGTATAGACCCATTCATGCAAAGCACTTCAATTGGATACATGTTCAATGCCCCATCTATTTAATAAGTCTATACTACTCTGTAAATGAATGTTCCAAACATAGTGAATAACATGTAAATGTCATCTAATCTAGACCAAAGTGGTTTAAATGTATCAATGACTAGTCCACAATAAGTTCCTTTAGTAAATCCCATGAGTGGTTTATAATAGTAGAGGGGAAGAACTCATATCTCCCAACCATAACAAGCTACCTCTAATCCTCAACTAGCTACTTATTTGAGCATGTAATTTCAAGGATTAAGTATTCAAACACCAACTAGAGCCTTGCCTCAAAAAAATGTGACAAATGTTACTCCACCACAATAAGTGATGACTAACATTCCACAACAATATGCACAATCTAGTATACCAATGTAATAGAGGTAGAATATTCTTCCACCCCAGTAGGGGGAAACCAATGTTCCACCTCATTATGTAGTGACAAGTATACCTCAATAGTTGTAAACCAACACACCTTTACAATCAAAAACATTGTCTAATCAATAACATATTTCCATTGGTAAATGACAAATGTTGAATATCCAATAAGCATATACTTCATAACAAGTGAATATGAAATAAAGAGGTATCATTTTCCCTTAATTAAAAATCAAGCAACAATTACCTTGCATTCCACACATGCCATAGATTCAATGATAGGGCCTTCTTTCACAATAAGTCTCTTTATCTAGCCAGTTTTGACTAGTTGACAGTAAGTCCCTACCTAACTGCAGTAGGCATAATACTTTAATCAAAGTCTTATCATTCCATCCTAGCCACAATTCCCCTAAAAAAGGCCTATATACCAAATCTAAACCATAATATCACACCACAATGCATGTAATTCCAATAATTGCATCCCAATTTATGTATGCATATTCTTGGACAATTCCCTAAATAAACCAACATTCCACAACAAACCATGCCACCATTATACCTCAGTCAAGGTAATCTCTCTTTGACCACCCAACCCCCACCTTAGGCCAATGTTCCATCCAATTTCTTATGACAAGAACTATATTAAATTAAGGATGTAATTGTCACCATTCAAGTCAAGAAACAGACCAAGAAGTTTAATTTATATGGCATGTGTTACTACCCATTCAACATGTTATATCTACAAATACCATTTCCTCTAGGGTATGAACCACCTAAGTTTGATAAATACAAGGGTAAAGGAGACCATAAGGCCCTATTAATATAATTCTTTGTTTCTTACCATCTAGTGGTTTATAGTGACATATACCTCCTCCTTTTGTTTTCTAAGAGTCTAGCAGGACAAGCTTTGGAATGGTTCTTGAAATTACCATAGAATTTAATATCTAATTTTGATGACCTTTCAGACAAGTTTGTGCAGCATTTCTCCTATAATCTCAAACATGAGATTTTATTGGTAGAGTTGAATCAAGCCAAGAATAAAGACAGTGAAATATTTGTAATTTATTTACAGAGATGGAGAGCACTTTCTAGTCATTTCATTCATAGCTTACCAGATAAATAATTAGCCATTGTGTTTACCAAAAAATTTCATAATGAGATATCTTACCATCTAAAACTTTAGTGTGCACATACCTTCAAGGATATCATTGAAAAAGGCTTGCTCATTGAAAAATACCTTATTAACAAAGTGATTATCAAGTTAACCATGTCAAATAAAAATCATAACCAAAACCAAAGCACAAGCCAAAATCAAAAGCAAGTCCATAAATAAGTGTTAGCAATAGCTTAGGCTAGTAATTATGAAAAATCCAAGCTATTCAACCAAAATAATAATTTTATTGGAAATGGAGTAACCAAGTTGCATCATGTCCAAACAATGCAAACATTTTGTACTCAACCCATGATGCAAATGCAAATTAGTCCTCACTAACAACCCATTCAGAAAGTGCCACCTTCATAGAAACTTAGACCAGTGAAACAAATGCATCAACCTTTGCCTTTGAAAACCCCTCCTCTAAGGAGAAATGTGCCTACTTATTCATTTTTTGGTGACCTTGGAGAATAAATTGAAGCTATGTTTTACAAACTAGCTACAACTAATTTGATTAGTTAGCCAATATTGAAGTACTATCCTGAGGGTATTCCTTATCCAAACTAGTATACAGAGAATGAGTCTTATGAATACCATCATGTTCATAGACATAATTTATGTCATTGTGTGTATATCAAGCTCTTGATTGAAAATATGTTAGAAATTTTAGAAATTACATTGGATAATAAATCATCTACATCTAACCAAAACCTTAATATTTACCAAAACCCTTTTCCACAACATAAAAATAAAAACAACCAATAGTAATAGTAGTAAAGGCCAAAAAAATAGTATCAATGGTATCAACATTTGAGATAACAATAAAAATTCTAGTAGAAACAATAACAATGATAGCCAAATGGATGGAACCAAGGCTATAATGATGCCAACAACTAATAGATGTATCATGAAATTACACATGACTATAACATAGTTATAGGTCATATCATGGGAGGCCACATCTCCATCATTACCATCAATCCAAGACCAAGTGCTAACCAAAAAAGACCATTGTTGAAAAATTCCAATCAATACATCTATGTCAGTGATCCTTCCTTGATCTAGGACTACATACAAGCACACTAGCAAGTAGGGATTACTACTTTTAAACCTAATACTAATAACTTATCATTGCCTCATGACCACATACAAGTGCATCAGTAATCATGACTTATCCTATATATCCCCTCTCCACCATCATTTTATAATAAAAATGGTCCTATACCTAATCCCAATTGTGCAATCACAATTCAGATGTCAAAGATTACCATTCCCAACCCAAATCCATCTTTCACCAAACCCATCCAACCCACCATTCTAGATAAAATCAAGCCATATATTGTTTTAAAGGAAAAAACATTTGACATTTTGAAACAACTTTAGAATATTCCCACATAAATTTCCATTCTACATACATCTACCATCCACAATAACATCTTAATAAAGATCATAGGCTAATCCCAAGTTCCCACTGACATAAGCCTAGATAAATTCCAAGCTTTGGTTTGACATCTAGCCTAAGGCCAATAGTTAACATTCAACTAAAGTGGTATGTTGTCCCTTGGCCCTCTCCATCATAATCCATTATACATTTAATTTGTCATATTACTACACAAATTTAAATGTGTCCTCATAGACTATGGATCAGGCTTGAATATTGTGTCTCTAAAACACATCAAACGTTTGGAATACACAATAGCATATCTCTAGTCAGAAATGATCACTATCAAGGCCTATGATAATGAAGAGTGAGAATCATAAGGCACCATCATCTTGATAATTATTGTTGGGTCCTTAACCCATTATACACTATGCTATGTGTTAGACCTACATTTTTCATACAATCTACTTTTAAGTCAACCTTGAATACATGAGATTCATACAATCCCTTCTACATTGTACCAGTGTATCAGGTTCTCTCATTCAGGTATGGAGGTCACTATCCATAGGGCTTTTTATTCCTACAAACATTGAAAACATTTAGAGGTTGAGTATGAAAGCTATAACTATCATTTTGTCTTAAACCTAGTTCCTAAAAAAGACAAAGGGAAGGAAATACATATTATCTTACTAGAAGCCAAATGCATAGACCCAAATAGCCTTGATTCATCTTCCCATATTCCACCTCTTTATTTATCTATTCATTTTACCATCTCATCCAATGGCCTAGGTGAGTATTTGACTCATGGCATGTTTCATATTTCCAATCTTCCAAAGAACCCCAAGTCATATCAAAGACTTAAATCCAAACCACATTGCATGAAATGCAATGAAAAATAAAAGGAAAAATTCATATTCCACCTTCTATCATTATTTTTACACCAGCCACTGGCCAAGAATAGGACCCACTAGTAAATGATGAATCCTAGTTATACAATGACAAACTGGTTGAATGTTATAAAAATGCCAAATACCCCATTCTAAATAAGATCCTGAAAAATCAAGCCTATTAAGGAGGAGGCCTTAGGCCAAATTAGTAAATAACTCTTGAGCCAATATCTATGACATGGTATAAAGGAACCTATGGTATTGGATTTAAATCACCTATGGGTGATCCCATATATCTTATTCATAATCCAATGCCTATGACTAGTGATGATGATGCTGACAATAAAGTAGAGTCTAATCATAGTCTTTATGAAAACTTGGCCAATACAAATCTATTTGACACTCATACCATTTGTACTCTTACCTTAATAAGTTGACACCATCTGCTTCTTTTATATCATCCTCAACTTATAACATTAGACCAACAAGAATCCATAGTGCTTATAAATGAGTTTGAGAATGATGAGTCCTTTGGTGATTTTCTAGGCCTAAGAGATAATTTTTCATTAGGAGATCATAAGCAAGGTTTCTCAATAAAATTTGATCATGTAGCATATTTTAGAGAATGGGTGAACACCCTTAGCCATAAATAATTAAATAAACATTGATGTCCCAAAATGAAGACCTCTTTGAGGTGGTTTTAGACCAAGGTAAAAGTAAAGAGAAAGGCTAGTCTAGTGGTGAAAACCTATTTCAAGTGCCATTAGATGGGGGTGTTCACCTTTCCCATAATGAAGCTAGGGATACCACCAATAATAAACTTTTTTTTGGGTTTGAGTTCATTTTTATTGAACAATTTGCTTTTGATCACATTATTCAAGAGTTTCTAATAGTGTTTGTAATATGGCCATCCCTACCATTGGGAGATTCTGATTCATCTTGCCTAGGATAACTTGAATAACTAGTCCAAATATTATACTTTGCCATTAAAAGCCAATTCAAATCATTTCCAACCATTTTGTAAGATGGTTTGACTCTTCTTGTGGAAGATAATATAGAAGTCAACATCAAGACTCTAGATGACCCAAAATGGATTAGACTAGGCACATCCTTCACTGAGGAGGAACATGAAATATTTACAACCCTTTTTAGGGAATTTGTTAACATATTTTCTTGGGCCTATTCAAACATGTTAGGTTTGGACCCCACCTTGGTTATACACCATCTTGTTGTGCATCCTGATGTCAAACTTATTAAATATAAATTGCACAAGATACATCCTCACATTGTTATATTAGTAAAGAAATAGTTGGAAAAACTCTTAGAAGCAAGATGTATCCGACTGATTGACTACTCAAAATGCATATCAAATATTGTACTAATCAGTAAGAAGCCATAAGGAATAAAAATCTACACTAATTTTAGAGATATAAATAATTCCTGCCCCAAGGACAACCATTTTATACCAAATATTGACATGATTATTGACTTTATAATGGGGTATGAAATACTTTCACTGATGGATGGATTTTTAGGATACAATTAGATCTAGATTACACTAGAATATTAACATAAGACAAGGTTCACCACTCTATGGGGAACATTATATTATCAAGTTATGCCATTTGGTCTCAATAATGTTGGGGCAACATACCAAAGAGCCATGACCATCATAATTCATGGTATGATGCATGACATTATTGAAGACTATGTTGATGACATATTGGGTAAATCAAAGACCAAGGTTGATCATCTAGCTGCACTAAGGAAAATATTTGAGATGCTTTGTGAATACAAGTTCTGACTCAATCCTAAAAAGTGTACTTTTGGATTTACTTTAGGCAAATTTATAGGATTCATTATGTCCCATCAAGGTATTACAGGTAGTCCTATCAAATCACAAGCCATTATTAATATGCCACCACCTTAAATTTTAAAATAGCTCTATAATTTATAAGGTAAGATATAGTCTATCAGACACTTCATTTCTTAGTTGGCTAATAAATTCCATCTATTTACACACTTACTAAAGAAATGTGTCACATTTAATTGGGATGAAGAATGTCATAAATCTTTCTAACACCTAAAGGACTTCTTGCCAATCCACCTATTTTGTTACCACCTATGCAAAGAAATCCATTCTTAATGTATATATCTACCATATAAAAATCCTTGGGGGAACTTCTAGCTTAGCATGATGATAATGGAAAATAAATTTTCATGTACTATCTAATCCATACATTGGTTGTGTATGAACATAATTATATGCCTATTTAAAAATCTTGTTTAGCTAGGGTCTTTATAGCACATAAATTACAACATTACATGTTAAACAACAAGACCATGGTTATTTCCAAAGTAGATTAGCTCAAGTATCTATTATCCAAGACATTTTTATAAGGCCACATGGCTAAATGAATCATGCTTCTAAGTGAGTTTGAGATAGAATACATAAATAAAAAATCCATAAAGGGATAGGTAATTACATAACAACTTGTTGAAGCTCCCCTTAGAAATATTGAACCTCTCACATTTCAATTCCTAGACCAATCTATTATGACTATCATCAAAACACCTCTTAAGGAGTAGCACTATAAGATGTATTTTGATAGATCATTCATAGCACATGGATTAGGGGCATGCATATTGTTTATTACACCATAGGTGGATCTTATCCCTAAATAATTTTGTATCAACTTTCTTTGTACTAACAACATGGATGAATATGAAGCACTCATTTTAGGGCTTCATCAAGAATTATAATAGAATATACAACATCTCAAGGTTTATGGTGATTCTTAATTAATCATTAATCAGGTTATAATCCATTTTTAGACCAAAGATGAAGTTGGTACCATATAAGTCCATGATAGACACTATTAAATAGTATATTACCAACATATAGTTTAAACACATTCCAAGGGTCAATAATAGAATAGTAGATGCCATGGCCATCATTTGCTTTTTGATGCATCACACTAATAAGGTAAAATAATATCAAATCCTTGTTGAAAATCTTCTAGTTCCTACTCATGAACCTTAAACCATCACAATGATCTATGATATTATTGGTCCCTACTCTATATGGTATTTATACCTTTTTTACTACCTCTATGACCATATTATGCCACCAAACCTATCATGTAAATAATAAAAGTCCATTACCCACCAAGCTACATGATATACCTTACTTGGAAAACCCTTTACCATCATAGCTTTGATGAAAATCTATTTCATTATTTAACTTTGGTAGATAAACATTGGTTTGAGGGGAAGTTCATGAAGGATTATGTGGATCCCACACAAGTGGGGCCATCCTATCCAAAAATCTCTTACATACCAAATATTATTGGCTAACTATAGATGTAGATGCAGTTGCTTATATCAAAAAGTGTAATAAATTTCAAAGGCATGCCAATTTGAATCATACCCTAGCCAAAATACTAAAAACAATAATTGCTCTATGGTCATTTGTATCATGGGGACTTGATCTCATTGGGAATATTAACCCTAACTCATATAATGTCCATAAACACATCCTTACCACTACCGAATATTTCACTAAGTAGGTTGACATTATACCCCTCACTTACGTGATGGGAAACAAATTTCCAAGTTCATATTTAACCATCTCATATCCCACTATGGTATCCCATATAATATTATATCTAATAATGGTGTATCATTTAAAAACAAGGATGTCAAAACATTGTGTGCCCAGTAAAATATTGCTCAGCATTTTTTTATTGTATATTACCCACAAGGTAATGGCCAAGTAAAATCATCCAATAAAACCATCATCAACATCCTTAAAAATATTTTTAGTGATGTTGGTCATGATTGGAACCTCTAAATTTTATGTTCCCTCTACGCATACCACAATAATTATCATACCCTAATAGGAGCCACTCCATGTTCCTTAGTTTATGGCACTAAGGCCATTCTTCCCACTGAGGTCGAGTTACCTTCTATGTGCATCTCTTTGAAACATGTTTTATATGATGAATATTATCAAGTATATTTCCTACAATATCTAGAGTTGATGAAAAACATATGGTCATAGTGAAAACTTTCAAACATACCAGAATAGACTTTATGGCTACTATAACCGATGAGTTAAGCATCGAGAGTTCAATCTTGGAAATCTTATTCTCAAAGAAAACCAATAGAATACCATAGCTGAGAATAATCAAATGGGTAAGTTTAGACCCAACTGGATTGGCCCACAAAACATTATTATAAATTGTGTATCCAAAGCATATAGGCTCACTACAACAATTGAGGATGAACTTGATGAGCTGATGAACATTATACGTCTCAAGAATTACTTCAGTTGAAATACCTAATATATTGTCTATGAAGCACATTTATATTATACCATATTATCAATATTATTCTTTGTATTGTACCATATATCATTCTACCATACCTTCCCTTTTGACCACAATTATGTTTACCCTCCCTAAGTAACCCTTTGACCTTGGTTTCATTCTATTGGTTTTATGGGTACCTTCAGTGAGGGAATTTAAATCAAGTTTTAGCAGTTGATTCTGTATTCTATAACATAATCCATAGTTTGAATCAATATGACAATGGTTTGGTACTTGCATCCTTCATTTTTTGTTTCATTTCATTTTGAGGTTTCTTGATTATGACCACCTTTGGGAAAATTAGAGTCCCATCATCATGCTACTAATTATAACTACCTTTAGGCAAATGATTTTATCATTGACCTATATCATTATTTCCTAATTATAACTGCCTATGGGCAAATTAGGAACAACATATTTTACCATGCCTTAAATTAGCACCTTACCATTCCAATGCCATCTTATGCCATTTTCCTACTTTGCCTATTTTGCTTAAAGACTTATTACTACCTAGTCATATTCCTCCACTGTAAGGCAGAACTATAGTGACTTGAGGTCCTAATGGGACTATGTAGGTAGTGCTTGATTCATGTTGAGGTCAATTTAGTCATCCCTAAGCCACGCTCTCATAATTTTATGAGCAACATAAGCCACACCCTCATTATTTTGCAAGAAACATAAGCCACACTCTTGATGTTTTATGATCAACCTAAGCCACAGCCTCACCATTTTTTGAGTAACTTAAGCCATGCTCTCATCATTTTATGAGCAATTTCTAAATTTACACACTCTCTCCATTTTGTGATTTGGACCATTTAGTATCTCATCATTCTCAATTGTGTTGAGATTCTTATAAAATTATAAAAATAGTTGTAAAAGATCTATTAAATCCTAAAAATCACCAAATTGACTCCTTTTTTTCCTTAAGGATTTTGGGACCCATAGATAATTCATAAGAAACCACTTATCCTTTAGTTTCCCCATCCTTACAAGCCTCACATCCCATGCTCTCACCATTTTTCAATCCCATTCCCATATTCTTATGCCACACAATCATGTTTTCATTCTCACCATTTTATTTTATCCCATATCCTGGGAGAACTACATTTGTCTTAAAGTTTATGTTGGACATTACATTCATGAAACTATGTAAGCAACATCCACTTGCCTAGTGCATCTAGATTCAGCTTGATTACCCCCTTCCTTTTCTTTTATTCCCCCATTTTTTTTGTGTCCTTATCTTTTATAGCTTAGGGCCAATGTCGAGTCTTTTCTTTGTGTCATGTTACTCTTTTCTTTGTGTCATGTTATTTACACTAGCATTGTGATTAACCATTGTTTGTGTTTACTTCATGTTATTTTGTCTATTTTATTCACTCTTAGTTTCTTGGTGTTTTATTTTGGTTGTTTGTTTGTTTTATTTCATTTTTGTGCCTTGAATTAGTATATCTATGTTCATTGGGTGATTCCTTATGCATTATAATTAAGTCCATCCATATTCATATGTCAGCATTATCATCATTGTTTTTATCATCAATACATTATTTTAAAATGTTTATTGGATCACATGTTAGTCCTTATGCATATTTTGGATTATTTCTCATGGTCATTTGTATCATGATGCCTACCATCATGTGCTACAACAAAAATTAGCTTAGGAAATCTTACAAGCAATGCAGTTATGATACTTCTCCTTGGCACTTAAAAAATTCTCAATCTACCCAAATCATTTCTCATAATACAGATTAATTAAATCATGAAAGAATTTTAAATCCTTTCTAGTTAAGATGGGAATTTACATACTATTAGGTTGTCCAAATTCATCTTTCTCCTTTATATCGGTTTACTCTTCTTTCATGAGTGCAAATTCAGACTATAAGCCCCTGTTCCAATTTGCCATCATACTCCCATCATTCTGCCAATGATTATAACCACCTTTGGGAAAATCATTGTGTATTATCCCACTTATATAGATAATGGTTATATTTTCATATGAGCAAGTCATTGTGTTTTGATCTATTTGGATGTTACAGATTATAACCACCTATGGGAAAATCCTTATCATTATTTTGCCCAATTGAGGTATGATTTCATTTTGATAATGCTTATAACCACTTTTAGGAAAACTATTATCTCTATCCACCCAACTGGGGCATGTTCTTATTTTTCCAATGATTATAAATACATATGGGCAAATCATTATTTTATCTTTTAATGATTATAACCACCTTTGGTAAAATCATTATCTTATTACCCTTATCTTATTTTCAATAATTATAATCACCTATGTGCAAATCATTATCTTTTTCATCCCACATGTGTCAATGAATATAACCCCTTGTGGTTAAATCATCATGTTTATCTACCCAAATAGCGTAGCTCATTATGCCATTGATTACAACTACCTGTGGGAAAATCAATGTTTTTTGCCTTGTTTTACCTTTTGGTCCCATCATTTTCCTTCTTTGGAGGGATTGATCACCGACCTTTTTTTGGTCAACCATTCCCTTGAGGGGGAATCCAGAGCTCATCCATTGTCATTTAATTAATAGGAATATAATACCTTTTCATTATTTGAGAAAATGTTAATGTGCTTATTGCTTATAATGCCTTTCCAAATAGAGGTAAACTATAGACACCCAAAATTGGCCACAACTAGCTTCCAACAAAACTTTAGATTGATTTCTATCAACCATTACAAATCAAGCCTAAGAATCACTAAATATACCAAATTACTTATTCATCATTCATCAAATCTCAAATTCATATTAACACATTCCTAATTGGATTATTTTATCATATGCAATAATAACCTCTCATAGATTCATCCCTAATCACCTTATGGAATCACAACTGTCAATTTGTCATATGGACTTATTAAGTGGGGAACATATACACCTAATTAAATCTTGAAAGAGCTAAAATAATAATCAAAATCAATTAAATAGATAAACAATATTAAATACCTAGTTGAATTATCCATTTGAAATTAATGAATATTTAAAAATGGAAAAATCCAAAGTTCAAAATATCCAAGCCTTTCATCATTACCTTTATGATTTGTCAATCTCTTTCAAAATATCTAATTTGAGAGCCATGCCTATTAATTTCAAATAATAATTACTTAAAAACTATTAACTCGACTGGAGTTAGTTTTAACTCACCTAGGTTTAGTTTGAACCCAGTCTGAGCCTAAACTCAACCTTAACTCACCTTGGGTGACAGTTATTTCCTAGGGCTATAAATACAAGATCATACCCCTTCATTTCAAAATCTTGGATATTTTAGAGTTATTATGAAAGATTTGTTTCATAAGACTCATGCAAATAGTGTTACCAACTCAAACCTTAATCCAAGTAACATCAAAGCCAAGGTGTCAAAGAGAGAAGGAGCTAAGCAACCTCTATTGCTAAAAACTTCTTGATGCACAAGCCGAACAAGCCATTCAACAATCCATTTGGGAGATCCAAAGAAGGTAAAAGAGTTATTTCTTTTATGTTTTTGTTGAGTTTTCATTTAGTATTATTACCTAAGCTTTTTCTAGTGTCTAGGCTAGAGGTGTTAGTATTTTAGTGTGTTCATTTCATTTGTTTTATGAGACTAACACAAGACTAACCTCCCCTCTATTGCAATATTTATTCACAAGGTGTATACTAAGGATTAATAATTTTCAAAATGGGGTGAATGTTAGGATGTTCACATTATTAATAGTTAATAGTAACGTAAATATTGTTAGTTTAATAATATTACATAAATAGTTTTGCCTACTATATTAATGTTACGAATAACAATAATATTATATGGTGTAGTTTTATATAGTTTATTGGTTATTCATTGAGAGTTTATAGGGATCTCAGGATCCCCATATTTATCTTGTTCACTTCTTACATAAGTGATTTTTAATATCTCATATGGATCAGTTGAAGTAATAAAATATTATTATTTTGTGTATTCATTGTCTAAGAATGTTTCCTAAGTGTTTTCTATCTACCATATAAATTTTGTTTAAATATAAACTAGAATCAATACTACATAATTACCAATTGTCTAAGGTCAACATATGAGGTGTCTCAAGAAAAAAACTTTGAAAAAATATCTTATGAGGATAGAATTAGTTCTTTCACATGGAGTGGATCTTGTAAGGATGGAAAAATGATTTTATGTTAGTCCACATTGCCAAACTAAGGCATGAGATGCATAGTATATGTGGTCTTCCTACTAGATCTTATGGATGTTATAATTGAGGTAACATAATTTTTGGTAGAAGGTGGCATTGGTATACATAACTAAGTATATGGGATATATAAACTAAGTATAGGTGATATATAATTGTGCACTGGTAAATACTCCCATAGTTTCCTTGAAATGAACCTTCTTGACTCTAGGAGACCTTGACAAAACTTGAGGAGTATAAGTATGACTCACAATAGTTAAATCAACATCATGTGGACATATCATTATAGTTATATCCATATATTATTTGAATTAATCAATAGACTTATCTATAATAACTAAATAATAATACGAGCAATAGGAATAGTAGAGGCAAAAATAACCAAATAAACAACAAGGTTTGTAGAAATAATGGGACTCAAAGAAGGTAAAGTAGTAATGGTAATAGTATTAATGACATCACTTGATTTTTAAACCTCCATTGGTTACTTTCCTTAACTCCCTAGAGACTTAGGACCTTATCCCTCTCTATTTCCTCATCCTCATCCTTAAGTTTATTAATAAGAAGAGTTTATCCAAATTGTATTATTGTCTTTGCCTATGATGGGGTCTCTCCTTGGTTTATAGATTTTCTTTGGGATAATGTCCTAATATTTGATCTTTTAATAACCTTGGGGGCAATGTGTTTCCTCTTGTAATGAATCATTGGCTTCTCAATCAAATGAGTAGCCTGATGTGTAATAGAATATGAAACATTTACATTTATAACAATAAGAACCAAAATCATAGCAAGAAGTCTTGAATCTTCAAATTCAAAAGATTCAATGTTGATTGGCACCCATTCTCCTCCCAAAGAACTTATAATAGTAGTTTCTTCCTCCACACCTTGTTATTGGTAATAGTCATCATCACCTTTGGTGGTGGTGCTTTAGATAACTCCCCCTCTAGGTGAGCCCATCTGCCTAGAGGTGAATTTAAGTGAGTTCCTCTTCAATTGTAAATGAGGTGTCCCTTTATATTTCCCTTAGAATATCCTCTATCAATACAACCATATATTCCCTAGATAGGACCTCAGCATCATCATTTACATTAAAAAAAATAAAGTCATGTTCATATGGCTCGTGTTTGTAATGGATCCCCAAGCATGTGATATGTTTTTAAATGTAGCCATGGGGATCCTAATCTATATGTTTTAAGGATGCCAATGAATATAATCCCTTGATTTCTCTAACCTCACTTAAGTGCTTCATATGTGTATAAAACATTCAGCCTATCATCATAGAATATCCATGAAAAGTATTTTGTGTTTTGTATTCATGTCATCTTTAATGTTCCACCTGATCTGGTATGTTATTTCTTGTTTATCCAACCTATTTGGGATGTGCTTTGGAATACATAATGGTAAAACCTTGGTTCCCACAATCATGATTACTGTATAATTTGGGTATAACCAATAATCCCCATTTGGCCATAATATTTTTTTAATGCTCTCATATACTCGAACCAAGGGTTCCTCATGGATTATCTTCCAAACTTGAATGTGGACATTATCAATAATACAAACAATTTTCTTCATATATGAGTAGATATATGGGAAATAATAGAAGTCACATACCATATTTTTAACATAAAATAGGTCTGATATATAGATTGATCCATCATAAACATAAATAGTTTCCATAACCATGTCTAAAAGGTAGCACATCATGAATAAATGCCAACCAATTAGTCTCTTATCTTTCTAGAACATTTTCTCCTAGATTTTGTCACTAATAATCTCTCATAAGACAAAGGTCAAATTTGAGGTCATCAACAAGTCAAGCAATGGCACCCATTCTAGTTGAAGTTAGTGGATACTAGTGCACCCCTATAGTATGTTCAATATGGCCATCCCAATATGAAATCCCAGCCTAAATTTGGTAATTTTCATGGGATTTGTGGCCTTGAGGCTAACCTTATCCCCTACGATTATCTATTTCCTTAATGCATTCTTGACTGTGCTAGTCTTCTTCCATAATTTAATTTTTTGCCCATCATATGTGGCATCTATGATGGGGATCCATATGTATCTATGGAAAGAATCCTTCAAAATATAATTCACAACTATTTTATGTTTGATATGGTGTAATAAGTGATCAGATACATTTCTTGTGAAGAATAAGTCCCAAAGTAGATTGATATAGAACATCATTTTGAGTTTGGATATTGTAAAATGTAATTTTTAGTGCTTAAATTGTAACAATTCAACTACCAATTGCTTTTATTTGACTATAAATATTTATTTACATGCATGGGTGTCAATGTATTCCACCATATCCCATAGAGATATATAATTGGCATATTTATAATCGAACACTGCCACATCAAATATTATGCCTACGTAATCTATATAATCCTTTATGGATTATTTTCATGGTGTAAAAACTCTCCTAAATACCTTGGATGATGAATCCATTTCTTATATAATTTACTTATATAGTGTTATCATTCTATATTACACCTTTGAGGCAAAATAATTTCAGACCTACTTCATCCATATGATACAATGAAATCAACTCTAGGTGTGGGTAGCCTAATGGGTGAGGTGAGTCTCTAGTTTTAGGGATAGCTCCCTTAATGCATCATCTAAGTTCAACTACTACCTAAACATACTTGTCTTTCCAATGAAAAGGGATAGAAAAAACATTAAATCAAACCTAATCTATGAGAGGTGATGCACCAATATGTTATATCCCCCCTACTTGATATTTCAACAACAATTTATGAACAAGACAAATACTATTTACTAACACACTCTCTTAAAAAGACTCACAAAACTCAGTGCTTCACATTGAGGTTATGCTAATGACTATGATGTAAGGATGATGAGTGAGAGTTTTGATTCAAGACAATATCAATCAAGCTTCACTACAAACATAATCATCGGCACCTTCACACACCATGCAACCTGCATAAAAATAATTCACTATGATCTAGGCGAGAGGTAAGGACCTTAAAATGGAGAAAGACTCAACCACTTATGAAAATTAAATAAGTATGAACACACTATAAACTAGTATGAATAAGGTTGCATCAGTCCTTATATTAGTTTGAGATTTCAAGATACAAATGGGTAGAAATTTCTCATACCTAACATAGGGATGTTTGCAATGACTTTCTAAGACTAATTTATATATAGAACATGAGAAGGAGAGAGGATAATGTGGCATAGGAGTGTATTTTAAATGCCATGATGATCATCATTCATCTAATAATTAGTTACAAACATGAATAATAGGTATAAATAGTCCTATAACTCCTCCCATGCATTTCACTAGTGGCATAGTGGCCTTGAATGAGCCTTTTAGGCATAAAAGTGTGGTGGATGGCCTATTTTTGGTAATATTTGACCCCATAAAGACACCATGCTCCTTTAAATTGATCCATTACTCTTTGAAATGTAGTAATAGGTCATGCACCTATTATGAGAGGGTAGTTAGATGTTTAAACTTATCCATTACTCACCTGGTTGCCACCCTTCATGTCATTTATATCCCATTCAAAGTATTAGTCCTAATTGATGAGAGATAGTCCTAAGAATTAGATACTTTCAAGTGGGTGATAAGTTTGACAATGGATTAGAGAGGTTGGTAAAGATATTTTTCTACCTTTGAGAGTCTTATCACTATGTGAATAGGTTTAAAATGCTTTTCCCTTAATTAAAATGACGATTATCATTTTTCCTCCTTTTAGGTATACTCATTATTTTTACATATACTACTATGGGAGTTTAATATTGGTTATTTGAAGACCATTCCATCTATTCATAGGCCCAAGAGGCCATTATATTCACTTAGGATTTCAAACATACCTTAGAAACATGAAGATAGTCTTAAAACCTGACCTTATAAGCCTATCCTACACATTTTACCTCACATGTGCCACATTTATAGCTTATGGGTATCACATAGGGCCTTTAAGTGTCCTCTAAAATTTTTTCATGGTTTCTCATGATCATTGGATTCATCAATAATAGCTTCTTGACCATTAGGTTCTTCATGAGGGTTTTGGAGGGTTTGTAGTAGCCTACCATATTAATAATGGTTCATAAAGCACATGCCTTGATTAAAAAATTAAGACCATAAATATTGAGTAAATACACCCGCTAAAATATCCCTAACATATCTTGGTACCATGCATCTTGTGTGTTGATATCTGAGTAAAGGTTGGTAGCCCTCAAGTTTCTCCATGGCATTCTAGGCATGCTCACAGTCTTAAGGATTATAAATTAAGATTACCCACTAAATAAATCTCTCTCCACCATGGATTTCAATTTAATATGGTTCCTAAACTTTCCTAAATATCATTAGGCCCCATGTATTTCATCTTGTAATATGTGATCATCCAAACTTACAATTTGAATTGGTAGATTATGGTGAAAGAGCTTGAGGAGGGCTATTAGGCCAAAGTATCATTTCCCTTATATTATCCTACATATAATACCTTATTTGAGACATTAAAAATAATTTCACACCCTTTTATTTCCTTATATCTTCCTAAGGATCTTGTCTTATCACAATAGTAGAGTTGGAGGTCTAAGGGTTTTATAGGGTTTTAGGCCATATAGGCCTAAATTGATCTTTGAGGCATAAGACCACCTATAGGTGCTTGTGGTAAATTTATAGAATTATAATCATCATTTTCCACTAAAATACAACCTTTTACATAGTATCATGGTGGCCTATAAATATTTATTTGTCATTTTTCTCTTTTATGCCTATTATGGCCATCACTAGCCTATATTAGGTTCTTAAGCTAGTTGATGACAATGCCCTGAGTAGCCTTGTTTCCTTCTTTCCTCACTTCCAATAGAGTTAAAACCCTCATGGAGTTTCCCCATATATATATCATCACCTTATTTAACTTTTTTTCCCTCATACTTTGTAATCAAACACACTTTATAATCATACACATAGGTTATGTGTGAGGCTCTAGACTCAATAGACCTAAACAGACCCTTCAACCTTACTACCTTTTGTTATTGACTGAGAAGATCACATGGGAATTATTATATATCCTTATCAGATAATTTATATTTATTTTTATTCTCTATGACATATTTTTCCTTAAACTAAGCATTCCTTTCTCTCTCAGCTAAAGACCAACTAAGCTACTACATAGTCTTGTAAGTGTTTATGAACTGTATCTACAGGGTCATAATGAGTTGTTATTGACCATATCTTCTTGACTTTTCTCCTTAGGTATTTCTATCTTAAAGTTATTTCCAATACTTTTTATATTCATGTAATCTCCAAGATTACAATTATGCTTGATATTCTCTCCTTAAGCTTGAGGACAACCTGAGCTACCTATAGGTAATCATTTAGGGTCCTCATTGCAAGCTTAGAGTGGGAATATCTTCATCACAATCCTTTATAATCTTTGGTATTTATAACCCCTATTGAGGGTTTTCTTTACTAGGTTTATGAAAAATTTATTTATATATATGATTCACAAGATATGAATATTTTTGAGAGGTTTATACATAGACCAATGTGACACCTTAGACTTAAGATGGACCTGTAGGTGATATTTTGTTGTGTGAGTAGGTTATTTTATTCTTCAGGATATTATGCATCTCATTACTCATAAAAATTTCTCCTTCAATGCATTTGTATTTTCCATATTCCATCAAACTTGAATATCAAATTGAAAACCTAAGCTATATTCTTTTAAATTTCTAAGTTTGGGAGACAAGGCCCATTATAAGGTTTAAATGGCTTGATGTATCCATCATAGCTCAGATGTTTTTATGAGACCTCATATGGACTATTCCTCTTTACTTAAGACCACTTATTGAGACCTAGGTATCCTTTTTCAAGGTATTCAACAAAGTAAATGCATTTTACTAAGTGAATCAAGCATCTTGAGGGAGAAAATGAAACTTAAAGTCCTAAAAAAAGTTAAACAATGCTAAGAAACCTTAAACCATGTTAAATATCCTAGGTATTATTTTGGAGTTGGTTTGTGAGTGTTTATTTTGAGTGCCATATGTAATCTTATTTATTTTTAAATATGATTTCTTCCACATTATTATATCACCCCTACAACCTAAAGAAGACATCATTCATATACTTTCAGCCTACAGATGGGTAACCATGAGAAAAACTAAGTCATGCTTGGAGCTTATCTCCTTCCTTCACATTGTGAGCATTGAGAAACTTGAAGGAGATCTATTATGACTAAATGGTGACTAGGTCAATTATGTGATTAGCATGGGGTGAGCATGAAAACTTTTCACTAATCATCCTTGTGCTTTGTTCCTTCATGGAACATATAAATTATCACACAAAAACTTATAACCTACCAACCATGAGAGATATGATGTTGATCTAACCCTGAAAGTTCCATGAGAATATGATTATAGTAGTTCATTATGCTTAACATACCTTTGGATACCTTTCACCATGCTCAATATATCACAACAAGCTCAAACATTTCATAAATATGCATGTAACTAAGCTTATAGATTTTGCAAAGGGCTTAATAGCACCTCAGGGTATTAGTGATTGTTCATAAAGCCCAAGGCTTTTATATTCAAAATAATTCCACTAATTTCAATCCCACTAGGGGATTTACCTCTAGCTAATATATTGGGCTCTAACTCTCCTTGTATGGATTATACCATCCAACTCAAACTGGCCCTTGTGAGCTTACCAAGAGCTCGATGGATATCTTGCTACCTTTTATGACTTTCTCTGCATATTTGAGACATGGATTATTTTACATGATTCCTAAAAGGGGTCCCCCATGAGATTTATAACCTCCTCTGACTTGACCATACAATTTCATACAAATCTTGAAAACCCTTGTAAAATATCATTTCTCTACATTTTTTCAAGTTTAATATCTTGAAAACCATTAGATGATAGTAGGAGGGAGATTAGAAGTCAAATATACTTTCAATTCAAAGGGTATGGATGGAGGGAATCTAAAAGGTCACTTTTTCAATCATTTGGGCCCCTTTTTGATGAATGAAGGGTGTTTGACCTCTAAAAAGACCCTCTTTTACATATAAAACTAAAATAAATGATATTATGATGGCAATGAGACCCTTTTGGAGACATTTTACCTTTGACAATGACTTAGTGATGTATTAGGGGCCATAATAACACTATTCACATGGTTTGAACACCTATTAAAGGTGGTATATGCATTATCTTAAATGAAACATCAATTGAATAAATTACCTTAAATTTTGTTAAAAAACCTAAAATATGTTAAATATTCAAACAAAGTTACCCTTCCTTGTTTATACTAGCTCCAATCTCCTTGAATTCTGCTATATTTTATGGGATCTTTGCATGCTTAAGTAAACACATGACTATCCATGGGTTGTAACATCACAGGTCATCCTTTCATGAGTGATTTTGTATCATAGGACCACATCAAGACTTGTTATAGACTCTTATACATAATCAACATAATATAGGTCCTTACAAAAGTTCAAATAATATGAGATGGGGATCACCATGGCATTTTGACATACACTCACTACTTGAATATGTTGTTTATAATCCTAATGACAATTGAACCTCTCCTAGACTATCAAGACATCTCAAGGACTTATGAAGATGACCAAGGAAAATTTTAGGTGTTTTAAAAAGAATTTTATCCTTTCTAAGTCCAAGGGCATAAATGTATCAACATCACTAGTGATTCCCATGGGTTGACCTACTTGTTACTCAAGAGAACCAATTTTCTCATATATAATAGTCATGACTCAACTAAGAGACCTATCTAATTAGATTGGAAAACAAACTTTTTAATTTATAAGATATTAAGTACTCTGATAGCATTATCACTCACATAATAAGGACATGAAGGAAAATAACACCTAAAAGGGGAATAATACAACAAAGTAGCTAACTAACAAATCACTTATGCAATAGAAATTGGAGAAAATAAACACATAACTACTATTTACAAGGGTAGTATACATGATTCTTAATAATAGTACTTAAGGAACTACCTATTGATAGGGATATGGAGTTCCTCACCATTCAATCTTGACAACCAGAATGCAGTATACTCATTGTAGTTGCTGATGACCTAAGGTCCATTCTATACGCTATCAAATTTTGAATTCTTACTTAGATCAATTTTCATCCCACTTAAGCACAATTTCACCTTATTATAAATTCCTTGAGATAAATCTCTTATCAAATTACCTCTTCACTTGATCTTGATGGGATGAAATAACATGCATAGCATTGTCTCTTATCTCTTATAGCTCTCTCAACTCATTCATCCTCACTTCTATGGCATTATTCTCTATTAGGTCAAGTTGGTGTGTGATTTCTAAATATGGTAACTCAAGTGATATGGTTAGACTTTCCTCTTTTCAATAGATAATAAGGTATGGATAATGACCAGTAGACTTCTTGTGGGTAATTGTATCTACCCATCAGGTTTTCCTCAATTTGGTATACCACTCTCTCTAGTTATCTTTCATAGTTATATTTATAATCTTGATTAATTTCTTATTAGTGGACTTTACAAGTCTATTTCCCTAAATATATTAGTTTTATTGACTAATGAGGTAAATACCATAATTTATAGCCCATTAAGTTATCCTTGCACCACTAAAATCTAGTACATTATCTAATATGATTATGGAGGGAACCCCAAATTTGGTCACTAGGCTATCATAGAACTCCAAAACTAGGTTTTCATTTACCTCCTTAAATAATACTAATTATACCCACCTAATTAAGTAGTCTATATCAATCAATACCCATTTTTGGCTTGCACTAGATGAGAGGCATATCATTCCTACAAAAATCTAGGCCCCACTACATAAAAGGTTAATCCACTTGGATGGGTTTGATGTGTAAGGAAGCTAGTTTTTTTTTTCCATTGAACATGACACACATCTAACATCTCCTAACCCAAGCATGGGAGTATTTGAATAATCTTGGATAAAATTATCCTACTCTCATTCTCCTTACTATTGTAGTACTAGTTATAAAGTGGCCTCCTGCAAGCCCATCATGAAACAAGTCCAATAGAGTATCAATTTGGTTAGTCTCTGTACACTTCAAGAGCATGCCATCAAGATATTTATTAAATAAGACCCCACCTATCAATACATAAGTAATTTATTTTATCCCATAATATCTAATTCTTGTCCTATCTAAACCTATATGACATTCTTCTATTTAAAAGAATCTTACCATGTCTTGAGTCTAACTGGAAAAAGGTGTAGGTGTAGCTACTTGGTGATCACTATACATTGTTAAAACCACCTCTTTGTTCTCCTTAACATCTATTTCCAAGTTATCATATATTATTCTACTTGTTACTAGCTTGGTGACCTTAAATTATACATCATACTCCATGTTTATAATCACTCAACCTGATCTTTTCTCACTCAAATCTCGATTAAGAAGGAAGTTCTTAATGTTAGGGTGAGCCACCATGACATAGATCTTGTCATTGGACACCATGTGTCTTAACTTTTTAAGTCTTATCATGACTATAAGCATATGTTTTTATACATATGTATACATTTCTTCATATCCCTCCAACACTTGACTAAAAAAAGCTATAGGTTGCTCAAGGCCCTCACTATTTCATTAAATCAACATGGTATATATGGTGTCATTAGTTGAGAAGAAATATAAAAATAAGTCTTTTAAGAAATCAAGGTTAAGAAGAGTGGGTGCTTGAGTAATATCCTTCTTAATTTCTTTAAAACTCTTCTTTCCTTCCCTAGTCCATATGAAGTCCTTATGTTTCTTGAGCATGGAATAAACCTCCTAATGAAATTTATATTACCTAGAAAGATCTATAATCCTTTATTATGATTGGGAAGTGATAAGGATAGAATTGAACTTATCCTCTTAGGTTTTATGGAGAGTAATTATTTAGACATAATGTAGCCTATAATTTTGTCCTTATGGACTATAAAATTCACTTTTTGGGATTCAAAAATAGCCCATACTACTTACACCTATCAAATATTATCCTTAGATGTGTCAAGTTATCTTTGTCATCTTTTGAGAAGATTGTAATGTCATCAAGATAAGCACTACCTCATTGATGATTCCATGTAAGGCTACAGCCATTACCCTTTAGAAGTTCACCCTTATATTAGATAGACCAAAGGGAATCTTCTTGTAAGCATAAATTCCCCACTTAGTTGTGAAGGTGGTCTTGTGTTAGTCCTCTTCCTTCACCAACACTTGGTTATAACCTGAGTATCCATCAAGTAAGGAGAAACATTATGAACCTACAAAATTTTGGATAATATAATCCATGGAAAGTAATGGGTATTGGTCTCTCAATGTCACCCTATTAATATCCCTAAATTCTATACATAACATTATCTCCCCATTATTTTTCCTTATAGGCACAAGGTTAGCCACCCATGAAGAGTTTTTGATGGGTAATAGATGTTAGATTCAATCAATTTTGTCATCTCTTTCTTCATGAGGATTTCAATCTTGGGGTTGATCAATGTTTTCTTCTACCTCATAGGTTTGGCACTTGATTATAATTATATAGTATGTTGAGCTAAACTAGTGTCAAACCCTTTCAATTTATTGTATTCCCAAGCAAAGATGTCTATAAACTCCTTACACAACTCTATGAAGGTTGTCCTTTCTTCTTTAGTGTTCACTTTGCCTAGTTTTAGTAGCCTATCCTTAAAAGTGGTAACCTTCTCATAGTTTTATTCCTTGGTTTACATGTTAACCTTATCCCTTCTTAATTTATCATCTTCATTGAAAATGTTTTCAAGAATTATTAACCCCTTAGGAATTCTGTATATCTTTAATTAAACAATCTAGTAACCATATTTTTGTTGAAGTCTACCTTGGTTCCTTGATCAAAATTTAATTTCTTCTTATAAGAAGCATGATATCTACTTATCACTATCAAATATTTGCCAATTGATTTCATTATCAAGTATTGATGGCCTGCACTCTACCATGATTTATGATTAATTATTCATGTTCTTAGCTTCACTTGGGATATCATAGTATGTCCCTATAGCTACCATATTGTCTATATGTTAGTTGTCTTCTATTGGTATTGAATGGATGTTAAAGGCCTCAAAATCCTCTAAGAAGTCCTAAACATTGTGTTTATATGCATTTAAGAGTGGATTTTTGACATAATTCTACCCTCTCACCTAATGAACCACCAATTCACTATCTCCCATAGCTTGTAGTAGCTTGATACCTTTTCTCCTTGCTCATTGCAACCCATGAATGAGGGCCTCATACTCTTTTATATTAACGTGTAGTTGAATTATAACCTTATGGAATTAAATATTTTTTATTAAATGGAGAGATAAGCATGACACTTGCTCCACTTCCCTTATTACAACTAGAGCCATCAAAAAATGGTCTCTATACTCCATCATTATCTTGACATGGATTAGTAAGGGTTGGTATGACTACATTATCCTCATGCATACAATATATTCCTAAGATTTCTTCTTCAATAATCTTATATGGATCATAACCATGGTTATTTATATCCCACTCATCAAGTAGTGGGTCTGATATGCCCTCAAGTGGCTCAACTAGCCCTTGATCATCAAGGTCCTCATCTTCATCAAGAATAATGTAGTTAACATTGGATAGATTAGACATGTCAAGATATAAATGAAACATAGATATAGGCTCAAACCTAATAGTGACTTTGGTCTCATACCTATTTATAAAGACCATGTAAGACAAATCATAAGATAGGTATCCTCATATCTTAGCAATGAAATCCTTAGATAAAAATAAGGAAAAATAAGGGGGTATATCAACCACTACAACATCTTGGGATATAGTATAATTAAGCCAAGCAACTAGGATAATTTTTAGGTCTTTAAGCACACCAACAATCTTAGTAGGACACCCATCTAGTTTCAAGACTCCCTTATAATTAGGCTCATATTTTAACCCCAAATTGTCTACTATTGATTTTAGCATGATAGATGTTCTTACCCCACTATCTATCATAAAATTATATACTAAGGAGTCCACTATTATGACATAAATATAGAATGGGTGGTTTTATTTACTTTGGTTGGTTGGGGTTCATTAGGCTAACTAGTGTTGGTTAGGACTATACTTTCCTTTTCTACATGCTTATTCGAGATGTGAAGTTTGGACAACTCTCTTGAAGGAGATATTTCTACCCTAGAATAAGTAACGTGTCCCACATTGGTATGGTGACATGAGATTTCTTCATCTAGTCTACAATGTTAATGTGATGGATTGAAACCTTTGACTATAACTTAGGAATAACATCACTACTTTGAGTATGAGGGAACTGAGGTATGAATGAACCCTTATCATTTTACCACTTCTCTATCTGAACCTTTTAGATTGGTCAGATTTTAGGGGTTTCATATTTATCATGTCTTATAAAAAGTTTGAAAATATGAAGGAGATACTCTCCCAACCTCTAAATCACCACTCACTACCCTTCTTTTAACCCTTGTATTGGATGTAATAGAACTATCCACCTTAGTTGCACCTCCAAGATGATTGATTGCTCTTTTTCCAAAAATGTTTTATCCTTCTTCAAATTTCATAAATGTAGCCTTTGATTTTGCCTATCCTCCACTCATTACTTATTGATTTTGCATTTTATATTGAGTCATTAAAGGGATTGTTGACCCAATTTTGCCTCTCAGGCAAAATTCCGATCACCTCCTACACCTGCTTTACAGGCCAGTCATTTCGGGTTGCAAGGTCCACCTTCAAGTTTTGACAGTGCCGTTACAGAGCATTGGTCATGAAAGGCAGCGAAAGGGAGAGTCTTCAAACGTCCACGAGAGAAGAGAAGAAAATGGAGTGTTCAACACTTAGGCAAAAAATAGGGCAAAAAAAATGCAGAGGGCGGCAAAATCGCCGCTCACTACAAGGGCGGGTAAAATGAGCCCACCTACAAACATGCAGAGGGTGGCAAATTCGCCACCCACAACACAAAAAAAAAGAAAGACTTCGGCCGACGTCAGCAATACTACCGCCATCGGCACCTTACAGAGACCGACGTCGGTAGAACCGCCGCCGTCGGCAGCACAACGGCAGGCACAAAAGTTGGAAAATCCCACCCTCGGGTGGTGAAATAGAAAACCCCACCCCATGACGGGCAAGGAAAAAAGTCTGCCCTATGGTGGCGAATTGAAAAAGTCCACCCTATGGCGGCGAATTGAAAAAGTCTGCCCTATGGCGGCGAATTGAAAAAGTCCACCCTATGGCGGCGAATTGTAAAAGCCCGCATTAGGGCGGTGAAAATGAAATCCCCACATGCAATACTGCCGACATCGGCACATTACACGAACTGATGTCAGCAAGATTGCCACCGTCGGTAGATTATTGGCCGACATCGGCAGAGAATCCTATATGAAGTTCATGTAAAGGGCGGCAAAATTCACCTGCAGTGCACAAGAAAAAACCCGCCCAGCTGCCAAAGAAGACCAGCACGCAAAATGAGGCAACAAGTATGGTCTTGGCAGACTTGTGATGTCATCAATAGTGTTTTCATGCTTTCTAATGAAACTTCTCTTGGCTCTTCTGCTATAAATACATAGACTTAGCCATTTATCAGGATCTTCCTGACTTTTGTAAAGAGCACTGCTCTCCAAATTTCCCACCTAAATCAATAAAAGATAGTTTTTACCTCTATTTGGATGGATCTTTCAGTGTATGCATTGAATGTTAATCTGTGTCCAGTCATTGTCTCTTGATGCTCTCACAGGTTCAACACCAGCAAACCTGTGATCTACAAAGTGCCACTGTCTGCTGCTGTCAGGAGTAGAGTTCTGTTTTGAAGGTATATAACAGGTGAGGTCACTTACAGTGTGTGTTTCTCAGCACCTTGGTGAGTCCCTTTTCTTGTGCTTTCCATAAGAACCTCCCTATCATCCCAGAGACTTGGTCTTTTCTGCCAGATCTGAGTGTATGTATGTTTTGTTTGGTCCTGAGTGTGGATCTGGAAGGTCAACCTATTTTTGGTGTATCACCTCTTTTAGAGTAGGCTGTTTGTTTTCATGCTTTTCTCTCTCCCTTTTCATCCCCCCCAATATATACCTATATACCTATATTTTGCATTACCTGAAACAAACAAGATACATCAGAGGGAACTAGCCCATACCTAGAGACTCCCCTCTCCTGATTCGCCATCCCACAGGCGAGAGAGGGGTTTCCATGTTGCGGGGAGAGGGCAGGAATTTGTGTTCCTGCCGTTGGGTGCACTTTCCAGCGTCAATAGTTTTGGCACGCCCGGTGGGACCCCAAGTTTTTATAACGTAGTAAGGTTTCAGGATTGATGCTGGTCCTGTTACAACAAGTCAATTTTCTTCAACATCTGGTGACTCCAAAGTAAATCCGCTGGTTAAGTAGCCTAGTGCCACCAAAAATCATCTATTTCTTGTATGTATACTTCTTTTGCACAAAATCATGGATTTTGTTCTCCTTCATATAATATCGATCAGACTCAAAATATTTATAGAATCCCCTCAAGTGGCTCTCCTAATTGCCCTGCAACTATAAGGGAAATGGCATTGGAATTTGAGAAGCAGACAATGGAAATCGACAGGCTGGAAGAGCAGTACAAATATCAGCAGGAGCTGATGTATAAAGAGGAGTGCTTGTCTAGGCAAACACAAACCTTGCAGTCCATGAAGGAGGAGGTAAGAAAATGGAGAAATCCATCTATTCGAGGCAACCAGCCTTGCATACCCCCTCCTAACCTGAAGAAAACCCCCTCTTTCGCACCAAATCCATTTTACCAAATTGCACTTGCTCACTCTAACTCATCAAATATTGCTCCTCCCAATCCCGTGCGCCTAGCTTTCCAACACCAAATGGCATCAAAGCAACCTCCCATGGAGATCAGTCTTTTCAACTCCTTAGATCAGGAATCTTCCATCAAAAACAATACCACCAGCCAGCATGTCCCTCTTCTAGAGGCTCCTCCAACGCACCAATAGTGTTTTCCTTGCATTCTTCAGCCTCCCCAAGTTTTCCAGCATGATGTGCAAATTCCAAGTTGGAGGAAAGGATGCCGAGGACCAGCTCAGAGCTTTGAAGAGGATCATGCTATCCACCTCTAAGAAAGACTCTTCCAAGAAAACCTAGCCAAACAAATTGAAAACTTAGAGGCTAGGATGAAACTACTCCTTGAAAGGGAGTTAATTTTTTCAGACCTTGCAAAAGAGCCTCAGGACCTCGTGGAGAACAAAGTTGCTACCTGTTCACAGGCGTAGAATTCAAATTCAGAGATCCTAAATTAGGGGAAGACGGTGAAATCATGGGGCAGCAAAGAGGAAGAAGAAAAGCAAGGTTTTTCTTAAAACCTTGAAGAAGCTGAAGCTGTGCCTGCCTATGACGATGTTGTCGGCCTCCAGGAAAAGCTTTTCCAAGAAGATCTAAGTAGGAGAATTACAAAGTTAGAGTCTAAAATGAAATTCCTCAGCCAATGTGTGGTGGACGGTTCAGACCAAACAACACATTCCATGCCTGAACACACCCCACCTACACATTTCCAAAAAATTTATTAGGCCGTGCCTGATATTGATGCAGTGTTGACCAAGTGGAAGGAGGAGAATCATCTGATTCTAGCACAAGGGCTGCCCCCTCTCCCACATGTTTTCTCCACTTCGTCCCTTCTCGAGGAAGACCCTATTTTGCAAGAGGCAAGTGAGGAACAAAAGATCCAATCTGCAGTCCTTCAGGAGGTTGTCATGAGCGACAACGAAGAAGAAATCATCATTGACACTCTTTGTGAAGACCTTATCAGCAGTAGAGAAGATGCAGGCCTTGCGTATATGCAGATGTTCCAGCAATTCGAAGAGGAAAAAATGCGTGGTAAGCTCTCTTCCCCTCAGTTTGATGAACTTTCTTGCTGTATTGATGAGGATGACTACATTGAAGAGCCTGAAAAAGAGGAAGATCAGGAGAATGTTTTTGAAAATCTAGAAAACCTGATCAGCAAAGAGGAAAAGGAGAGGTCCGTCTTCTTGGAAGAATGCCTTGAAGAACTAAGCTTTAGATAAGAAAGTGAAGTCTTGTGGGATGAGCAATCATTTTGTGAGCCCCTTTTAGACATCACCACAGTCAACTTCCTTCAAGAAGACCACAAAGAAGCAGAGGATGAGCCTAACAGAGTTTTCAGTGAAGCAGAGGGAAACAAATCAGACCATGATACATTGCAGAAGAATTGTGCAGATCAGAAGGCTTACGGTGATAAACTGGTAGCAATTGATTTCTTGGTGAGGGGCACCAATTTGAAGGACCAGCATCCAACAGGCCTCCCAGAACAATCAGAATACGTATATATCAGAGGCATGTTTGAATATCCCCTCGATTTCCAGCCAACTCAGGTGACAGGTAGGAAGAGCAAGTCACCAAATCTCATTTTCTTTCAGCTACTTGCCTGTCATGATAAGTCTCTTCGCCAAGAAGGGGACTTAAGAAATTTCCCTTTTGATCCAGGAGGGATGCGAACGTTCTTGGTTAGCTATATATAATAGTTTACTTTCAGTTGTTCTTCCTATTTTCCCTAAGTGCAGTTTGCACAGTTAGTTGTTTCTAGTCTTGTGCGTTTCCCTTTACAGTGGGGGTAAATTCTATATTTTTGATTACAGAATCTTTTGAGCTGTTGTGACCTATCTTCAAAGTTACCATCTGACTCTGCACCCAATGGATATGCAAGACAACTGGGTTCTAAGCATAACGGGCACGCTTCCCCTGTGAGTCACCAATTTGTTGACCCAATTTTGCCTCTCAGGCAAAATTTTAGTCACCTCCTACACCTGCTTTACAGGCCAGTTATTTCAGGTTGCAAGGTCCACCTTCAGGTTTCGACAGTGCCATTAAAGAGCATTGGTCATGAAAGGCAGCGAAAGGGAGAGTCTTCAAACGTTCACGAGAGAAGAGAAGAAAATGGAGTGTTCAACACTTAGGCAAAAATAGGGCAGAAAAAATGTAGAGGGTGGCAAAATCACTGCCCACTACAAGGGCGGGTAAAATGAGCCCACCTACAAACATGCAGATGGCGGCAAATTCACTGCCCACAACACAAAGAAAAAGAAAGACTTCGGCCGACGTCGGCAATACTGCCGCCGTCGGCACCTTACAGAGATCGACGTCGGCAGAACCGCCGTCGTCGGTAGCACAACGGCAGGCATAAAAGTTGGAAAATCCTGCCCTCAGGCGGTGAAATGGAAAACCCCGCCCCATGACGGGCAAGGAAAAAAGTTTGCCCTATGGTGGCGAATTGAAAAAGTCTGCCCTATGGCGGCAAATTGAAAAAGTCTACCCTATGGCGGTGAATTGAAAAAGTCTGCCCTATGGCGGCGAATTGTAAAAGCCCACCTTAGGGCGGCAAAAATGAAATCCCCGTGCGCAATACTGCCGACGTCGGCACATTACATGAACCGACGTCAGCAAGATTGCCGCCGTCGGCAGATTATTGTCCGACGTCGGCAGAGAATCCTATATGAAGTTCATGTAAAGGGCGGCAAAATTCACCTGCAGTGCACAAGAAAAAACCTGCCCAGCCACCGGAGAAGACCAGCATGCAAAACGAGGCAACAAGCATGGTCTTGGTAGACTTGTGATGTCATCAATAGTGTTTTCACACTTTCCAATGAAACTTCTCTTGGCTCTTCTACTATAAATACACAGACTTAGCCATTTATCAGGATTTTCTTGACTTTTGTAAAGAGCACTGCTCTCCAAATTTCCCACCTGAATCAATAAAAGACAATTTTTACCTCTATTTGGATGGATCTTTTAGTGTATGCATTGAATGTTAATCTGTGTCCAGTCATTGTCTCTTGATGCTCTCACAAGTTCAACACCAGCAAATCTGCGATCTACAAAGTGCCACTGTCTGCTGCTGTCAGGAGTAGAGTTCTATTTTGAAGGTATATAACAGGTGAGGTCACTTACAGTGTGTGTTTCTCAGCACCTTGGTGAGTCCCTTTTCTTGTGCTTTCCATAAGAACCTCCCTGTCATCCCAGAGACTTGGTCTTTTCTGCCAGATCTGAGTGTATGTATGTTTTGTTTGGTCCTGAGTGTGGATCTGGAAGGTCAACCTATTTTTGGTGTATCACCTCTTTTAGAGTAGGCTATTTGTTTTCATGCTTTTCTCTCTCCCTTTTCATCCCCCCAGTATATACCTATATACTTATATTTTGCGTTACCTGAAACAAACAAGATACATCAGAGGGAACTAGCCCATACCTAGAGACTCCCCTCTCCTGCTTCGCCGTCCCACAGGCGAGAGAGGGGTTTCCATGTTGCGGAGAGAGGGCAGGAATCCATGTTCCTGCCGCTGGGTGCACTTTCCAATGTCAACAAGGATCTCTCCATGTTTCACAAGAGGAACGTCTTTTTATTGTGTAAGAGGAGCCTAATTATTTTACGTAGGAAGAGCTTGATTCTTCTGCATAGAAGAAGCTTGATTAGAACTTCAAATTGGGATGACACCTTGTTCATGAGGTTATCCCCATTGTGTACACCATTGGAATTCTTGATCATATTTATTTTGAGTCAGAATTAATGCTTTATAAGTGCTTGTAGAATTAATATTGAAGTTTTTATATGGCCTTACATGAGTGATCTACCCTTGACCTTTAGAATTAACTTGGTATTAAAGATTGTTGAACTGATAAGGTTGATAGATAGATTGATAAGGATATTGATAGGATCTATGGGGTGGAATTTTTTGCCTCTATAAGGCCACTATCTTTTTATTTTGTGACTTGAGCAGTCCTTCAATTTTAACCAACCTATATACCTAACTAGTATCTATCTACTCATTATTGGTTGGTGTAGGTATGGGGGCAATGGTAGGCATAAGAGGTTGCATCTATATAAATAATGGAATGAGGGTCCTTGGTGTAAGCTTTCTTACTTGAATGAGACAATACTATGCCCTTATTACCACTTCATAGGCATCATATAATGTGTTCCCACCCATTGATTATATCATGACTGCCACATCAGAATTGATAGGCTCTCAAATAGTTAAAGAATGCATAATTTGGGATGGGTTTAACTAATTTTGGTATCCTATCCCAAACTTTTTAAAACTTATAGTTAAAATCCATAATAAACTCTTGAGGATCCCTTTTGATCATGGCCAATTACTCTAGTAGTGACAAGTGATCACTTCTATATGCAAAGTGCTCACATAGGTACTCCCCAAACTCATCCCAAGTTTTTATGGATGCAAGTGATATACCTATATACCATTAAAGTTCCTTTCCTCTCAATAAGGTAGATAATATCCTCATTGCTACATTCTCTTGAGTCACATTATGCATGGAATAAAGGTTTGATATGTCTATGATGTGGTCAACAGGAGTGGTAGAGTTTTTTTTATGAACTATGGGAGACTTTTGAGTGTAGTAGTATGGATATCATCAAATTTATTTAGGTTTATATGGTTTCCACCATTGAATGGTACAAAGGCTTGGTTTTTAGGTCTAACCATTAAAGGTATAGGACTTGTAGTAGAGCTATGTTAAATAGGACTAGGGGAAGTACGGGGTGTCAGATATGGATTAGACCTAGGGTACTTCTTCATTATGGAAAAATACAAAGATAAATCAATAAATTTAGCTTCCTTAAATTTTGATGAAGACCTTGTGATGACCTTTGGCATGAAATTTGGATGCTAATATGACACCAGAGGATTAAATCTCCTTTAGATCACCAAATGTTGAGATTAAGTGTTCCAAATTCCTTGAATTATAATCCCACTAGGTGTGTCATAAATTGTTATCAATCTAAATTTCACCCTTGAGGTAAAGGATTTTTAGACTTGCCTCATCCAACTAATACAATAGAATCAAATTTAGGTGTGGGTAGCCTAGTGGGTGAGGTGAGTCTTTAGTTTTGGGGCTAGCTCCCCTAATGCATCATCTAAGTTTGACTACTAGCTAAACCTATTTGTCTTGACAATGAAAAGGGATAAAAAAGCATGAAATAAAACTTAATCTATGGATGGTGATGCACCAATATGTTATATCCCCTCTACTTGATCCTTCAACACACTTTGTGGACAAGATAAAGACTGGTTATTAAAATACTCTCAAAAGGACTCCTACACATTAGTGCTTCACATGGAGGTTATGATAATGACTATGACATGAGGATGATGAATGAGAGGTCTGATCCAAGACACTATCAATCAATCGTCACTGCAAACACAATCATTGACACCTTTACACACCATGTAACCTACATAAGAACAATTCACTAGTATCTAGGTGAGAGGTAAGGACCTACAAATGGATAAAGACTCAAACACTTATATAAATTAGACAAATATGAACACACTAAAAAGTAATATGAATAAATTTGCATCATTCCTTATATTATCTCAAGGTTTCAAGATTCGAATGGGAAAAACTATCTCATACCTAGTAGAGGGATGTTTATAATGGATTTCTAAGCCCAAATGATAGAACATGAGAAGGAAAGAGAATGATAATTTGGTGTCAAAGTATACCTTAGAGGTGATGATGACCATAATTCATCTAATATTTAGTTACAAACATGAATGAGGGGTAGAAATAGTCTCATAACTCCTATCATACATTACCTAGGTGGTATAATAGCCTTTAATGATCCTTTTGGGCATATAAGTGTGGTGGATGGCTTATTTTTGGTCATAGTTGACCCCATTAAGACACCATGCTCCTTAAAATTGATCCATTACTCCCTATCATGTAGTAAGAGGTTAGGCACCTATTATGAGAGGGTAGTTACATGTTTAAACCTATCCATTACTCACCTAGTTGCCACCCTTCATGTCATTTATAGCCCATTAAATGCATTAGTCCTCCTTGATGATCAATAATCCTAATACTTAGAGACTTTCAAGTGGGAGATGACTCTGATAATGGCTTGAAGAGTTTGGTATAGTGATTTTTCTACTTTTTTAAGTCTTATCACTATGTGAATAGGCTTGAAATACTTTTCCCTTAATTAAAATGATGACTATCCCTAATTTTAAGTCTTCTCATTAACAAGTACTACTATGATGGTTGAAGAGTGGTTGTTTTTAAGACCATTCCATTTATTCACAAGCCCAAGAGTCCTTTCTACTCACTCAAGAGTTCAAATATGCCCTATAAACATGAAGACAATCTCAAAACCAAACCTTATAATCCATTCTCCTACACATTTTGCCTCACACATTCCAAATTTCTAGTCTATAAGGATCACATAAGGCCTATAAGTTTCTTCCTAATGTTTTCATGGGGTCATTAGATTCATCAATAATAGCTTCTTGACCATTGGGTTCTTCATGACGGATTTGGAAGGTTTGAAGTAGCCTACCATCTTAAAAATGGTTAATAAATCATAGGTGCTAGATTGAAAACTTAAGGTAATGAATCTTGATTACATAAACCCACTCAAATATACTTAATATATTTTGGTCCCATGAATATTTTATAGTGAGATCTGAGCAAAGGTTGGTAACCCTCAAGTTTTTCTATGGCAATCTGGGCATGTTCACAATCTTAAGGATTATTCATAAATATGCCCCCCTAAATCAAGATCTATCTATCATGGATTTAAATTTAATAGGGGTAATAAAATTTCTTTAATATCAATAGGTTACATGCATTTCTTCATACAATATTTTATCATCCAAACTTATAGTTTGAATTGGTAGATTATGGTGAGAGAGATCGAGGATGGCTATTAGGCCAAATTTTCATTTCCCCTATCTTTTATTGATTAGAATAACTTCTTTGAGATTTTCACCATTATTACACACCCTTTTATGGCCTTATATATTCTTTAGGAACTTTTATTATCATAATAATGGAGTTGGAGGTCTGAGGGTTTATGTAAGGTTTTAGGCCTTATAGGCCTAAACTGATCTTTGAGGCACAAGACCACCTGTAAGTGCTTTTGGTCACTTTAAATACTTATTATCATCCTTTTACACTAAAATATAACCTTTTACATAGTCTTATGGTGTCTTATACCTTTTTATTTGTCATTTTTCTCTTTTAAGCCTATTATGACCATCACTAGCTTGTATTAGGTTCTTAAGCCAATTGATGCCAATGCCCTAAGTAGCCTAGCTTCCTTCCTTCCTCAATTACAAGGTGAAACCCTCATGGAATCTCCCCCTAAATCTATCATCACCTTATTTGACATTGGTCTCCCTCATATTATACAATCAAACACACTTTATAACCATACACACAGGCTATGTGTGAGGCTCTAAACTCAACAGACCTAAATAGGTCCTTCAACCTTGCTACATTTTCTTGAATCAATAGACCTAAATATGTACTTCAACATTAATACCTTTTCTTAATTATTGATATGATTACATGGGGCTTATGATAGATCCTTATAAGATCATTTATATGTATTTTAGATCTTTGTGACTTCTTTATCCTTAAACTAATCAAGCCTTTCTCTCTCAATTGAAGACCAAACAAGCTACTTGGTAGTCTTTTAGGTGTCTAAAATTTGTATCTACAAGGTCATAATGAGTTTTTATTAACCATATCTTCTTTACCTTTTTCCTCAATTATTTCTATCTTCAAGTGATTTCCAACACTATATTTATTCATGTAAGTTCCAATCTTACAATTATGCATAATATTCTCTCCTCAATCTTGAAGACAACTTGAGCTACCTATAGGTAATAATTTATGGTCCTCATTACATGCTTAGAGTGGGAATCTCTTCATCACATTCCTTTAGCATATTTGGTCTTTCTATCCCCTAATGAGGTTGTGCTTTATTAGGTTTATGAAACCTTGATGTATGTATCTACTTCAAAAGATATGAATCCTTTTGAGAGGTCTATACACATACCAATGTGACTCCTCAAACTTAAGATGGCTCTATAGGTGATCTTTTATTTTATGAGTAGGTTCTTTTATTCTTCAAGATCTTATGCATCACATTAATCATCATAATTACTCCTTCAATCAACTTGTATACTCCATATTCCATTGAACTTGAATATCAAATTGAAACCCTAAGTTGTATTCTTTTGGGGTTCTAAGTTTGGGAGACAAGGCCCATTATAAGGTGAAATTAGATTAATGTATCCATCATGACTCAGGTGTTTTTTATGAGACCTCATATGGATTGTTCCTCTTTGCTTAAGACCACTTATTAAGACCTAAGTATATTTTTATAGGATATTCAACAAAGTAAATCCAATTAACCAAGTGAATCAAGCATCTTTAGGGAGAAAATGAAACATAGGAGTCCTCAAAAACCTTGAACAATGCTAAGAAACCTTAAACCATACTAAATAACCTAGGGATTATTTTGGAGTTAGTTTGTGAGTGTTTTTTTTAGGGCCATATGGAAACTTGTTTCTTTTAAAAGAGGATTTCCTCCACATTATTAAATCTCCCCTAAAACCTAAAGAAGACATCATTCATATACTTTTATCCTAGAGATGGGTTATCATGAGAACAACTAAGTCATGCTTGGAGCTTTTCTCCTTCCTTCACATTGTGAGCATTGAAGAACTTTAAGGAGATCTGTTATGACCAAATAGTGACTAGTTAAAGTATGTAAGTAATATGGGGGGATCATGGGAAATTTTCATTGATCATCCTTTTGCTTTGTTCCTTCATATAACATACAAATTATTGCATATAAAACTATAACCTACCAATCATGGGAGATTGGATGTTGATCTAACCCTGCAAGTTTCATGAGAGCATGCTTAGAGGAGTTGAAGATGAGTAACAGACCTTTGGATACCTTTCCCCAAGATCAATCTATCACAATGAGTTCAAATTTTTCATAAATATTCTTGTAATAGAGCTTATGGGGTTTTTAAAGGGATTAAGACCACTTGGGGATCTTAGTGATTGTTCATAAATCCTCAAGCTTTAATCTACAAACCGATTCGACTAATTTTAAGCCCATTAGCTACTTTACCTCTGGCTAAGAGCTTGGGATCTGATACCCCATGTATGGACCAGACCATCCAACTCAAATAGGCCCTTATGAGCTTTCCAAGATCTTAATAGAGATCCCACTACTTTTTCTAACTTTATCTTCATATTTGAGACATGGATTCTTTTCCATTATGCCTACAAGAGATACCCCATGAGATGTCTAACCTCCTCTAACTCTAACTTGATTGTATAAGTCCGTACAAGTCTTGAAAATACTTGTAAAACATCATTTATCTACATTTTTTAGGTTTGAGATCTTGAAAACCATTGGAGGAAAAGAGGAAGGAGATGAAAAGTCAAATATACTTTCAAATCAAATGGTACAGATATAGGGAAGCTAAAAGGTCACTTTTTTAAGAGAGTGGGCCCCTTTTTATTGAAAGAAAGGTGTTTGACTTCTAAAAATACCCTCTTTTACATATAAAACTACCTTAAAATGATATTATGATGGAAATGAGACTCTTTTGGAGACATTTTACCTTTGGAAATGACTTAGTGATGTCCTAGGGGCCATAATAACACTATTCACATGGTTTGAACACCTCTTGAAGGTAGTATATGCATGATCTTAAATGAAACATCAATTGAATAAATTAGCTTAACATTTTCTGAAAAACCTTAAAATATGCTAAGGATTCAAACAAAGTTACCCTTTCCTCCTTATACTATCTCTAATCTCCTTGAATTCTACTATATTATGCAAGCTCTTGGCATGCTTAAGTGGACACATGAATGTCCATGTGTTGTAGCATCATAAGTCATCCTTTCATGAATGATTTTGGATCATAAGGACCATATCAAGACTTATTATAGACTCTTATACATAATCAACATAAGATGTAGCCTTAGCACAAGTTCAAATAATATGAGATGGGGATCATCATGGCATTTTGGCATAAGCTCACTACTTAAACATGTTTCCTATAATCCTAAGGACAATTGAACCTCTCCTAGGCTTTCAAGACATATAAAGGACTTATGAATATGACCAAGGATTAGTTCAAGTGTTTTGAGAAGAATTTTATCCTTTCTAAATCCAAGGGTAGAAAGGTATCAACATGTATTTCTTGTGACAATTCAACTGGTTGATCACTTACTAGAAGTGATTCATAAATAAATGTAGTTAATATGGCTTTGAGTTCTTTGTGGAATGTAATTTTTCTTGATCTTTTTGGTAATAAATAGGCATGATTCCTCTTCAAAATTTGATCATATATCTCAAGGATGCATAATTTAATTCTAGTTTGTGTGTCATTAATATTCAACAACTCCAAGTTTAGTCATATAAAATTTAACTTGAGTGTAATGAGTGTTACTTGAGACCACCCTACCCCTAGATTATCCCTAGACATATTTTAGGGCCTTTTTTTACCCTTATCCAACTTTTGTGTGGGTATTACACATCACTAGACATCCCAAAATTAGTCCCAAACCTTCCCCTAGGCATTTAGGCCCCTAGTGACCTAAGATTTACCACTTGGATACTAGCACACTGCATTAATTACCAAGGGACTGTGCTAGTGTCCCTTGCCTAATTTTAACCCCAACATATATATTTTTAATTACTAAGACACATAATATCAACTTATACCTATTTCACACTCCACACAAGTATTAGATCAGCATAAATACATGAATTTTAGTCCTTTACCCACCAAATAAAATTCAAATGCAAATACAAACAAATAAGCTTAGAATAAGTTGTGTAAAATCAAGGTCATTGATACCTATTCTACCCTACTTCTACATAAAACTATACATAGACATCCTAATCTTAGATTACATATATTTTTAGTCTCAAGCCTCACTCAGATCACTCAAGTTGGAATTCATACTAATATCACTTGTACCTACACAAGCACTTAGATTGAGAGACATACATCAAGCTTGATCCCCTCTCAAGGTATTGGTATGTAGGAAACTCTCAATAGACTAAGGTGTTGAGGAAGTCCAACCTACCTATATAACATTAAATTTTTTCTACTTATACTCTTAAAATACCCTAACAACATGGAATTCTAGGGTTTACTCATAAATCACTCAAAAATAAATCACAGATAGTGAATCAGGGCTTATCTACATAGGCACAAGTAGATTAGTTGCATCCAGAGGTACACCAAGAATATCACATAATTTTATACACATGGACACTAATCCACCCTAGGTGGACACTAGCATAATGTTCTTTTATCCAAGGTATTACACTACTATCTAGGAGGGTTTTTGGCACCTAGATCTTATTTATGACACTCAGATCAACTTTTACATCAATTTTTATCCCTTAGATCATCCATCTCAAGTAGTTTCTAGCTAAGCACTTATTTTTACCATTCATTTCTATTTTTGAAAATATTAGATTAGGTTAAATCTTTCCCAAATTAGTGGTTGTATTTATTTCATATTTATTCCCTAATTTATTATATTTAGACACTTTAACAATCTAAGATATACATATACTAAGTCATTAAAAGTTAAATCCCTAGGCTTTATTTATTGTTTTAATTAAAATTTGGAAACCTAATTTAGTGGGGATGCAACATAGACATTTCATGTGTTTATAATAATGATGCATTATTATCCCTGGATAAGTGTCACTTCATTGCTAGTTTTTTGAAAAACTAGTCATGCCACATAGCGTACTCTTGGAAGTTGGGTGTTAAAAATTTTATCAAAACTTATTTAGCCAAATATTGTGACACCTTAGATGCATGAAATGAAAATTCTTATGGTTTTTTCATGTTATAATTTTTTTCAAAATCATCATTTACCATTTTGCATGAAATCACAAAGATAAAAGTAGTGAAGATGTAAAAACCAATTTGAGCAATGCAAAAACCTACGATGACCAAAAGTCATGAAGACATGAAATTTATGAGATTCCAAAGTCATGACTATCAAAATTTACAATGAATATAGTTCCAGATAAACAAAAGTCCCAATGAATAAAATTTTTGAAGAACAAAATATGTGAAGGAAAATATTATCCAAATAAAATATGCAAAGACCCAGAAGA
Source organism: Torreya grandis (assembly GCA_037957365.1). NCBI lineage: Eukaryota > Viridiplantae > Streptophyta > Pinopsida > Cupressales > Taxaceae > Torreya > Torreya grandis. Next base: position 1,917,342 of record JARHVA010001154.1, on the reverse strand, counting down.
AGTGAAAGCTTAGAATTCTTGATTTATAGATTCATGGCTTTTTCTTAGGATTTTTAGGTTGTAAGATTCATGAAAATTTGAAAATCATATACTCAAAACTCATAAAATCCATTAATACATTAGTTAGAATAAATTACATAATGAAAACGTAAATAATAGGGAAGATGTGAATTACATTTATATACTATAGTATACTTAACAACAACATGATAAATAAGAACTATAAAGACTTAAATCTTGTTAATTGCACACATGAATGCCATTGAAAAGGATTTTCAAATCATAACTAGACCTTTTAGACTGTAATGGGTCCCTATTCAAAAAAATGAGAGTAGGGTTATATTAAGTACAATAGTATTTATAATTAGAGGTCCCATAAGCATAAATGTCTACTTAAGGCAAAGAACATGTCCCTTAACTACATAAATATAGCATTCTACCATTGATTCATCTCTTAAATTAATTCTAAATTATTTGGAGTGAAATTAAAGGGTTTTGAAATGCATTTTATGGTTCTTTTGGTTTGTGTATAAGACTTACTATTTTCTTTTAATGTGTGTCTAAATTTTTCCTTAAAACTTGTAATTTTATCATATAGGGAAGGGAATTCTTAAAGCTAAAATGAGTTCTTTGTCTCCTACCTAGGTGTAATATGAGCCTAAGAACATAGTCCTAGAGGTTATTTAGCACCTCCAATGTGGTGGAAATACCAATTTTAAATCATAAGGTCCTAGAGGTGGATACATCTAACTTTGAATTGAATGTTGACAATATTTCTTGTCAATGTTTCTCAACATTGGACCAGTTGTAAAATATGTATTCACATGGATCCAAAATTCATGGTGGTGGGAACATATGTAATTTACATATCTCAATGTAATGGAAGTTATGGATTTTCAAGTGAAGGTCCTGAAAGCATAAGAGTCTATTGGAGGCAAAGAACCTATCTTTTAACTACATAAAAATAACATTTCAATAATGATCACTGAATTGTCTGTGATGGATTCATATTTTATTTTCAATCAAATTTCTCTAGATAATAATTAGAGGACTTTAACATGCATGTGATGTTATTTTGGTTCATTTATATGACTTATAGGTTTTATTTGACACATGTCTGAAGTTTTCCTTAAAAACTACAATTTTACCATAGAGCTAAGGACATTATTGAGGCCTAAACAAGTGATCTATCTCCTAAATATACATACTCTAAGTCTAATAGCATGGTCTTAGAATTTATTCATCACACATTTACATGGTGGTGATGCCATTTTTCATCCATGGAACTGAAGGTGGAGATCTCTGATTACAACTTGAATGTTGATAACATTTCTTATTAATGTTTCTTGATGCCATAATTGTTACAAAACATTCTATCCATATGGATTTGTGTTAGGTTGTGGAGCTAAAATCTTCAACCTTTGCAAACTGAAGGAACAATGGTTGCTGAGATCCAGGAGAACCGGCGTCGACAGCAGGACCGACGTCGGCAGAGACCAGTGCAGAAGGCCACCGGTGACGGCAGGAAGTCGGTCGACGTCGGCAGAACCAGACAAGCAGGGATCGACATCGGTCGCCTGTGTGTTCCAGAACTGCTTGTTTCATGGACAGTTAGTTAAGTGAACGAAGAGTTTGCATGTTGAGACCAGTTAGAGTCTTGGGCTGCGAGGATAATTGTCTAAATTAAGAGTCTAAGTTATTGTTTGAGTTAGGGATCTATTTATAGACCCATTGGCATGTATTGTTTAATGCATGAGATAGAAAGGAAGAGTTCCTTCTAGTTTTAAGATCTGTGAGTTGCAGGTTGTTGCAAGCTCATTGGGGATCTACATGTAAGTTTGGTCTTTGAATTGTAGGTTGCAGGTTCATGAGAGATCAGCTTGAAGTGCTATAGAGTGCTTGGTGTACCGGCAGGGTTATTACTGACTGGTTGGTGAGGTGAACACCAATTCTGTGTGTGAGTTGGTTGTTGGGACCATTTTTTTTGTGTAGGAGAGTGTGTGTGAGAAGAATTATTGTACACTTGAGGTGTGGCGAATCTCTGTAAGGTCAAAGAGTGTGGTGGCTCTTTGATGTATTCTTTTCTGTATAGTGTTAATACAAATTAGTGTATTGTCTCTCATATTCTGTGCTATTGGTGAATTCTAGTTACTTGTGTTTCTAGTTATTTCCGCATATTCAATTGCTTATATTTGGTAATCATACTATGCTCTTTCTGAGGAGCAAGATCCTAACGAGTGGAATTAGAACAGGTGTGTTTGTTCTTGGATTTACCTCCACCCCCTCCCAACAAGTGGTATCAGAGCAAGGTTGTTGGCTCATAGCTTGATACCACTGACAAGTGGTATCAGAGCTTTTGGTTGGGATACTAACAGATTGGTGTAGATCTGGGTAGTGTGTTTTGATTACAGGTACTCACAGGGTTTTTGTTTGAGTGGGAGTTGAGCAATGGCAGAAAATAGTCAACTACGAATGGAAAAGTTTAATGGCAAGAACTACCAATTATAGAGGATGCAGATTGAGGACTATCTGTATCAGAAAGATTTGTACTTACCGTTGGGTGGGGTTGCTAGCAAACCCTTGGATATGAAAGATGAAGAATGGGAGGTTCTTGATTGGAAGGCTCTGGGATCTGTTAGATTGAGTCTTGAATCATCTGTGATTTCCAGCTTATCACAGTGTAAGACAACGGTGGAGTTGATGAAATCTTTGGCAAATTTGTATGAAAAACCCTCGGCTTCTAATAAGCTATTTCTTATGAAGCGTTTATTTAATTTGCAAATGTTGGAAGGTGGATCTGTTCATAGCCATCTTAGTGATTTCCATGGTTTGGTAAACCAGTTAAGTTCAGTCAATATTGTATTTGATGATGAACTTAGACCTCTCTTAATCTTGTGTTCATTGCCTGAAAGTTGGGAAGGTTTGGTAATGGCAGTTTCTAATACTGTGTCTCCTTCAAAAGTCTTAAAAGTGGATGATGTTGTGAGTGTGATCTTGAATGAAGAGATACGCAGGAAAAGCACAGGGGAATCATCTAGAGATGCTTTGAGTGTTGAAGGAAGAGGAAGGCCAAGAGAGAAGACAGAGCATGGGAGATCAAGGTCGAAGATAGGCAAAAGATCCAAGTCCAGGTATGGCAGAATAACCTACTGGAAATGTGGAAAGCAAGGGCACTTAAAGAGAGATTGCAGATCGGGTGAAGATCATCATGAAAAACATGGAGAAGAAGCAGATGTTGCAGGTTACGTTGCACAGGATGCTCTGGTATGTTCTTTAGATAAAGTAGAATCTTGGGTATTAGATTCAGGTGCCTCTTTTCATGCATCCCCACATAGGGAATTTTTTCATGAGTATGTCCAGGGAGACTTTGGAGAAATTTGTGTAGGGGATGGTAAGCCTTGTCAGATTGTTGGCAAAGGCAAAGTGAAGCTGAAATTGCAGACAGGTGACACATGGGTGTTAAAGGAAGTCATGCATGTCCCAGTGCTGAAGTGGAATCTGATTTCTGTTAGAAGTTTGGGTGAAGAGGGTTGCACAGTAACTCTCACAGCGGACTCTTGGAAGGTTACCAAGAGTACACTTGTTGTAGCTAGAGGTAAGAAAGTAGGTACGCTTTATCTATCTACTTGTTTTACTGATTCTCTTTCTGGGTTATCTACTTCAGCTGTAGATTCGGAGATGTGGCTTAATAGGCTTGGTCACATAGATAAGAAGGAGATGCTAGTTCTTGAGTCAAAGAATATGCTTCCGGATTTGGAAGGCATGGATCGTGGTTTCTATATGCAGAAGAAGAAGGTGAGGTTTCTTGAAGAATCCGATGTTAGTGACAAGAACAGGAAAGCCTTGGTTTTCAAGGAGAAAGTGACGGATAGAATTCAGCACAAGATGCAGAGGAATTCTGAGCAGAGCAAGGGTGATTTGGACAAGGGTTTGATCCAAAAGGAGCTCGCGGGAAAAAGTCAGGTCTCACAAGAAAAACACAGAGACCGACGTCGGCAGGAAAACCGGCGTCGGTGTCCAGACAGGGACCGACGTCGGCTATGTGTAGCCCGACGTCGGTGACTCGAGGCAGACAGAGACCGGCGTCGGCCAGGGGAAACTGACGTCGACAAGAAGGCAGTCATAGGGAACCGACATCGGTCAGCTGTAGACTGAGATGTGACCGGCATCGGTCACTGAGATGAATTTTGGGTGGACAACGAGTTGTCATGGAGTCTCAAGCGCCCATATTGAGGACTGAAGGTGTAAGTAAGTTCTTAAATTCATCATTTCCCTTCTTTGCACTACTTGTTGCTCACTTATGGTATAGAACCAAGAAGTTGTTGAAGAAGCAGAACAGGTAGATCCAGGAAACAGTGGGAGCTTGGCATGGATGAGGATGTGATTCCTTAGAGGAGAACCAAATAGGTGTTTTGGGTAGTGTTGCCAGCTGGAAGTAAGCACTGAGAGATGAATGGATGTTAAGGATGAAGAAGAGCAGAAATAGATACGTGAGATGGAAGATCAGGGTATATGATCTTGTATTAGCTGCAGGGCAATGGAGGTTTGATCATTATGTTTCTCTTTACCAGGTTGGATAATATTAGCTACATTATCCTATTTTTTGTATGATGTGCTTGTTGTAGGGTTACATATACAGGTATTGTTGAACTAAAGGTAAAGCTAGTTCAGGGGTTTGTCATAGAGAATCTAAGAGCAGCAAGATTCTTTGGCATGAGTGTGATCTAGAGACATGGAAGTCTTGTTGACCTTGTCTCAGGATGATCGTGTGAAGCCGGTTAGCACGCCGATGGTAAGACAGTTCATAGAATAGGTGTCTTGATTCACATAATGAGGTTGAGTGCATGGTATGTACTAAACCTGAGTTTTCCCAAGCAGTGGGAGTTATCACAAGTTTGGAGTCAATCCGGGAGAGTAATACTGAAGGGCAGTTCAGTGGGACCAGCAGCAGGTGCACATGCTATGTAGGGTCAAGTTCTTTTTCTACATGGTTGTAGATGCGGATGTGGCAGGTAATTTGGATGACAGATTTTGCACCATGGATTTTGTGGTAGTTGGTCTTCAAGAGTGATCTTGAGGAGGGATACAAAGCCAAGGGAACAAACTAGATGATGTACAGGTACAGGTACAGGTTGCAGCTATTTATCTCCAAGTGGGAGATTGTTAGGTTGTGGAGCTAAAAGCTTCAACCTTTGCAAACTGAAGGAACAATGGTTGCTGAGATCCAGGAGAACCGGCGTCGGCAGCAGGACCGACGTCGACAGAGACCAGTGCAGAAGGCCACCGGCGATGGCAAGAAGTCGGCCGACGTCGGTAGAACCAGACAAGCAGGGACTGACGTCGGTCGCCTGTGTGTTCCAGAACTGCTCATTTCATGGACAGTTAGTTAAGTGAATGAAGAGTTTGCATGTTGAGACCAGTTAGAGTCTTGGGCTGCGAGGATAATTGTCTAAATTAAGAGTCTAAGTTATTGTTTGAGTTAGGGATCTATTTATAGACCCATTGGCATGTATTGTTTAATGCATGAGATAGAAAGGAAGAGTTCCTTCTAGTTGTAAGATCTGTGAGTTGCAGGTTATTGCAAGCTCATTGGGGATCTACATGTAAGTTTGGTCTTTGAATTGCAGGTTGCAGGTTCATGAGAGATCAGCTTGAAGTGCTATAGAGTGCTTGGTGTACCGGCAGGGTTATTACTGACTGGTTGGTGAGGTGAACACCAATTCTGTGTGTGAGTTGGTTGTTGGGACTATTCTTTTTGTGTAGGAGAGTGTGTGTGAGAATAATTACTGTACACTTGAGGTGTGGTGAATCTCTGTAAGGTGAAAGAGTGTGGCGGCTCTTTGATGTATTCTTTTCTGTATAGTGTTAATACAAGTTAGTGTATTGTCTCTCATATTCTGTGCTATTGGTGAATTCTAGTTACTTGTGTTTCTGGTTATTTTCGCATATTCAATTGCTTATATTTGGTAATCATACTGTGTTCTTTCTGAGGAGCAAGATCCTAACGGGTGGAATTAGAACAGGTGTGTTTGTTCTTGGATTTACCTCCACCCCCTCCCAACAATTTGGAGGTCATGATGGTGGGAACATATGTAATTTTCATATTTTGACATGAGTAAAGTAATGGATTTTCAAGTGTATATCCCATAAGTATAAATTTATACTAGAGGTAAAGAATGTGTCTCATAACTACATAAAAATAACATTTCAAGACTAATCATTGAATCATCTACCACATATTTATCTCTTATATTCAGTCCAAGTGCTTTACAGTGAAAATAGAGGGCTTATACATGCACATGATGGTTCTTTATTTCATTTATATGACATAAAATTTTCATTTGACATCTGTTTGAAGTTTTCCTTAAAAACTATAATTTTATTGTATATGAAAAGACATTCTTGAGGCCAGAACTAGGGATCCATCTCCTAAACAAATGTAAAATGAGGCCAAGAACATGGTCCCAAAAGTTATTCATCATCCCCAACATGGTGGAAATCATTTTTTTTAGCCAAAAGACCCTATAGGTGGAGATCTCCAACTATGGATTGAATGTTGACAACATTTATTGCCAATGTTTCTCAATGCCAAAATTATTACAAAAAATGCATATCCACATGGATTCAAAGGTCATGATGGTGGAAACATATGTAATTTTCATATATATATGTGTTTAAGGTGATTTAATTTCAATCATAGGTCCTAAAAGTTGAAATTTCTACTAGAGTCAAAGAACTTGTTTCTTAATTAAATAATAATAGCATTTCAGGACTGATCACTGAATCGTCTACTGCATATTCATCTCTTATTTTAAATCCAAGTGATTTAGGGTGAAACTAGATTTATTTATTTAACATTCATGTGATGGTTTGTTTGGTTTGTGTGTATGACTTTGACAAATTTGAATTTTGCCCTTAAAACTATAATTTTACAATATATGGAAAGACATTTTTGAGGCTACAATGGGTGTTCCATCTCCTAAGAAGATGTACTCCAAAGTAAAGATAATAGTATTAGAGGTTATAAACACCCATGATTTGTTTTTATGCCATTTTTTAGTGATGAGTCCCCAAAGGTGGATATCTCCAACTGCATCTTAAATGTTAACATTTCTTGTCAATGTTTCTCAACACCAAAATTATTGTAAAATATGTATCTACATGGATTTGTAAGTTGTGGTGGTGGGAACATATGTAATTTTCATATTCAAATGTGTTTAAATTTATGGATTTACAATCATAGGTCCTAAAAGTAGAATTTTCTACTAGAGGTAAAGAACCTATCTCTTAACTACATAAAAATAGCATTTAAGGACTAATTATTGAATTATTTTTCACGTGTTTTTCTCTTATTTTTGATCCAAGTGATTTAGGGTGAAATTAGAGGGAATTACATGCATGTGATGTTTATTTCAATTTGTATATATGACTTATGATTTTTATTTGACATGTGTCTGAAGTTTACCTAAAAACTATAATTTTACCATATAAGGAAGGACCTTCTTAAGGTCATAATGGGTGATTTGTCTCCTAACTGGGCATACTCTAAGGCCAAGAATGTGGTCCTAATGGTTATTCATCACACACAACATTATGGAGATTCTAGTTTTCAGCCAAGAGACCCCATAGGTAAATATCTCCAAATTTGACTTGAATGTTGACAACATTTCTTATCAATGTTTCTCAATGCTGAAATTGTTGTAAAAATGAGTATTTACATGGATTTGGAGGTCATGGTGGTGGGAATATATGTGATTTACATATACTAATGTGTTTGAAGATATGTTTTTGAAAGTGGAGGTCCTAAAACTTAATGTCTACTGAAGGCAAAGAATGTGCCTCTTAACTAAATAAAATTAACATTTTAGGATTGGTCATTGAATTGTCTACCATAGATTTATCTCTTATTTTTAGTCCAAGTGCTCCTGGGTGAAATTAGAGGGATTCAACATGCATGTAATGTTTATTTTGGTCTGTGTATAATACTTCTAGTTTTTTGTTTGACATTTGTTATAAGTTTACCTAAAAAACTACAATTTTACTATATTGAAAAGGACCTTCTTAAGGGCAAAATAGGGGCTTTGTCTCCTAATCAAATGTGCTTTGAGGTCAAAAACATGGTCCTCAAGGTTATTCAACACCTTCAACATGTAAGTGATGGATTTTAAATTGTAACCCCTATTGTTGATGACCTAAGTTAAATATATAATTTAAACTAATTTCTTGAACTCTCTGAGAGTGAGGTTGTTGTGTGTTTAAATAATAGGGAAAATTTGATTTTTCTTGTTTTTTCTTATAGGTAAATTAGATATAGCTTATGCATCTTCTTTTAAAATTACCCTTTTACACTAAACATTTTTTAAATTATTGGTTATTTAGAGTGGTATATTATATGATGGGTCTGGAAATGAGGAAGTTCCTTTTGTTTCTCTATAGATAAGTCCTTATAATCGAATTCTTTTTAAAGTGATTCATATCGGTGGCTTGTTTAAGAATTTCCTTCTAGGGAGGATGATGGTGTCATACTAGTGGCATGTTATTTTATTGATGGATTTGTGTTTTGGTGGATGAAGTGGAAGCTTCCTCTTTTATTTTGTTGTATTAATTGTTATATATGCATAGTTCCATACTTTTATTTGCTTCATTTGGTTGAATATAAATCTAAGATATTTTTATTCTTGGGTGAGAATTCAAAGTGTGATGCAGTTTGAGAGTTTTATCTATTAAATTTATGAATTATGTTTCCAATTTATAAATATAGTGGGTAAGGGGTGAGAGAGTGGGGGTTGGATTAGTGTCAAGAGGCCATTATACATATTTTCTAGGTAAATTCCATAGAAATTTTCTAAATATATTCAAAAAAGTTGAGAAAAGTTTCATCTTATGTCACTAAAATATGAATGCGTAAGTATGTAACACCCTGCCATAAAATCCATAAAGGCATAAAAAATGTGAACATGATAGAATATCCATAAAATGTGTAAAATCCATAAAATATCCATAAAAGCCATAAAGACAAGTTTTAAGGTTATATATATATATATATATATATATATAATTCTTAAAGGCATACAAAATGTGAACATAATATAGTATCTTGAGTCAATGTCATATAGGCATATAATTTTAAACAATCGTGCATCAAGCCATATAGGCATAAAATAAAATGTCATAAGATGTTATCCTAATCATCAAAATGCATTACTCTCTTTGCCATATATATATATATATATATATATATATATATATATATATATATAATTCTTAAAGGCGTACAAAATGTGAACATAATATAATATCTTGAGTCAATGTCATATAGGCATATAATTTTAAACAATCGTACATCAAGCCATATAGGCATAAAATAAAATGTCATAAGATGTTATTCTAATCATCAAAATGCATTACTCTCCTTTCCATATATATATATATATATATATATATATATATATATATATATATATATATATATATATATATAATCCATAAAATTCTTAAAGGCATACAAAATGTGAACATAATATAATATCTTGAGTCAATGTCATATAGGCATACAATTTTAAATAATCATACATCAAGCCATATATGCATAAAATAAAATGTCATAAGATGTTATCCTAATCATCAAAATGCATTACTCTCTTTGCCTTGCTTGTACAAGGCTCTCCCTAAGATGCCTTATGTCAGATTCTAATTTCTCTCTAAACTAAATAATCTATTTAATCTATGGATTATTGTGATTAATTATTTTATTAATTAATATTTGATTAACTAATAATTATTATGTTGAATATCGGATAGTTTGTGTTACTTAATTTACATGATTAATTGCTATGAGTTAG